>JAPPVO010000014.1:159180429-159223298 GCA_030407325.1 Camellia japonica | reverse complement strand
GAGGTAAAGGGATTGTGCAGATTCAGACCCAGGTTGGTCCAGGGACAACACGATGTTGACTTTCATGTCTTGGACGTTCCCGCAACCTTCAATCTACTCCTAGGGCGGCCGTGGCTGCACCAGGTGAGGGCGGTCTCTTCCACCCTGCATCAGATGTTGAAATATCCCCACGGGAAGGGGTAGCTATTGTTTTTGGGATTCGTCGATTCATTCGCCACCAGAGGTGTCTACACCAGTTTTGGAAATCGAGCATGGTACGGAGGATGTGTTTCTATCAGGATTTACCCTAGCCGAGGCCCAGGTTGTTCAGAACATCTTAGTTATTGATGAGAGATTGTATGTCAGTGCACAGTCAGTGTACCTCATGAACAAACTCCAGCACCTCCCCGGGATGGGACTAGGAAGAAGTGGCCGGAAAGACATTGCAGTATCGGCCGAAGTGCAGCACAACCCGCATACCTTTGGTTTAGGCTATTTGCCTACCAAAGAGGACTGGGTAAGGAAAGGCAAAGAAATGGTTGGAAGAGCCAGAGCCAAGCAGACTGGGAAGCATTTTGATTTGATGCATCGGCCTATTCAGGGCACCCTAAACGGACACTTCGTCCGGGAGGGGGAAGACTTTCCATTCTGTGGCTTCCCAGAGCCATGGCTGAACGCAGAGAAGAGGCGCTTGCCGGGGTTTGAGATCTTCTTTGACTTGCAGTTATCCGAGGACGATGAGGCCGAGGAGCAGACAGACCCATCAGTTGAGACTAAACAGTGTAAGGAAGTGGATTCCGAGAACATCGAGATTGAAATAGGGGTAGCACTGGCTTGTCTACTTTCAGATCCTCCGATCGTACATGAGTGCTTGGGGGATGATCTCTCAGTGTCTATGATCAGGAATGAAATGGCTGCGAGCCCACCTTCAAACATTTTGGATGCATCCGTCGCACCCTCCCTCGTCTGGCAGTACGAGGAGGGATTCTTACCGAACAACACTGGGTCAGGTAGTGAGCCGGAATCTGATTCCACTGAGTCCGTGGGGTCGAAATCAGGTTCCAGCTCGCCTGAGTCTGAGTCCGGTATTCTTGGGGGTGATAACCCAGATGCCACAGTCCTGTCTAGGTCGTCTTTTTCTTTCTCTTTTGAGTCTGTTGTAACAGAAGAATTAGATGGACTGGATGAAGTGATTAATGAGAATGGAATAGCTGTGGCTTCTGAGTACTTTTCTGTGCCTTTGATTTATTGTATTAATCAGGACTTTCAAAATTTCGATGAAAACAACGAGGAAGAAATTCCTCCGGTTTTGAAATATTTGCTTGAACAAGAGCAGGAGAGGTTTGTAAAACCGCTGGTTGATGAAATCACCCAAATTAATGTTGGTACTGAGAAGGACCCGCAGCTAGCTGGTCCAGATCGGGTCCACGTTGTCTTCGGAGGAGCGTGAGCGCTTCTTTTGACGCTTAGTCGCTTTATTGATTTCAAATGTTTTCGCGTGGTCCTACGAAGACATGCCTGGAATTGATCCTGAGATTGTACAGCACTGATCCCTCTTGACCCAGAGGCCCGATCTGTTAAGCAGAAACTCAGAAGAATTTGCCCTGACTGGGCTATCAAGATCAAAGAAGAGGTCACCAAGCAAATTGACGCAGGGTTCCTGCTGGTATCTGAATACCCAACTTGGTTGGCCAACATAGTTCCAGTGCCGAAGAAGGACGGCAGAATTCGGGTATGTGTGGATTTCAGGGATTTGAATAAAGCCAGCCCGAAGGACGACTTTCCTCTGCCGCATATCGAAGAGTTAGTGGATTTTACATGCATTGCTTTCGTTCATGGATGGCTTCTCAGGCTACAATCAGATTGTAATGGCACCTGAAGACCAGGAGAAGACTGCCTTTACCACCCCGTGGGGGACCTATTGTTATAGGGTGATGCCATTTGGGCTGAAGAATGCTGGAGCTACATATCAACGAGCTGCGACCACGATATTGCATGACATGATCCACAAAGAGGTTGAGGTGTACGTGGACGACATGATTATCAAGTCCAAGGAAAGAGAGGGCCACTACACCGCCTTGCAAAAGTTCTTCCAAAGGATCAGAGAATTTCGGTTGCGCTGAATCCTCAGAAGTGTACATTTGGTGTTTACGGCAAGAAAATGCTGGGGTTCTTGATCACACAAAGGGGCATCGAAGTCGACCCTTCCAAAATCAAGGCCATCTTAGAAATGCCACCACCAAGGACTGAAAAGGAGGTGCGAGGCTTTCTGGGTAAAGTGCAATTCATAAGACGGTTTATCTCAAAATTAACCTTGACTTGTGAACCACTCTTTGGTCTCCTGAAGAAAGGAATGAAGTTCCAATGGGACGGCCGATGCCAAGCTGCTTTTGAACAGATTAAGCAATACTTACAGAACTCACCTGTTTTGTCACCGCCTGAGCTGGGGAAACCGTTGATTTTGTATCTTTCAGTGACTGAAACTACAATGGGCTACATGCTTGCACAAGAGTCTGAGGACAAAGTGGAGAGAGCCATCTACTATCTGAGCAAGAAAATGCTGGATTACGAGACCCGCTACACTCCGTTGGAGAAGGCTTGTTTGGCCCTAGTATGGGCTACCAGGAAACTGCGGCACTACCTGTTAGCTCACTCTGTAATGTTGGTTTCAAGATTAGATCCCATCAAATATCTCTTCGAGAAACCGGCACTTACGGGTAGGCTAGCCCGTTGGTTGCTTCTGCTTTTCGAATTCGATCTGAAGTATGTGACGTGCAAGTCAGTGAAAGGGAGAGCGGTAGCAGAGTTCCTAGCCGATTACCCAGTTGAAGGGGATGAAGCAGTTGAGTACCTATTCCCAGACGAAGCCATTCTGCATGTCGAAGAAGTTTTGGACGATGTACTTTGACGGAGCGTCAAACCAATACGGGTATGGGATAGGGGTGTTGCTGATAGCGCCCGACAATCCCGCATCCTCTCTAGCATTCAAACTCTGTTTCAAAGTATCGAACAATGAAGCAGAATATGAGGCATGCATTGCTGGTTTAGAAGCTGCCCTAGAACTAGGGGCAAAACGGTTGGATGTTATGGGGACTCGAACCTTGTTGTATCTCAGGCTAAAGGAGATTGGAAAGTCAAAGAAGAAAAGATGAGAATATACCAGCAGACCTTGGACTTGTTGATTCCTCGGTTTGAGAGGCTGAACTTTGCTCATCTGTTAAGAGAGAACAACAGGTTCGCAGATTCACTAGCAACTCTATCTTCCATGATAGACATCCCTTTTGGAGTCCGGATGCGTCCGATCATCATTGACCAGAAGTTTGTGTCGGCCTACGAGCTGGTTACTATCATAGAAGAGGTTCAAGATGAGAATCCCTGGTATTACGATGTTTGGAACTACTTGGAAAAAGAGGCGTATCCACCAGGGGCAAACGCCAAAGATAAGAGGGCAATACGAAGAATGGCTGCTCAGTTCATCATCTGCGGGGGTAAACTGTACAAGAGAGGTCATCTCGGAATGCATAAATTGTGTGTTGATGCTGAAGAATCGAAGCGCCTGATGGAGGCCATCAATGGAGGAGAGTGCGGAGCGCACATGAACGGGGTGATGCTAGTCCGGAAAATCCTTAGACAAGGTTACTACTGGTCCACCATGGAGGAGGATTGTATTAGTTTTGTTCGGCGATGCCACAAATGTCAGATCCATGCAAATCGCATGAATATTCCGCCGTCTAAGCTATACAACATGACTTCGCCATGGCCGTTTTCAGTCTGGGGGATAGATGTGATTGGAGCTGTCACTCCGAAAGGGTCCAATGGGCATGAGTTCATTCTGGTAGCGATAGACTATTTTACAAAGTGGGTTGAGGCCAAATCTTATGCAGTATTGAAGGCTTCACATGTCGCCAAGTTCATCAGGAACAACATCATCTGTCGCTATGGGGTCCCGAACAAGATTATTTCAGATAATGGTTCCCACTTCAAGAAGGAGGTAATCGACTTGTTGGAAATACAACGTGGCTTTTCACAAGTCATCTACATACCGGCCACAGACCAACGGAGCAGTTGAGGCCGCCAACAAGAACATCAAGCATATTTGCAGAAGATGGTGGAAACCTACGGGGACTGGCCAGATAAGCTGCCATTTGCTCTGTGGGGCTACCGGACTTCAATTCGTACTTCTACTGGGGTGACTCCGTATTCATTGGTCTATGGAATGGAGGCTGTTCTACCTATTGAAGTTGAGGTTCCATCTTTACGAGTATTGGCTGAGTGTCAGATAGCCGAGGCAGATTGGCAGCAGAGCAGATTTGAAGAACTCATGCTGTTTGATGAACGAAGGCTGAAAGCACTGTACCATGTTCAGGGTTATCAACGCAGAATCGCCAGGGCTTTCAACAAGAAGGTTAAGTCCAGGAATTTGAAAGAAGGGGATTTAGTGCTCAAAGACAACCGAGCTCCCATCCACGACCCTAGGGGCAAGTTCAGACCCAATTGGACTGGCCCTTACATCATCAAGTCTATTTGGTCGGGTGGAGTTGTCGTTCTGATGGACTTAGATGGCCTAGAGTTCTCCCAACCGATCAACATGGACAAGTTGAAGAAATATTACCCTTGAGTGGCTCGCTAGGCCGAAAACCCGAAAGAGCGACCTAGGTAAAAGTTAGAGTATGAAAAGTTTGAAATTATAAAAACTGAGCTCGCAAGGTTGAAAACCCGCAAAGGGCGGCCTTGGCAAAAGTTAGAGCGCAAAAGGAGAGAGTTAATACTCGAGTGAACCCAAGCCGAACTACGTAAGGCTTGATTCCCATCTTTGGGATACGTAGGCAACTTCATCCCGAAGTCCAGCCATAAACACTTCCTCGATCAACTTTCTCCATGTGATCATGTTTGGTCATCTTTGTTCAGCATTCAAGAGCTCGGTTGTGATCTCCAGTGCAGTGCTATTCAGACTAGGGGCAACTTTCCAGTTGCTAGGATCCGGGGTTGTACATCTCAGTGATAGATCTCGGGCATGTCCAGTTTTGATCCATATCGAAAATGTTTTTGAAAAGTTTTAATAAAAGTTGATTTTGTTCAAATTAATCTTTTTACAACTTAGACCATTTTTGGACCAAACGGAAAATTTTCAGTACCCACAACCTTCAATTTCATTGATTTCAATACAGAGTTCTCCTACTCTTGAGTACAAATTGAAGTTGCTTTTTTATTACATTCATAAAGAAAACTTGAAAGTACTGATAAAGCAAAATAAATCCGGGGCATAGTCAGGTGTTCCTGCGTCCCCTCCCAGAGCTTGTGGAAGCCTCTGACGCCAAAGTGGGCCCTACCTGTGCCTCTTCATTGAGCCAATCTAGGCACTCATCAGAAAGGGTGCAGCTGAAAGCGGGAGCAGGAGCCAGAAGCTCTCTTGTCCTCCAGGCTGTGGCATACCGAGCTAGCTGCGTGCCTCAGACCGGAAATGTAGCAGGGTACTCTATCCCCTCCTCCGGGCAAGTCTGATCATGTCCGAACTGACGCCGAAATCGGAATGGAAAGTAGAACACGTAGTGTGTCAGGCCAACCAATTGGATCCCAGGCTGACGGGTCATGCTATAACTCATCGCCGGTAGATTGAGCCAAGGGCAGCGCCAAGCAATGTCTGTAGTAGACAAACTGCACATCCAGTTGAACCACCATCCCTCATCTGGGCATCGACTAGACGTTGTCGAAAGAAGTAGCTGCGAGCTGAATATGTGGGGCAGGAGTCCGCAATCTTCAATTTGTCCATCAACCATATCTGGGGAGGGATGAAAAATGAGAGATTAAAGAATAGAGAGGTGTACATTGAGAGAAAAGTAAGAAAAGGGTTTTGAGAGAAAAACCGAGTTTGAGGGTCGAGTGATGTGAGAAACATATGCAAGAGGGGGTGGGAAACATTACCTGCAATAATAGTGGGCTCCCTGCCAATCTAGCCGTCTCTCGGCGATGAAAAGCGTCCAAGCCCATCAATGTCTCAGCTAAAGTCATGGCAATGCAGTTCTTGCCTTCCTTTAAGCCCTCGGCAACTTCGATCAAATGAGTGCTAAACCCACTGGACCTGGAGCAAGTAAGAGATGAGATAACATGCACAAGCAAAGCGCATGTCGCCGATAACCCTGCCAATGATGGTCGCCGCGGTCACCAGCATCAGAAAACCGACAAACCAAGCTCGGAATGTCTAACTCTCTATCATGAATCAATGATCGAGCATCATGCAAAGTGAGCCCACACATCCGCCCCAATGCTTGGACGTGGCCGAAGCGGAATTGTGGCAAGATTTCTTCATCGTGCTCGGATTCCATCAAAGCTTGAAAGTCTTCGAAAGTGGGACACATCTTTTGCCCGCCAAAGCTAAAGACGTGTGTCACCGGATTCCAAAACCTTGCCGCGGCATGAAGAAACGGAAAACGCAGCGAGGTGCGACTCAACGTGAATAGTGCACTTATGCCAAAACCCCGGAAATTAAGCTTTTCCGAGCCATCTAAGTTGGCAATCCAATTTGTGAGGTTTTGAGCAAGGAATGCTTCCATTTGGTGCAAATTTGAGCTGAAATGAAGAGAATCCCGAAGCTGGAACTCATATAGAAGATAAGGCAGTGAGTGGAGGATAGATGTCGCCGTTTCGGAGAGTCTGCCATCGATGGCCGACAGTGGCTCATCAGTGGCCGGCAGTGGTGCACTAATGGCCGGCAGGTCTTCCTTTGTGGCCGGCAGTCTCTCGCTCATGCTTACTGGCCTTCTTGGTGAAGACCTAGTTGTTTGCTGCAGAGAAGTCCTGTTACCTAGGTCTTTTAAGGTCTTGTTTTGTCTTGTTGGACTCTGTCGTGTCTCGTTTAAGACGTATTAGTTTCTTTTTTTGTGTCAGGTTGTGATCATCTTCCTTTCATTTATCGAGTTGTGGTAATTTGCTTATCGAGTTGTAAACTTGTTAAGACTTTGTTTTGCTTATCGAGTTGTTTTGTTGTTAGTCGGTTCACTACCTGATTAGTGCAATTCGAGTGTTTGGTTTTCAAAACAAAAGTTCGAACTCATTTACATTGTTGTGTAAAGTGATGCGATGCATAGAATGTACAAATAAAACACTTTTTCAACAAAATGATGTTTTCATTCCATCATAGATTCTTTTTACAAAAGAGCACTAGTTTTAAAGAAAAGTAAATCTGCCTGACGCAGTACAATGTGCAAAACTACTAGTAAAAAGGAAAATAAAGCAAAAAAAAAAAAAAGCGACGTCTGAATCAGCAAAATGTCTGGATTGGCGCCAGTCGCCTCAAGACTGAAGGGTCCTCCTCATCCTCTTCCTCGACCGAGAGGACTCTGGAACATCGCCACCGTCAGCACCTGACTCTGAACTCGAGTCATCCCCAGCTCCGTCTCCACCCTGAGACGACTCTGACCGCGGACTCACTGCCTCCTCGTCAGACTCATCATCATCTGGGGCAGGCCCCCGTGAACTAGTCCCTCGTCCCGCCCCTGCTCCTGCTGAGGTACCGGATGGGCCTGGCGTCAAGAAAGGAATCTGAAAAAGGGCAATCCACCAAAATGCATTAGCAATCAAGATGTATCAGATGCCGAGAATAATGTGCTGTGAGCAGTGAATGATTTGCAGTGAATGTGTACCGTGAGCGGTGTATGGGAACAATGTATCAGATCAGTGTAGTGTGCAATTGTGCAAATGATGGCGTGTCAAGAAAAGACTGTGTGGCATGAAGTATGGTTTGAAAGAACTCACCGGAATACTGTAAATACTGAGCAAGTCCATGCTCGTCTGCAGCATCCCCATCACCGAAGCCGTCATCTCCAGAGACTGACGAGTGTACTCAATGGGAGCCTGCAAAAATGTTGAAGTCATTAGTATTCTGCGGGATATCCAATGAAATGAAATGACTGTGCAAAATGAAAAGTATAGCACATACCGGGGTCGAGCCGTAAACTCCGACAAGCTCATGACCGGCTGGAGGAGGAGCGAAGGGAATCTGATAAGTCTCTCCAGCCCGCCCTCGGCATGTCATAGTAGCAGGCAGTACGGGCCATGCAGTCCCCTGTCTCCCCTCAGGACCTCTCCTCCTACGAGACCTGGTCGCTCCGCCTCTCCCTCTCGCGGCTGGAGCCCTCGCTCCCTCTCCTCCTCGGACACCAGTCAAAGGTGGCATCAGATGCGTCTGAATAAAGGTCGCGTAGTCGCCCTCTGCGCGGAAGTACTCCGTCTCCAGTCCTACCATGAACTGAATCACCTGGTCGGCGGACAACCTGTGTGTCTCCCTCATCGATGGTGGAGGTGCCATCGGCACAAATGGAGCAGGCGCTCCCAAAGTCTGACGCACGAAGCGCTCACTCAAAAACCAGGCGCGACAGATCGGGCCCTCGAAGAGAATGTGGAACTGAGACATAGTCCGGGCAGTGTGGTACTGATCTCGGAGTCCTGACGGGATCGCATCCCATGGCTGCCACGTGATCTGAGAAAAGAGAATAAACAAGATGATCAGTTGTCAAATAACTAAGGTGTGCGCATCGAGTTAATTGAAATAATCTTATTACAGGCTTACCTCGTGCGCCATGACCGTGTCGAAATACTGCCGAAAGAACATGAAGCTCTCTCGGGTCCTACGACGGAGCTGGCCGTCGTATACATCAGAAAATGGGACTGTCGCTGGGGTCTCCTCCACAGGCACTGGAGCAAGTGTCGGGAAGTATGCGTATACCCACAGCTGTTAGAAAGATGTGATCAGTACAGTGTATGAACAGATTGTTGAACATGCAGAAAGCAGAATGCAGTATAGTGCATAATGGATGCAGGCCTAAAGCGGACATTAGATCCTGTGTGTGCAGTGTATGGTATGTAGTGTGCAGCATGTATGGTGTACATAAAATGCAAAGCAGAAAGCATACAGTGCAAGAGCAGATACAGAAAATACAGAAAGTACAAGTGTCGAACAAAGCAAACGTACAAATGCTGAGTAAAGCAATGAAAAGGGAAAACTAGGTTGTGTACCTCCCAAGCTCGCCAGTAGCCGCCAATCAACCTCCCACACATCCGAGAGGTGGAGCTCATGTATCCATAAAGAGTGGTGAGGCCGGCCGCGCCCCAATCGTAGAAACGGACTCGCTGGAGTACCACCAGAGCGCCCAAGAAGTACAAACCCACGGTATTCCACCTGTTCGAAAACAAGGTGGTACCGAAAAGGAACAAGAGGAAGCCCCTGGCGTACTGCTCTGCCTCCTCATCAGTATCGGGATCCTCCCCTCTGTAGTGCTCCTCGAACCAAGTGTATCTAACCATGCCTGCTCGAAGAGTAGGTGGACGTGCTCTAAGCAATGTGTCCCATGCAGCCACCCACTCCCCTACGTCGGGATCAAGGGGAATCGGATCACCTCCTACGCCCAGGCCAGTGATCATGGCGAAGTCGAAAGGAGTCATGGTCATCTCTCCCGCCGTGGAGAAGTGGAAAGAGTTGGTGGTGTCCCACCACCTCTCCACAAGAGCCCCTAGGAGAGGGCGACTCGCTGTAACCCGCGTCAAGCTGCAGCAAAATACGCCAAAGCCGGTCCCATCGATGATCCGGCGGACCCTCGAGGGAAGCACATTGTACCAATCTCGAGCGGTCGTAGCGCCATAACCCCTGAAGGAGCGGGATCCATCCTGCAACAGTAAATACAGTTCAAGACAGATCAGCAGTGTATTGAAAATGCAGTTTACGTCAGATCAGCGATGTATTGAAAATACAGTTGCGTGCAAATCAGTGGTGTATCGAAGATACAGTTTAATTCAGAATAGTGACGCCTGAGGTGCGCTCGTATACAGTACATATAGGGCAGTGATGCGCGAAGTACAGTTAAATGCAGAGCAATAATGTATGAAATACAGTCAGATCAAAGCATGTGATGCGATCAGATCGAAACAGTGCAAGAAATGCAAATAGTTGAAAGTAATACTGCAAAAAAGCAGAGTTGGTACCTCCACAGCAATGGCCGACAAGTGAGACATCGGCTCTCTCAGTAAGAGGTCGTCTGGCGCGCCCTCATCAAAATCAGTGAAAGTATGGATACCTCTCGCCACTGGAATAATGTGAGTCTCCGGGTGATACCTCGCGGGGTCGAAGGGACGTACACTCAATGGTAAAGGCTGAGGCTCAACCTCTGGCTCAGCCGCAAAGTCTGCCGCTAACTCTACTGGAGGAAGTGCGGGAAAGCCCTCATCATGTGGGACATCGTCAG
This sequence comes from Camellia japonica, assembly GCA_030407325.1. Taxonomy (NCBI): domain Eukaryota; kingdom Viridiplantae; phylum Streptophyta; class Magnoliopsida; order Ericales; family Theaceae; genus Camellia; species Camellia japonica. Next base: position 159,213,084 of record JAPPVO010000014.1, on the reverse strand, counting down.
CCATCTGAGATAGATGCAAAAACGAGCAAAAACGAGCAAAAATGAGCAAAATGGTGGAGTTTTGAACAAACCAAACCCTAAGAGAGAGAAAATTCAAGAAAAGTTGAAAACCCGCGAAGAGTGAACTAACCTCGAAAGAAATCCGGGGGAAATGATCCTCGAATGGGGGAAATGATGAAAGGCACCTCAGATTCAATTTCTGATCGGTTCAAATCGAAGAAAACCAAGAGGTTTTAACGATTCAAGATTGTTTAGGGTGTTGGGAAACGCGTAGAATGCGCGAATCTAGAGAGAAGGCACACCTAGAGGGCAAGGAAAATGTTTTCTATGCAAGGGTTTGTGAGGAAATGGAGTAATTTTGGGTCTATTTAAAGACCCATGGCCGAAAAGACCATTTTGCCCGATCTGCCACCGATGGCCGGCAGGGGCACATCGATGGCCGGCAGTGGCCAATAATGGCCGGCAATAGCCGGCGGCTCTCCCTGATGGCCAGCAGTCCTCCACCAGCTTCCTCTGCCTATTTGATCTTGGTATGTGTCCCTGGGTTCCAACAATCCCAAGGAATGCTCAAAATTTGATTCAAAGCGCCTCCGTGGAAACCCGGGAATCATGGTCTCAATGTACGGTGGTCGTCGCCCATCAACGCGCACAAGGTGTATCCTTTTTGACGCATCACAAACCTTCCGGGAAGTAAACCGGAAGTCCCCTTTCAAGATGTCTTCATTAAGCATGTTTGTTTTTGTTGTTGTTGTCACCTAGCATTCGCTTATTAAATTAAACACCCATTCTTTATATTTGCATCGTCTTGCATCTAGTTCATATTTGCATTGTCTTGCATCTAGTTTATGTTTGCATTGTTTTGCATCTAGTTCATATTTGCATTGTCTTGCATCTAGTTTATATTTGCATTGTCTTGCATCTAGTTTATGTTTGCATTGTTTTGCATCTAGTTCATATTTGCATTGTCTTGCATCTAGTTTATAGTTGCATTGTCTTGCATCCAGTTTCAACCTGCATTGTTTTGCATCTCATCAAATCTGCATTGTTTTGCATCTTGCATTACTTCTTTTCTTAACTTGCGCTGTTACGCACTTATTATCTCAATTTGCACTGTTACGCAGGTTATGTGCGCTGTTACGCACTTATTATCTCAACTTGCGCTGTTACGCAGGTTATGTGCGCTGTTACGCACTTCTTATTTTAACTTGCGCTGTTACGCAGGTTATGTGTGCTGTTACGCACTTATTTTAACTTGCGCTGTTACGCAGGTTATGTGCACTGTTACGCACTTATTATTTTAACTTGCGCTGTTACGCTTGTTATTTTGCACTGTTACGCACTTCTTATTTTAACTTGCGCTGTTACGCACTCATTATCTTAACTTGCGCTGTTATGTAGGTTATGTGCGCTGTTACGCACTTCTTATTTTAACTTGCGCTATTACGCAGGTTATGTGCGCTGTTACGCACTCATTATCTTAACTTGCGCTGTTACGCAGGTTATGTGCGCTGTTACGCACTCATTATCTTAACTTGCACTGTTATGCAGGTTATGTGCGCTGTTACGCACTTCTTATTTTAACTTGTGCTGTTACACAGGTTATGTTATCTTAACTTGCGCTGCTACGCAAGTTATGTGCGCTGTTACGCACTTATCTTCTTAACTTGCGCTGTTACGTAGGTTATGTGCGCTGTTACACACTTATTATTTTAACTTGCGCTGTTACGCTTGTTTTTTTTGCATTGTTTCACACTTATCTTCTTAACTTGCGCTGTTACAAACTTATTATCTCAACTTGCGCTGTTACGCAGGTTATGTGCGCTGTTACGCACTTATTATTTTAACTTGCGCTGTTACGCATGTTTACTTGTTTTACCTGCGCTGTTATGCATGTTTACTTGTTTTATTTCTTTAACTTGCGCTATTACGTAGGTTATGTGCGCTGTTACGCACTTATCTATTTTACTTGTGCTATTATGCATGTCTACTTCTTTACTTGCGCTGTTACGCATGTCTACTTCTTTACTTGCGCTGTTACGCATGTTTTTGCTTGCGCTGTTACGCATGCTCTTCTTCTTTTAACCTGCGCTGTTACGCATGTTTATCTCTTTAACTTGCGCTGTTACGCATGTTTTATTTCTTTTACTTGCGCTGTCACGCATGTTTTACTTGTTTAACCTGCGTTGTCTCGCATGTTTTATTTGCATTGTTTCGCATTTCTTTAACCTGCGTTGTCTCGCATGTCATATCTTTAACTTGCGCTGTCATGCATGTTTTATTTCTTTAACTTGTGCTATTACGCATGTTTTACATGTTTTACTTGTTTTACTTGCGCCGTTATGCAGGTTATGTGCGCTGTTACGCATACTATTTTTACTTGCACTGTCACGCACACACCTCTATCCTGTGCTGTCACGCACTTCCCTTTAACTTGCGCTGTCATGCATGTTTTACTTGCGTTGTCACGCACTTTTCACTTGCATTGTTATGCATGATTCTACCGATATTGTACCTGTTGAGTTTCTTTCTTTTTTACAGGCACGATATTGTATGTACGGTTCATTTGGAGTCGGCACTACCAGACGAACCAGACGGTATTGTATGCACTCCACGATAGACGTGGTGAGAATTGCATAATTTTCTTACATTCTTTCTGTTGAAATATGTAGGACTATTATTCATTCGCTTAAAATGTTGCATTTATTTTGCATAACTGCTTCATTACAGTTTTCCTTTGCATAATCATAAGTTATGCTCTTGCATCTTGCATACCATTTGCATTATGCCCCAGCCTACGGGCGCATCTCTGCATGCTTATATTGATTGTCTGCCTGAGTCTTCGGCCTTGTTAAAAATGGGTCGTCTCTGGGCTTTGACACTCACACCCGTCACTTTGTGACTTTCGAGTTCTGTCAAAGAGGGGCAACTGTAGACACCCCATTTTTGACCGTCCTCAAGACTCGGTTGTGCTTGCAGGTACATCCGGACACAAGTTCGATTGCTCGTCGGGCATTCGACTTTTGCGGCGGAACGTCACAGGTTCGAGCTTTCCAAACCCTGTATCCTTTCTGCCCCATTCTTGGACCATGACTTGGTCCTTTCAGAATGTGTTTCTTGGTGCACTGCCGGCCCCCTTTTGGACCTGCCGCCCCCACTTTGTTGCTGCCGGCCATTGATTGAGCCTGCCGGCCATCAATGAGCCACTGCCGGCCATCTCTGATGGCCGGCAGCACCCTTGTCTCAGCAGGTTTCACTCCAGATCTTTTGAGCCAGCTGGAATCCTTTTATCTGCCCTCCATACACATGTATGGAGGGATGAAGCTCTTGCCAAGCTTCTTAAAGAAGCTTTGCATTGCTTTTCTTCTATATAAGGAGAGTGCCTCTCTCCTTAGTAGAGGGTCAGCATTTTGAGAAGAAATATATCTCTCTCTCTATATATATATATATATTGTTGTTGATTTGTGCCTTGAAGTCCATTTTCCTTGCACTTTTACACTACAACACTTAGAGATACACCACCATCTTTGGATTGAGGTTCTTGGGAGGACTTCTTGAGCTCTGAAAGTGAGGTTTTACCCCCTGAAGTTGCTGGTTTCGAAGTTGATCTTCAAGGGTGAGTTTCTTCCCCTTTTTAGCACTTTTTTGTACCTCATTTTGGCCATCCTTGCATATTGTTTTAGGCCTTGCTTTCAACTGAAAAAAGTCTTGTATTTAAGTTCTTTTGAAGTTTGTTTAAGGTCTTTTGGCTGTTGAGGGTCTTCAACCCTCTTGTTGGCCTTGTTTGGCCTTGTTTTGAGCCATGCCTTAAGGCCTCCGAGCTAGCCTTGGTTTGGCCTTCTAACCACTGAAATCCAGTGGATTTTCAGTGGTAGGCATGTGGTTTTGAGGCCTCAAATCAGAGGGGGTGGCCCCCTCTCTTTTGTTTTTTGTTTGCTTGCATTTTTGGCGTTCCAAAGAAGCATGCCTCTCTACAGTTTTGAGGCTTGGTTCAGGCCTTTTTTTGTGACTTTTAGGACCTGCCTTGGCCCTATCCATGGCTGGTTTGGTCACCTTTTGCATGCATCTTGTATGTGTAGTGTAATCCCATTTGTAGCTCATCAAAGTAGCATGTTTGCCTAGCTTGTGTTGAGTCCATTTCAGTAGGTTTTTGGTGATGTTTTACCATGCCTTAGATCTGTTTTGGGTTGGTTTTGTCACTCCGTGCATGTATGATACACTTGTAGTGTAAATCCCATAAACTAGCTTTATATGCTTCTTGCTTTAGCATATTATCCTAGCTTATGTTGAGTCCATTTCAGCATGTTTTTGGTGATGTTTTTCCATGTCATGACTCTTTCCATAGCTGGTTTGGTCATCCTTTGCATGCTCCATATACTTGTAGAACAAATCTTGCTTACTAGCTTTATGTGCATGATGTTTTGACTCATCATCCTAGCATATTTTGGCTTTGCTCCAGCATGATTTTATTCTTGTTTTGGGCTGTTCTTGGACTGTTTTGGGCTGCCATGGCCATATCACTCATGCTTTGTATAGCTATAGTGTAAATGCTTAGGCTAGTCTTGGGTTTTGAAGCCCCTACCATGCCATACATGTGATGTTTGCATGCTTTGCCATCATTCTAAGTGTTATTTCAGTCCATGAAATGTGGCCATACACTTGCATTTGACATGCTTTTAATGCCTTGGAGCCTTGGCTCTTTATGCCTCAAGAATGAACTTTTGTGCATGCCTTTAAGCCTAAGCCTTTGGCTCATCATATCAGTGCATTTTTGGTCTTGTTATACCATGATGTAACTCTGTTTTATGTTGTCCAAGTCATGCCATGTTTGGTTTCAATAGGTGTAGTGCATTGCCTCTTTTGTAGCCTTGCATGCTCCTTGTTTTTGGCCTCTTGTTCTAGCCCATGTTGGCTAGCTTCGAGCTTGTTTTTGGTCTTTTTTGGACCTACCTTGGGACTGTTTTAGGTTCCCTTAGCCCTTTGGGGCTTGCCTTGCATGGCCATGGCTTAAGTCCCTTTGTTAGTTTTGAGCTTTGAGCTTTCTAACATGCTATGCTTGCATTGTTTAGTTGATTTGGCATCAATTTACATGAGATTTCAAAGCTTACCTTGTTGTCACATATCCATGCTTGTCACTCTTTAAGTGTGCTTAAGAGTTGCATCTTTGTGCCTTAATCCTCGAGCCAATTGACATGCATGTTTGCCTTGCCTTTTCATGCTTTTCATACTATCAATTCATCAGTTATGGCCACTGATTTTAGGCATGGCTGAGGCCTATCCATCTTTAGTGTAAGCCCATCTTACCATGTTGTCACATGCTTGTCCCATTTCGTATGTTGTTGCATACTTGTCCGCCGTCACATGCCTTGCATGTTTGTATGTTCATGTTGCTTTTTATCATGTTATTCAAGGTTGTTACCTCACATCATGCTTATATGCTTGTTGCATGCTCAGGTTATTGCATTGCATGTTTGCATGCTTAAGTCATATTGCATGTTTGCCATGCTTATTTTGCATTGTCGTTTGGATTAAAGTGTTAATCCGAGCACGAGGAACGAGGGGCGTTTCATACTTCAAGTGATGAAACGTGTCTCAATTCTCGGTCGTCGACGCTCTTCATGATTCATGATAGAGTTTTAGGCTTTATGTGTTTATTTGTGCGTTCATTTCATATTGATTTGCACAAGTTGGATCTTTGGCCATCATGCATCGGGATGCGTGATTGATGGTCGTAGATCCTACTATGCCTCTCCCTTGATGCATGAAATGATGATATGGGGTGGCATAGTGCGTACATATCCTTGGGAGACCCTCCATTTTTCTCTATTTTGTGCGCTACTGCAGCTTGGTGTCCCAGCACATCAGTGGCCGGTAGTGCCTTGCAGATGGCCGGCACCCCTTCATTTTTGGTCGGCAATGGCTCCCCATGGCCGGCAGGCCACTGATGCACTCCCCAGCATGTTTTTGGTAAGGTCCAGCAGGAATTCCTTGAGGACACCCTGCAGATAGAGCCTCTAAGGAGCAACCGGAGAGCTTTTCGGGGCAGCATCTGAGCATGCATCCTCTCCTTCTTCGAACAGAGCCGGAGCAGCTTGTTTTTTCATGCTTACTTGTTAGTTAGCATCAATTTGTAATAATTAGTTAATTTGTTAATTAATTAATTTTTGTGATAATTAGTTGTAGCTAGTTATTCAACTCGGTTATGTAATAATTAATTAGCTTGTTAATTAGTTGATTAGCCGACATGTATTATTTATTCGGACCCTCCATCGAGAGGGCCAATTTTGTAATAAGTGTGCGTGTGTGCGTGCATATCTTCCAACCTCCATTTCTTTCTCCCTTTTACTTACCTGCTTTCGTTGGTTAGTTTTAGGTCATGTTTCAAATTAGCATACTTATGCTTTGCATGTTTGCATCCATTCATCTGTCTAGCATACTTATGTTTGCATGTTTGCATCATTAATCTACATTGCATGCACCGGGCTCGGCGCATCATACTAACTGCATTATAATTCGATACCAAGTTGAATACATGTATCAATTATCACATCTCATATGTCATCTTAGAATAGCCGAGCCTATTTCTAGTTGCATCTTGCATGCGTTGCATTAGCCATCTTAACATGAACTAGGATCATGCATTGATTTCTAACTAGTTCTTTATTTTGGCTCGGAGTACTAGGTAAGCTTTTATGCTTTAGCATACTGCATGTGTGTGAGTGTTGCCATGATAGCATGCTTGCCATGAGGCTATTTGCTTAAGTGTTTAACTGCTTGAATGCTTGTGGATGAAGGTTGGGTTACTTGAATTGGAACAATTCATTGAAATCCTCGATTTAGCCTACTTACGAGTAGCAAACTTCAAACCATTTTCCAACAAACGGATATGCGATTGCTTTGTTCCAAATTAGGCGATCTAGTCTATACTTGTTTTGCTATGCGCATCACATAGTAATTCTAGCTAATTAACCGGAATAAGAACACATGTGTTTTCAAAAACTAGATATCATGTTTAGTAGTGGCCGATCTTTGATCGGATGAGCGGGGGTGCTCATAGTTGACCTTCCCCAATCGTACCCAAGTTCCCGAGCCGAGGCAACTTTGGTGATGACGGACACGTGGCCTTAGGCACGAGTCAAGGTTTCCTAAATTTCCTCAAAAATAAAATATTTAGGTGGCGACTCTGTATCTGGCAAAACAGTCCATGTTTGGCACTTCTTTGCGAAAATTAGTTTTCCAAAACGATTTGTCGGATTTGGACTCTTTGGTGATTTATCAATCTCACATTGCACATTGTGAGATCAGATTAAGAACCGTGACAATTTGAGTCCAAACTGTAGCATGAGGCCCTCGGGGCGCGTCTACAGTTTGGCATGTAGGCTAAGGGGACTTTTTGGTTAATATAGTTACAAAAAGGCAAAATAGGTTAAAAAGTCAATAAGATAAAATATCACATTCAAACCACAATCATTTTACTTTTTTTCTAACAAAAGTAAAAAAAAAAAAAAACTTAAAAGTCCAACCCAATCATTTGGGAAGAACCTCTTTTGGATCACATTATCTCTCTACTTTTTTACACGTTTTATTTTTAAAAGTTAAAAAAAACAAAAAAAACTGACTCTTAACCTATTTTCTAAAATAAGCCAAAAAGTCAACTTACTTCCCAAATGAAGCCAAATGAAATATATATATATATATATGTATGTATAATAAATGAAATTTTAAAATATAATTTATTTCTCAATTTTTTAATATTTATTTTTTAGATATAAACTATATAACTTGTTCTTATAGTTTTTTTTTAATTATATTAACTGTTTTATTCATTAAGAAAATGAACAGAAATCAAGAAAAAATTTGTTTATTAAAAAGGAAATAAATCATTTTAAATTGGTTATTAGCCTCTCAATTCATTTGAATGTAATAAATATACTATTTTTCTCTTAATTTCATAATTAGACTAGTAAATTGATGAAATTAAAATTACAAGAACCAAATTAATACTAGAGACAAATTACAAGAATTATAAATATAATTTATTCTTATATTTACTTTATAAAAACAAAGACTTGCACCAAATATTTTAGTACAAATTTTAAAATAAAATAAATAAAATAAAATTATAGCACAAAACCAGGTCATTGATGATTTCCAAAGTTGTGTGACACTATAACCACAGCTAGAGGTGAAGTGGGTGAGGACATAATGGAATGGAGGAAGGAGATTTTGAAGACTGCCGAGAGGGGGTCTACAAGTGTCACACCCCGAACTCGCCCCTAAAAGTTTGGGCATGACCAACTCGACAATGAGTCTCAAAACCAAATAATCAAATAGCATAAATACCTTACATAGAATGGGGCCTAAACGGAAGCAAATAGTAATTCAAAATGACATCCATTGAGCTAGTGTTTACATGCCAGGATCACAAGATATTTCACCACATGTTCCAGCCCATAACAACTATCTACATACATACATATACAATCCCAACCCCATAACTTGGGGTATAACTAAGACGTTCAAGGATAAAAGTTATACATGTTTAATGACATTTGACAAAATTATTAACGACCCCACCATGACGAGCCATGAAGGAACTCTACAAAAATGAATATGTTCCACTTAATTGATTGAACACAGTAGGGTCGACAAAAGGGCTGCTGGGGTTGGATTAAGACTGACCACCGAGCTGATTACCTACATAGACATACATAACACGGAGTGAGCGGGGCTCAGTGAATAATAGTATGTAGGTAAATTGCGTAAATAAACAAAAATCACGCCGTATATAAATATACTTCACACGCTAGTTCTTGTTCTATATTCATTTCCAAATGGCCTTGGGCCCAACATTTATACAGAACGGCCTCAGGGCCAATATTTATACAGAATAGCCTCAGGCCCAATATCATACAGAACGGCCTCATGCCCACATATCTTACTGAACGGCCTTAGGCCCACATATCAACAGCTGTTTAAACACAGGAGGGTAGGTAGAACATCGACATGTACACCACCTCCCTCAGCCTTAGGCCACGAGTCATAATCAATTCAAATCATATTAGGGTCGGTGAGCCATCGGCATGTCATCACCTTCCTCAGCCTTTGGGCTGCTGCCAACAAGATATAACTGTTATCCGAACGACCTCAGGCCCAACAATGACAAAACAGAATGACCTTGGGTCCATAAGGATACCATTACTCAATGCCACACATAAGTTTTCCAATTGTTCACTACATAGAGACATAGCTCATACACGAATCACAGTATGCCAACGATAACTATTAGCAACAAATAAACATATCACTACAGTACTATTACTCACAATGCTGTGGCGGAGCAAAAGTCCCTTCCTGCACGTGACTTACAGACAGCATGCAACTCATAAGTTAGTCTATTTTCTTTAATTTTTCCTTTTAAATCAACGTTTGATTCGTTCAACCTACATTAGATTACAAGCATTTTAAAAGCTTCAAATGCATGTTTTAGCATTCCCAGAGGGTCAAACAGAAGAGAAGAAATACACAGGACTTTTTCCCTTGGGCCGCACGTGCGGAAGTCCTTCCCCGCATGTGCGGGAAGGTGGGCCGCACGTGTGCCCCGCTCGTGCTTTTATTTCAATGTCTGAACTTCACACTCCCCTGTTTTTCGCACGTGCGGCTGTGAGCCGCGCACGTGTGGTGGTGCTTCCCGCACGTGCGGCCATGAGCCTCGCATGTGCGATCAGAATCCCTGTTTTGAGCAGGCCGAAACAAGGCAAATATCCAATTAGGTCAACAAATCACAAGGTACAAAATCAAGAAATTTGATACAATATTATGATATAACATCACACTAACATGAATCACAAACTCAATTAAGTCTTCATTCTCTTCCAATTCATAAATAAAACTCAATTCCTTTAAATTTCTAGCTATATTTGGCTTTATAAATTTACATATTTATCCATCTAAATACATAGATGAGTTCAAACATGAAAAACTAAGGAATAAATTGTAATTCCCCTCCTTAGGGCTCAACATAACACCAAATCAACCTAATACAAGAAGTATTCTTCTAATTAATCACTTATCTCACACTTGATCTTAATTATAAACCCTAACTTACATATATGTTCTTGCTTAAATCAATCAGAAAGGTTATTCTAGGTAGATTGTACCTACCTTAAGCCCAAATCTTTACAATACTTCTCAATTCTCCAATTTCTTTCTTGTTGAAGCCTTCTCCCCTTTCTCTCCCTTTCCAACTCTCTCCTTCTCCCATGAGATACTTCTATGTGATAGAAGTTACTAAGTTAAGAGCTTAAAAGGGTTATTTAAGGTTTAACCATAAATTAATCAGTTTAATCATTACGAATCAAATTTTTACGAAAATTCACATTATGACCTAAAAATCACACTTATCGTAAGTATAGAGTCAATTTCGAGTTATCAAGCTTCTAGGGCTTTCAATTACTAATCTAAACATCACCATTGTAACAAATTTTTCTTGTAATTGATAGGTATAAACCCATAATCATATAATTCACACAATTAAACTCAACTCCACATGGAATTTCACATTAAATATATATTGCACATATTATAAAATACTTGAAGCATATCAGAAAGCATACCAAAAGCACATAAGAGGGTCGGGTTATTACAACAGGTATGTGATTAAAGACTAGATCATTCCTTGTCTTCCACACAATTCGGCTCAAAAGAGTCTTGCAATCAAATGCATTAGAATGATTTTGAATGAACTCACAAGTCCAACAAATGACACAGGTGATACATATTACCATGCTCAAAACGAAGACCCATCCCACCAAACCAAATGGCTTGACACCCAAACAACATATGCTCAACCGTTTCAGGTTCGATACGACAAACAGGACAGGACAGGACAGGATACACCTCATCCGGAGCACACCTCTGTCTAAACAAGTTCTGCTTTGTAGCCAAGAGATTGTGACACACTCGCCACCAGAAATGCCTAAACTTAGTTGGAATGAGCAGATTCTAGATAAGCTTCCAAAAATTTCCTGGGACCTGAAAAGATGAGGAAGGTCCACTAGAATTGAAACCAAATTGAGACCCCACAGCAACCTTATACCCAGACTGCACCGTATATATTGTCAATTAGGAACGTGATGCCAAACAAGAGAGTCTTCACCATTGCACATGGAAGTGGGAATTACACGGATTTCCTCAATTTCTGGGGGAGAGGACTGAGTTAAGAGCTGGGATATCCTAGCTATTTCCAATTGAAAGAAGAGCATCATTCACAATCACAATATCACAACCGGGAGGTTTCTGAGATATAATTCGAAATCCTCTCACCGATGGAACCCACTTATCCTCGCAAAATTTGATTGATGTCCCATTACTCACTTGTCATCTTACCCCGTGTCTCAACACTTTACGACAATCCAAAAGATTGGCCCATGCCCACGAGGCTCTTTGACCTCTAACTGCATGCATAAAATCAGAATTGGGGCAGTAGATACCTTTATGCTGTGTTTGGTTGGGGGATTTGAGGAGAGATTTGGAAAAAGAAATGAAAAAGGTAGGTGAAATGTGAATAAAATATACTTATATTTCACCTAGTTTCACACATCTTTTCTCTTTTTCTTTCCAAATCCCTCCCTAAATCCTCCAACCAAACATGACATTAAAGAACCACGCACAAAAGCAGTAAGGAAACTTAAGCAACCTCCATCCCTGGTGAGCAAGAAGGGTTTTGTTAAAGGCTTGAAAATCCCGAAACCCCATATCTCCTAATAGATTAGGCAAAGTCATCTTGCCCCACATGGCCCAGTGAATGCCTCTACTCTCCAGGTCCCCTTTCCACCAAAACTTTCACAGTAGAGAATTGTGAGACCCAAAAAATTCCTTTCACATAGATTGTTGAAGAGATCTAACGAAGAGAAGAGTTTCACCCTTGTAGATCTGCAATGATGAACATAGTTGATGCCACCCCACCGGGATTGCCGGCTGGGAACACTCTGATGATGAAGTTAGTCACTGAATCAAGGAAAGAAGAAGTAGAAATGAATGGGTGTGTGTGTGTTCTGTAAAGTCAGACATACCTTACTCTTGGGATGCCCTCCCTTTATATAGATGGAGAGGGGTGTGATATTTATTTGGGCTGGACCTATTATAGGCCTTGTTTGGGTTAGGTTCAATAAGCTAGTATCTATTTTTTTTTGGCTCCCACAATTGCCCTAAAATTTTCATTGTCTGCGGTAGAAGGAATGAGAGTTTGTATTATCGAGTTGCATTGTTCAAATAAATGTTAAGTTTCTTGATAAAGAACACTTTGAATAAATGAATAAAAATAAATAAATGAATGTTAAGTTTTGTGAGACCATGAAATATCCTCTCACATGGATGTTGTAGAGATCCAACAAAGAGATGAACTTTGTCCCTGTGTGTCTGCAAAGATGAGCATGATCGGCGCCATCCAACCGGGGTTGCCGGCCGGAGACACTCTGATGCTAAAGTTAGTCCTTTGATTGAAAGAATAAAGCTAAGGAAATCAAGAGTGTTTGTGTGTAGTGTAGGGAGAGAGCACCTGTCTTTCCTTCTGGGATGCCCCCCTTTATATAAATGGGGGGGGTGTGATATTTATTTGGGCTGGACCCATTGTAGGCCTTGTTTGGGTTAACCCCAATAAGCAGATATATATATTTTTTTCTGGCTCCCACAATTGCCCCAAAACTTTCATTGTCTGCGGTAGAAGGAATGAGAGTTTTTCTTGCCAAGTTACGCTGTTCAAATAATTGTTAGGTTTTTTTTTGATAAAGAACACTCTGGATAAATGAATAAAATGTATGAATGAATGATTGCATGTATGCTTGAATGTATGCATAAATGTACGTATGTCTTGAATGTATGTATAAATATACATATGTCTATCATAGGATGAAATTATATCACATGAGTTCCAAACAAATCATAATGATAGGCCACGGTATTGTTACCGCCGGGCAAGGGCTGTAGGCCGCAGTACTATGACCCCCGAGTGAGGGTGTAGTATATTGTCGAGTGCAAAAAGCACTTCAAAATATGGACTTTCTTGCCGAGCTAGTGATATTTCTATGTACCAAGCATGGAAATAATTGCTTGAACCAAATAATATAGATTAAATAAGGCAGATATATCAGCCAAAAAATGGACCACGGTATTATTACCCTCGGGCGAGGGTGTAGACCTACGGGATTCTAATCCCCGGGCATGGGTGTAGGCCTGCGGTATTCTAACCCCCGGGCATGGGTGTAGGCCTGCAGTATTTTAACCCCCGAGCATGGGTGTAGGCCTACGGTATTCTAACCCCCAGGCATGGGTGTAGGCCTACGGTATTCTAACCCTCGGGCATGGGTGTAGGCCTGCGGTATTTTAACCCCCGGGCATGGGTGTAGGCCTGCGGTATTTTACCCCCGGGCATGGGTGTAGGCCTTTGCTGATGGCGCTCCGTGCCAAGTGTGAAGATTACGCTGTACTCGGAGACTTTTGCTGATTTTAAGTGGCAACCAGGTGCTAATATGGCAAGGACTTTGAATAATGCATCCTGTACTGAATAAGGTGGACGTGTTAATCACCAATAATATTGCTGCGCTTGTAAGGAATTGCCAAGTAGATATTGGGCCAACTATTTAATTGCCGAGTTGCCAGGTGCCAATATGGCAAGGACTTTGAGTAACACATCCTGTACTGAATAAGGTGGACGTGTTAATCACCAATAATATTGCTCCGCTTGTAAGGAATTGCCAAGTAGATATTGGGCCAACTATTTAATTGCCGAGTTGCCAGGTGCCAATATGGCAAGGACTTTGAATAACACATCCTGTATTGAATAAGGTGGACATGTTAATCACCAATAATATTGCTCCGCTTGTAAGGAATTGCCAAGTAGATATTGGGCCAACTACTTAATTGCCGAGTTGCTTAGTCCATGATAGGTGTTAGTCGGAAGGAATGCAGATTCCCATTGCCCTATGTTGCAGGGAAGATTCGGCTTTGGTAAAATGATGGCGAACAAAAAATATGTGAACTGCCGACTGTCAAATACAAATTGCTGACTACCAAGTTTGTAATGTATTGCCCCAAAACTAGTGCTTGCATGGAGCGGTGTGAAAATGAGCGGGAGTGTGTAACTCACGTAAATGTCGTTGCAATGTTTGTACCAAGTTGGCCGAGTATGCATGCATATCAGAGGTGCCGAGACGATGATCGGCTGATGTGCCCCAATTGGAAAGCGGAAAATTGACTAAGATGTCCCAGTGGGCAATTGTTTTGCCGAATAATGTTGTTAGGCGAATAAAGTTGCCGAATATTGTGGCCAATGTTGCTGCATAAAGTTGATAATGCATAAAGTTGACAAATAATGTTGGTGAGCCGAATAAAGTTGATGCATGGCTGAATAATGATCATGCATAATGTTGAATTAATAATGGTGCCGAATAATCTTGCCGAGTAAAGTTGATGCACTGCCACGTAACTAGTGTCAAAACTTGGGTAGGTGATTGTGTGATCTTTTGGTCGGCGATTTTTCTTAGCTTTGCGGTGTGTCGGGATCCCTTCGGAGTTGGATTTGCTAAGAACTTGGTTGGCAATTTATTGAAGTTGAGTTTCTTGTCTAATGTATATGTACCCCATTGCTTCTGAATAAGATTTGTGATTTCGAAGGAATAAAATTGACTTGGGCTAAGATTGCCGAGTAGGCGGATAACAATTTGAAACGAATTCCGTGCCCCTGTTCGGTGCCGTGGCGATATCAAAATGGAGCCGAGACAAAGTAGGGTGTGTGGTGATATGTGAAGTGAGAGCCATTGCGCTCAATTCTTTAAATAAAATTTGCATTCATTTTTTTTTTCTGAAGTTGAATTTGAAAATTTTGTCCGTATCGATGGGCCCAGAATGCATCAAATAGCTAGAAACGAATATTGGATCATTAGAATCGGACCCCTGAGGGCGTATTTTTATCCAAAATGGATATGAGGGTTCAGATCAATAGGGTGTAAGGCAACTGTGAAGCATAGAATTATTTCTTCATTGCTTGCTGGGTTGTCTTCTCCAGCGAAAGAATTCATTTTCTAGGCAAACTTTGATCGGCCTGTATGACTTCGATTTAGCACCGATTTTGACGCGGTTTGTTGCGTTGGATTCGTCTCAATGTGTACTTTACATTGGGATGATCAAAACTTGATTTCGACAACTTTGAAAATTTTAGTGTTCGGAAAATGTGGTCCGTTTTGTAGTTTCTAGCGAATTTTGGTTACTTCTTGGCTGCTCGGGTTGGTGGGTTTGTACTACTTGATTTGACGCGAATCTTCTCGTATATTTAGATGTTGATTTCGGCAAGCCGAGATGCTAGTTCTACGCTGAGATAATATGCATGAGATTTTTGCCGAAGAGGTAGGCAAGTTAATAATCGTAGTTTCGTGCCGAGAATGTCCAGTGCTATGCAACATGCTACAATGTGGCCGAGTAGTCTTGCCGAGTAAGCAATGGAGCCAAATGTTGACAAGCAATGTTAGCCGAATAACGTTGCCAAGAAAATCCAATGTGGAGTGACGTGGCCAAATAGTCTTGCCGACTAATCAATGAGCCGAATAATGTTAGCCGAGTAAAAATCTTTTGGGTGAGCATAGTGATATCGAGAAGGATGGAAGAGCTGCTGAACAGCTTCATTGTTGGTTTGCCGAACAACCTTTGTTGGAACACTTGTGATTCTAGTGTCAACCGAACTGATTGGAAAGCCGAGGAGCTTGAGTTATATGCCGAGTAACTACCTCGAAAGCACCTGGAGCTGTCTCATTTACTGTGACTTTGCAAAAGCTTGGTCGGCAATACTTTATGCATGCAACTTCTTCAATTCTGCCGAGATCTTGGTCGGGATCAATATGAGCCGTTCACGACAATTGAATTATGTATATATATAGATTGCCCCAGACATGTATATATATAGAGATTGTCAATTTATGTCCTTATTTAAATTACTTGTTGTAATAACTCACGACCTTATTTATGTCAATTTCAGCTAGAGAGAGAAAAAGTGAAGATCAACTTTTTTGGCCAAGATAGGTTTGAGGAACAAATAACAAATAAATAAATGGATAGTCCATGTATGAATTTGGCCGAGAAACTCTGTTAATAATGCCGAAAAGATGTTGTCACCAAGAAAAGTATGAAACCCATTTTTAGAGAGAAAATGAAAATGTAAAAGCAGATCCACATAATATGTGCCGACTACTCTTCTCAGAATGTCGAGATAGATATTAAACAAATGTTTGGACCGAATCTATGAGCATCAATATGTAGTGGACCAAATCTATAAGCATAAATGTCTACATATATATATACATATATATATGTATATATATATATATATATGTATATGTACATGCATATAGACAGCAAGATAGAATTCAAAAATAAATTTAAACAAAGAGGAGAAGGATAGGATCAACCGTGAGTCTTGTTTCTAGTAACGTGTAATGAAGATTTGAGCATCTTGAGTGTGGTGGTTGTCATCTCCTTCGTTGAATTCTTGTAGACGTTTCCCACAGACGGCGCCAATTGTGAGACCATGAAATATCCTCTCACATGGATGTTGTAGAGATCCAATGAAGAGATGAACTTTGTCCCTGTGTGTCTGCAAAGATGAGCATGATCGGCGCCACCCAACCGGGGTTGCCGGCCGGAGACAGTCCAATGCTAAAGTTAGTCCTTTGATTGAAAGAATAAAGCTAAGGAAATCAAGAGTGTTTGTGTGTAGTGTAGGGAGAGAGCACCTGCCTTTCCTTTTGGGATGCGCCCCTTTATATAGATGGGGGGTGTGATATTTATTTGGGTTGGACCCATTGTAGGCCTTGTTTGGATTAACCCCAATAAGCGGATATATATATTTTTTTTCTGGCTCCCACAAGTTTCATCACCTGGTTATCATCACAAATTCAAAGTCAGCACTTTCTAACAGTTCCACTGACCAACAATATTATTTGGTGTTTTTAAGATGATAACAAGGAATTCATTTTTTAAAAAGAAAAAATCACCACTGGATTATGCACTTTGAAACATTTTAAGGATAGCAATATATTACAATCAGGTTGATTTTATTCCATGGAAAGTTTTTCAAGTATCTCATTGGTAAATATATTATGTAAACATATTGAAAGATTTACCTAGATGTCAATTCTGAATCCACATAAATAAACTACAGAAAGTAAAGAATTAACAAACATAAAAAAAAAAAAAAATCAATGAACTGCAAATGTAACTTCTTAAAATATCATGAAAGAGAAAAAAACCAATAAGACAACAAAATGTAGACAGTTTAAAAGAGGGAAAAAATGGTTCAAGGAATTACCTCAGCACATATGAACCTTTTCTCAAAATCAGTATGAATAGAAGAAGTTAAAACTGCCACATTCATTCAGTTATAAAATCATCAAAACAGTGTCTTAAGTCAGTAATAATTGGAAAGACATATCCATGCAAGTGCAAGAAGCATTATCAGTATAAAAAAAAAAAATCCCAGACCAAAAATGGTGTTTTGGTAAAAAATAAGTCACCCAAGATATGACTTTGTTTTTGAATCATAAATTCTTGTAATTTTATAAAAAAAAATTATATAATATTTGTCACAAAAATATATAACATGTATTAAAATTGCATAATTTTATAGAAGCATATAATTTTAAATTTTGAAATGAAATAATAAATTATGGAATAATTAGATTTTTTGTATGATTATAATTAGATTTTAGTGAATTGCTTCCATATAGTGGCATACAAATTTAAATTTCTAAATAGTAGAGCAGACTTTCCTTTTATAAGTCGTAATTTATGGAATAATTTGAGTTTTATTGTTATGGTTAAATTAGAGTTAACCAATAGAATTTTTTTTAATTCTTTAAAAATGTAAAATAATTAGATTTTGAAGAGAAACTAATCTTGATTATCATTATTGATCTAACTATTACATTTTATATATATTCACATATCAGTAACTAACGATCTAACAAACTAACTAATCTTCCAAACAAACTAATTGTATACATGTGAACTGCTTAGGTGTTATACAGCCTATGGCTTGTGATACACCTTCATGTAAGGCTGCACTTGATCAGCTTCTGTGGACTGCTTTTGCACTGTTTGATCTGTTGCAGTCTATTTGGTCTGTTGCAGTAGTTGCAGCCTTGGACTAGTTGGATTGCTGTGTTAAGTCTTCATTAACCCCCCCTTATGCTAAATGGGGTAGCAGTCACCAGAAGCTTGGATTGCAGATAATGAAACCGAGAGATAGATAAGAGCTTAGTAAAAATGTCAGCTATCTGCTTAGAGGAAGGAACATGTCTGATGTGAAGTTTCTTTTGAAGAACCTTTTCTCGAACAAAATGATAGTCTATTTCAATGTGTTTGGTCCTTGCATGGAAAATAGGATTAGAAGCAAGAGAAATGACAAAAAGGTTATCACACCAAAGAGTAGGAATAGTGGAACAGGACAAGAACATCTCATCCAAAAGCATTTGAACCCAGGAAGCTTCAGTTGTAGCTTGAGCTAATGATCTGTATTCTGCCTCAGTTGAAGACCTAGATATAGTAGGCTGTTTCTTGGCTTGCCAAGAAATAAGATTGGACCCTAGAAAAACACAAAATCTAGAAATAGATCTGCGATCAGAGTGATCACAGCCCAGTCTATATTAGAGAAGATTTGCATATCAAAAGAACCAGGACTAAAATTAAGACCATAGTACAGAGTTCCTTTAAGATACCTAAGGATCCATTTGACTATTGCAAAATCAGCCACAATAGGTATGTGCATATGTTGACAGGCAATGTTAACAGCAATTGAAATGTCAGGTCACGTAAGGTAAGAGTAAGATATTGAAGAGCTCCCACAATACTTCTATAGAGAGAGGGATTATGAAATGGTAAAGAAAAATCAGAAGAAGAAGAAGGAGGCTTGAGAGACAAAGGAGAGGAGTAAGGCTTATATTGTGCAAGACTTGCCTTGATCAAAATATCAGAGGCATACTTATGTTAGGACAAAAACAGACCAGTAGAAATGTGGTGAACAGCAATTCCCAGAAAGTAATTTACCAAGCCAAGATCCTTGAGAGCAAATTCTGAATTCATATGAGAAATGAGAGATTGAATATGAGAAGAAGAGTTGCCAGTGAGTAAAATGTCATCAACATAGACAAGAAGATAGGTAATGGTAGAAGAAGTTTTCTGAATGAACAAAGAATGATCACATTGACTATGAACAAAACCTACGGAAAGAAGGTAGGAAGCAAAAGCAGTATACCAAGCCCTAAGAGCTTGTTTAAGCCTATAGAGAGATTTGTTCAATTTGCAAACAAAGGAAGGTTGACTAGAACAGACAAAACCAGGTAGCTGGTGCATAAAGACATCTTTATCAAGAGTACCATACAAGAAGGCATTTGAGATATCTAACTGCCTAATAGGCCAGTTAAAATGAAGAGTCAAACAGAATAAAATCATGACAGTAGGCTATTTAGCAACTGGAGAAAAAGTATCATGAAAATCCACACCTTCTTCTTGCAAGTAACCTTTGGTTACCAATCTGGCCTTGTACCTAGCAATGGTACCATCAGAGTGTTTCTTGATCCTAAAAACCCATTTACATCCAATAACATGGTTAGCAGTAGAAGGAGGAACAAGAGTCCAGGTATGCTGATTTTGTAAAGCTTGAAATTCTGTTTGCATAGCTACCAACCAATGAGGAGACTGGAGAGCTTCTTTATAAGAAGTAGGTTCAATGAGAGATAGAGAAATAAAAGCTGAGAAACACAGAGAAGAAGCAGCCTTGGGCCCGGTAACCATAGAATGAGTATTAGAGGAAGAAATAGGAGGATGAGGAAGAATAAGTATAGTTAATTGAATACTTGGATGAGTAGACAAAGAAGGAGATGAAGATGAAGAAGAGGGAGAAGAAGACAGTGCAGAGGAGACAGGTAAAATTGAAGCAAAAAACAAATCAGAAGAAGGAGAGAAATAAGATAAAGGAGTAGAAGCAATAGTTGGAGAAGGCCAAAAGAAAGACTGAAGTGTAGACGAAGAGGGAGAAGAGGAGTCAGAAGAGGAGACTTGAGCAAAGGGAAAATGAGTTTCATAAAAAATCACATGCCTAGATATATAGACCCTGCCAGTAGTAGAATCCAAACATCTATACCCCTTCATAGAGGAATGATAACCAATTAACACACAAGGAAGAGACCGAGGCTCAAGTTTGTGGTTAGTATATGGGCGAAGCCAGGGATAACAACAGCATCCAAAAACTCTAAGAAAAGAATAGTCAGGTTAGGTACCAAACAAAATCTGAAAGGGACTAAGACAAGGAGATTGAGACCTAGACAATCTATTAATGAGATATGCAGCAGTAGAGATAGCCTCAAACCAAAACTTGAGAGGCAAAGAGAAGTGATGCAGGAGAGTTATAGTTGTTTCAATGATATCTCTATGTTTTCTTTCAGCCAATCCATTTTGGGATGGAGTATGAGGGCAAGAAAACTGATGAACAAGACCATTTTTTATGAAAAATTGTTGAAATTTATGATGAGAATATTCACCACCACCATCGGATCAGAAAATCTTAAGAGAAGTAGAGAATTGTTTTTGCACAAACACCTTGAATTCCAAAAATTTAGTATAAACCTCACTCTTGTAGTTTAAAGGAAACAACCAGGTAAAGCCACTGAAATCATCAACAAACACAACATAGTAGCTATATTAAGACTGGTCTTAAGTAAAGGGGCCCCAAACCTCACTATGGATGAGGGCAAGAGGTTGGTTGACAACAGAAGAAGACAAAGTAAAAGACAAACGATGACTTTTAGCCACACAACAGTGAGAACAAAGTCCATTATCATCTTTATTACAAATAATAGGAACAAACTTAGCTATAGTATTGAACTTGAGGGATGACCTAATCTCTTGTGCCACAAAGTAGAAGAGATGCTTTGAAAAACTAAGCTTACGGAGGAGAGGAAAACTGATAAAGACCATTAGAGTGAAAACCTCTAGAAAGCACTGCCTTCAAAGTTTTGTCCTAAACAACAAAGGAATTGTTATCAAAAGTGATTGTACAATTATTGTCTTGAGTGAGCTGGTGAACATAAATAAGATTGGAAGAAATTTAAGGAACATGAAGCAAATTGTTCAACTGAAAACAAAAGGTAGTAGTGGGAAGAATACCAGCTCCACTATGCTGAATAGGAAGAGAATCTCCATTGCCTACCACAACCCGATCATGGCCTTGTTAGGGTTAATACAGATGCATATTTTGCAAGTCATTAGTGATGTGTGGCAGCAACTAAATCAAGATACCAAGGAGAAGCTTCAGATGAAGAAGAATGAACAAAACCTGTGGTAGAAAAGGCTCGAGGAGCTGTAGAGAATGGAGAAGGACCACCAGGAGAGAGAGAGAGAGAGAGAGAGAGAGAGAGAGAGAGTAGCCTTCTTAAGTCGGTGAACCAGAAGCAAATCCATAAGAGGGTGTATAAGCTGGATTCATGCGATTGCGACACTTAAGAGTTGTGTGATTGTTTTTGCCACAGATTTGACAAACAAAACCTGAAAATAGATCTCTACGACGGCCTCTGTAATTTGAAGAATTGGTATAGCGACCTCTGCCACTAGAATTGGAACGATTTCCTCTGTAATTAGAAAAATTTGATCGATTATGTCCTGACTGAAAATGTTGATGCTGTGAATTTGGAGATGACTGATATGGCGAAGCTAGGGTTTGATGTTCAGAAGGAGCTCCTTGAACGACAGAGAAAGCAACATTAGGAGAAGCATGTAAATTGATCTTCTCAATATGAATTGCTTCAGAACATAATAAAGAGGACATTTTTTCCATGGTTACAGCATCAGATCGGGCTCGAATAGCTGTTTTGAAGGAGTTATATTCATCAAGCAGACCATTCAAAACAAGAAGAATAAGATCCTCATCATCTATAGGTGAAGTGACCAATGCAATTTGATATGAAATTTCCTTGAATTGTTGCAGATAGACCTCCATAGTCTGAGATTTCTTTGAAAGTGTTTAAAGTTTGTTCTTGAGTTGATGAATATGTGATCGTGATAAAGTAGTGAACCTTTTCTCCAAAGCAATCCATACTTTGCGACTATGCTGCAGATGTAAGATTGAAGAAAAAAAATTGGTGGTGACAAAGTCACAGTTAAACAGCTAAGAAGATGTGCATCAATAAGCTTCCATTTGCTGAATTCCGGATTGGAGAATGAATTGTTCTATGCATTCACAATTGTAGGAGGAGGACAATCAACTGATCCATGAAGATATCCGAATAATTATATGGCTCGAAACAGATTCTGAACTTGACTTTTCCAAATTAGATAATTTGATGAGTCAAGTTTTACTGTGACTAAAGAATTGAGATTGGAAAGAAGAAGAGAAAGATTTGGATGAAGAACAGTAGAGGTTGGCATTGAAGATAACACCATTGTTGAATGCTCGTTAGACCTTGTAGACGCGCCCTTGGGCTTCACTCTACAGTTCAGACTCCCTTTTTGTTTGTTGCGGTTCTTAATCTGAACCAAAGAGTCCAACTCTGGCAAATCGTTTTGAGAAAAAACAAATTTTTGAAAAGAAGTGCCAAACATGGACTGCTTTGCCAGATACAGAGTCGCCACCTAAATATTTTATTTTGGGGGAATTTAGGAAACCCTGACTCGGTGCCAAAGGCCACGTGTCCGTCATCACCAAAGTTGTCTTGGCTCGGGAACTTGGGTACGAGCGGGGAAGGTCAAGTATGAGCACCCCCTTTCGCCCGGTCCGAAGACCGGCCTCTACTAACCATGATATCCGATTTTGAGAACGTTATGCGTTCTTATTCCGGTTATTAGCCTAGAATTACTATGTTATGCGCACAGTAAACAAGTATAGACTAGATTGCCTGATTTGGAAACAAGCATTGCATATCCGTTTGTTTTGAAAAGCGCTTTGGAATTTGCTACTCGCAAGTAGGCTAAAACACGGATTTCAATGAGTTTTTCCAACTCAAACAATCCAACCTCCACCCACAAGCATTCAAACAGTTTATCTCATGTAAGCACTTAGCCTCATGGTAATCATGCTGTTATGGCGACATTCACACGCATGCGATATGCTAAAGCATAAAAGCTTACCTAGTACTCCAAGCCAAAACAGAAACTAGTTAGTAATCATGTGCATGATCCTAGTTCATGTTAAGTGGCTAATGCAACACAAGCAAAGATGCAATCTCGACGGGCTCGGCTATCCTAAGCATGGCATGTGAAATACACAGGTAGCATGTATTCAATTTGGAATTGAAAATACGATGCAGTTAGTATGATGCGCCGAGCCCGGTGCATGTAAGACAAATGTATGGAAGCACGCATGCTATCATACTGTTATGCCAATTTAAATATGCCCTAATCTACCATCATAAGCAGGTAAATAAAAAGGGAGAAAGAAGTGGAGGTTGGAAGACATACACACCACTCACGCACACTTATTACAAATACGCCCTCACACGGAGGGACCAAAAGAATAATACAGTCCGAATAATGAATAAATAAATTATTACAAAATTTCTAATAACTTAGTAAATAAATGCAAAAAGAAAGAAGGCCACAGCCCCCGCCTCGGGATGCGCGAATGATGCATGCTCGGATCCGACTCGCCCGGGAAACCCGCACCATACCACTGCTGCCTCTGTTTTTACTGTCCTGCCTTTCTGAAATTTGTCAAAGTCCCAGGAAATGCTCCCTGCACACTGAGGATCATCATCGGCTGGATGAAATGGCCACCGGCCATGTAGAATGTCCATCGGCTGCTCATGAGTTCATCGGCCACACATAAATGGCCGGTCGGCACTATATACTGCCGGTCGGCAGAAAATTCCTGCAGAAGACAGTTTTTGACAGCAACAATGACAGACAGTGCATGGCATGGAATTTTGGACATATGTAAGCATGGCCATGTTTCCTATCATGTGTTAGACTCAAGAGAGCATGGCCCTTGGTCCTTAGGCCACCAATTATGCCTTTTAGTGCACGATGACCTAAGGGACCAAGATTGCAATTCAATGTAAATATGCATGCAACACACAAATGAGAACCAAGACCCTATCATGTCAAGATCAAGGGCCTTAGTGACATGAGAATTGAGATGTGTTTTGTCATTTGAAGTACAAACACCCCTCACTTCTCACACTTGGTTTGACACCCCAAACCAAGCAATGCAATGCATGTTATGCAAACATGGCTCAACAATGCAATATGATGCTAAAATGCAAGGCATGCCAAATGCTATGCAATAAATCATGTTAGGTATATAGTGCTAATCATATGGAAGGCAAATGTGATGCAACCATGGGCCAAAATACCATGAAGCTAGCATGGGACAACATGTAATGAACCAAAGAAGCAACAAGCATATGATAAGCAAACAATGGTGGACTTAACCACAATGGGGCAGACCTCAAACCTCCCCAAAACAGTGGCAAAAAATGCCCAAAAACATGAACAAAATGCTATACAAGCATGCAAGTTAATGAGCCTAAACCTAAGATGCATTTCTATGCCAAATAGAGGAATGCAAAGCAAGTATGTTAAACATGCAAGAGGCCAACAAAACACCATTATAAAGAGATAAAATATGATCCAAAACACACAAAAAAGTTCTGAAATGAAACCAAATGCAACTACTCAAACATGCTATCACATTGAACCAAAAGTAAAGGTCAAAGAGGGACAAAGGGGAGAGGGGTGTCCCTCCCCTATACAAGACTTCAAACCACCTTCTCACCACTAAAAATCCACTGGATTTCAGTGGTGAAAAGATCCAAACACACAAGCAAACAAAGCCTTACCGAAAAGGCACCAAAGGGGCCAAAACAAGGCCTAAGTGGGTGAGTTTGCACTCAAACCACAAAATGACCTTAATGAAAGTTCTAGAGCAAGAAAAAATAAGACTTTTTTCAGTTATACACAAAGCTCAAAACACAAAGCAAAATAGGTCAAAAGTCAATGCAAGATTGGGGAAACTAAAGTAAAGTAGTTACCCTTGAAGAACCCTTGAAGAACAGGTGGTGCAGCCCCCTTCTAATGATCAAAATCAGTCCAAAATCTCAACAAACAAACCTCCAAGTCCCTCAATCTCGAGCTAAGGTGTAATGGTGTGTGTATTAGTGCAAAAGTGAGGTAAAAACACACTATTTAGGCTTAAAACACACACACAAGGATGAGAGAGAGAGAGATATAGAGAGAGAGAGTATAACACAGATATATAGATATAGAAGCTCTGGTTTTTGCTCAAAAATGGCTAACCTCCAACAAAGGGAGAGAGATGGTGCATATATAGGCAAAAAAAACACTCAAAGCTTCTCCAAGAAGCTATAACAAAAGGGGCAAAGGGTGTAAAGGGGTCTTGGCTTCTTGGAGAAGCTAAGACAGCTGGCCAAGCTTCTCCAAGAAGCTTGGCCAAAGGGTGCAAGCTTCTAGAAGGTTTGGGGGTAAAAAGGTGCAAAGGGGTCATCCCCGTGCATGGGGAGTGGTGTGGGTGCATTCCAGCTGGCACAGTTGGAATGCACTATGCTCCAAAGGATGCAGAAAGGTCGCTGGCCAACCAAATAGGTCACCGGCACAATAAAGTGCCGGTCGGCTAAAAATAGTGCCGACCGGCAAAAGGTTTTAAGAAAACACTGCCGGTGGTACACCTATGCAGCCGGTGATGATATGGGAGGGCCGATGGGGTGTGGGGATGGCCAACAATCCATTCCCTGCCCTTCAAGGCAAACACACAGGTGTTTGGTGCCAAAACCAAACACAAAGCAGTCGAGTCAGGAGGTCCTGAGACGAGGCGCGCTGCCAAGGCCTCCGAGAACTCGAGACGAACACAAACACGGATAATCACCGTGTGTTTAAACGGTGACGTCCAAGTCTTGAGGACGGTCAAAAATGGGGTGTCTACAGTTGCCCCTCTTTAACAGAACTCGAAAGTCATAACAATGACGGGAGTGAATGTCAAAGCCCAGAGACGACCCATTTTTGACAAGGCCGAAGACTTGGACAAACATGCAAGACAAACAAGGTATGCGCCCGAAGGCAGGGGCTAAATGCAACCGAAAATGCAAGAAGCCGAGCATAACTTATGATTATGCAAAGAAAGCTGTAACGAAGCACACATGCAACAGTTTTAAGCTAGCATACACCAAGCTACACTACAATGCAGAAAGGATGTAAGAGAATTATGCAATTCTCAATACGTCTCACTCGGAGGATACAATACCTGTGCGGTCCGTCCGGTTGCATCGGCCTCAAATGAGTCGTACATACAATATCGTGCCTGTAAAGAGAACAAACTCAATAGGGACAATGTCGTTAGCAACATGCGTGACAAAGCAATCGAAAGTGCGCGACAACGCACGCAGTGTGTGCAGAAAAATAGCGGGATTGAACACATGTGAGTAAAGCTATGCACGTATGCAAGCAATGTGTATGAAAAGAGAACTTGAACACATGTGAGTAAAGCAATGCACACATGCACGCAATGTGTATATAAAGGAATTCGAACACATGTAAGTAAAGCAATGCGCACATGCACGCAATGTGTATATAAAGGAACTTGAACACATGTAAGTAAAGCAATGCACACATGCACGTAATGTGTATATAAAAGGAACTTGAACACATGTAAGTAAAGCAATGCACACATGCACGCAATGTGTATATAAAAGGAACTTGAACACATGTAAGTAAAGCAATGCACACATGCACGCAATGTGTATATAAAGGAACTTGAACACATGTAAGTAAAGTAATGCACACGTGCACGCAATGTGTATATAAAGGAACTTGAACACATATAAGTAAAGCAATGCACACGTGCACGCAATGTGTATATAAAGGAACTTGAACACATATAAGTAAAGCAATGCACGCATGCACGCAATGTGTATATAAAGGAACTTGAACACATATAAGTAAAGCAATGCACACATGCACGCAATGTGTATATAAAGGAACTTGAAATTGAACATGGTAAAACACGATGCGGAAATGCAACGTACTGCAACACAGTATGATTGATATGATTTATGGAATTCACAAGATATAAAAGGATACGGGAAGGAGCGTCCTTCGCATGTACCGAGCATTGCTCACAAAAGTCATGGCCTGAGGTCAACTCGAAGGTCCACTTGCATTCTGTCAGTGCATTTTCTTATATTGCCTTGAGTGATGAAGGTGCCAAACCACACGATTGACCCGAACAGGGGCGCGAAAGGTACATTGACCACGAGGGGAGGTTACTGGTATCTGTAGACGTGCCCGCGGGGGACCTCGGCTATAGTTCGGACTCCCCTTTTGTTGTTGCGGTTCTAAATCTTGAACCAAAGAGTCCAACTCTGGCAAATCGTTTTGAAGAAAAACAGATTTTTTTGAAAAGTAGTGCCAAACATGGACTGCTTTGCCAGATTACAGAGTCGCCACCTAAATATTTTTTAATGGGGGAATTTAGGAAACCCTGACTCGGTGCCGAAGGCCACGTGTCCGTCATCACCAAATGTCTTGGCTCGGGAGCTTGGGTACGATCGGGGAAGGTCAGCTATGAGCACCCCCTTTCGCCCGGTTCGAAGACCGGCCTCTACTAACCGTGATATCCGATTTTGAAAACATTACATGCTCTTATACCGGTTATTAGCCTAGATTTACTACGTTATGCGCACAGCAAACAAGTATAGACTAGGTTGCCTAATTCAGAAATAATCATTGCATATCCGTTTATTTTGAAAGCGTTTCGGGTTTTGCTACTCGCAAGTAGGCTAAAATATGGATTTCGATGAGTTTTCCAACTCAAGCAACCCAACCTCCACCCACAGGCATTCAAACAGTTTATCTCATATAAGCACTTAGCCGCATGGTAAGCATACTGTTATGTTAACATTCACACGCATGCGATATGCTAAAGCATAAATACTTACATCGTACTCCGTGCCAAAACAGTAAACTAGTTAGCAAACATGCATGCCCTAGTTCATGTTAGAGTGGCTAATGCATCGCATGCGAAGATGCAATTTAGAGTAGGCTCGGCTAACCCTAAAATGGCATGTGAAATGTTACAACTATCACGTGTTCAATTTGGAATTGAAAGTACGATGCAGTTTGTATGATGTACCGAGCCCGGTGCATGTTTAGACAAATGCATGGATGCACGCATGCATTGCATAAGGTATGCTAAAATAGACGTGCCCTAATCTACCATCATAAGCGGGTAAATAAAAGGGAGAAAGAAATGGGGGTTGGAAGACATACACACCACTCACCCACACTTATTACAGATTTGCCCTCGCTTGGAGGGACCAAAATAATAATACAAATTAATTAACTACGCAAGCTAATTAAAATATTACAGTCCAACTAAATTAATCAAATAAATTAATTAATCTAATTAAAGCAGTAAACCGCCTCGGGATGAGGGCCAAACGCAGTGCATGCTCGGGACTTGCTCGGAATCGCACTGCCATGCCTAGCCTGCCTCTGTTTTCCCTGCTCTACCTTTCTGAAAACTTCCAGAGTCTCAGAATTACTTCTCAGGGTACTGGGGGGATACTACCGGCTGAGGAGAAACACCACCGGCTGAAGTATGTGGCCACCGGCACAAAATTCATCCATCGGCCATCAATAGACTGCCGGTCGGCACTAAATACTGCCGGCCGGCACTTAATGTCTGTAGAACCTGCAACTCACAGCAGCAGAGGGCAAAAACTTGCATGGCAATGTAATTCCAACAATGTGTGCACCAATCATGCCCCTTATCATATTTGTGACTCAAAGGGGCATGTGCCTCGATTCTCGGGCCACCAATCACGCATTTCCATGCATGATGGCCCAAAGAAAACAAGTGTGCAATTTCATGTCAAATGAAATGCAAACTAAGCAAACAAAACAAGGCCCAATTCCTATCACCAAGTCAAGGAACAAGGCATGCATGCAAAATGCATTTCAACCTAATCATGTTAGCTAGGGATGCAATATGAGCATGTGGACAAACAATGCAAGCATACAAGCATACATGAGGTAAGCATGCAAGCAAGTGAATGATGGTCTTAAACATGACTTAGGCAACTCCAAATAGGCCTGAAATCAGTGGCCAAAATGCCCCAAAAATGAAAGCCAACACACACACACACATGCATATGTTAAGACTTAACACTTAGGCACTAAGTAAGCAACCCTCAAGCACACTTGAAAGGGGATATCATGGACACTTAGCATGCATCATAAGCTTTAAGAATCATGTCATAGAAGGTTCCAAACCAACTAAATAAACCAAGTAAAGCATGCAAAAAGGCCCAAGCATTCAAGGCTCACCAAAGAGGTAATGGACTACACTTAACACAACCATACATGGCATGCATTAGGCGACCAAAAACAGAGTTTTAACACATAAAACTAAGTCCAAAAGACCACTTAGATGGCACCTAAGTGACCCAAATTCAAAGGCATGCACAATGGCCAAAACAAAGGGCATACAACACATGCTTTCAAAGCAATAAAGAGGTGACTTAGGCAAGCATATGGGCATGCCAAAGGGACTGATATAACATGGCAAATGGTCTCAAACCATTGAAATGATGCAAACCAAGGCATGCTACACATTCATGCTCAAGGCTAGCAAGCCTAAAATGCAAAGAGGCTATATAATGCATGCCAAGATCAACCCAAACACTTATGGACAGATCTAAAACGTGTCAAGATAAGCACAAAATCTTCATGAATCTAAGCCTAAAGCATGCTCAAATTAGGGCTAACAACCTAAGGCATGTTAAGGCAATATCAAGGCATTACAAGGCAACTATGCTAAGCATGCATGGAGTACCAAAACCAACTTAAAACCAAGTTAAAACATGGCATAATAAGCATGGAAAATAGCCTAGACATGATCAACAAGCATTCAAACATGAGGCTCCCTCAAGAGGCAAAATAGGTCCTTTTCAAGGATAACAAGGAGAGGGGGTGACCCTCTCCTTCTTGGGGCTTCAAGGCATCATCTTCACCACTGAAATCCCTCAAGATTTCAGTGGTGAAGAGACCCAAACACCAAAATCCCGGATCTCACCAAAATAGGCACAAAACAAGGGCCTTACAAGGCCTAAGGGTGGTCAAACCCTTCCAAACCACAAAACACTCTTAATAAACTATCAAGAGGACTAAAAAACAGAACTTTTTTGTATTAAACACCAAGCACAAAAATAGTTCAAAGATAGGTAAAAATGGAGTGCAAGAATGGGGAATAAAAGACTAGTTTTTGAAGCCTTTCTTCAACAATGGTGGTTTTGTTGCCTCCTTAAGCTTCAATCCAGTCAAAAATAGCAAGAATAAGCCCTTAGAACCTCAGTAGCCAAGGAAAGGTGAAACACTAGGTGTTGATGTGCAATAGTGAGACACAAACACCTAGTGTACAAACAAGAGAGCAAAAGAGAGATAGAATAGATATAGAATTCAAACCCTAAAACCAGAGCTTCTTCTCTGTCTTTTCTCTCTAAAATGTCTAACTCTCCCACCCTTGAGCCAAGAGAAGAGAGCCTTCTCTTATAGGCAACAAAGCTTACAAGCTAAGTAAACCAAAGGCTCATCCCTCCATACACGTGTATGGAGGGGAAACAAATGCTATACAGCTGCTTCAAAATATCTCAAAAAGCAACTGCACAGTAGTCGGCAGGGCAAAATTGTCATTTTGACAAAATTGACTGCCGACCGGCACAAAAGAGTGCCGACCGGCACAATATAGTGCCGATGGCAACACCAACCAGCCGGTGGCCTCTAGCCACTGCCGGTGGTGTGTGGGGATGCCTCACAAGGCATTCCCTGCCCCTCCAAGGCAAAGCACAAGTGTTTGGTGCAAAACCAGACACAAAACGGTCAAGTTCGGAGGTCCTGAGGCAAGGCGTGTAGCCGAGAACTCCGGGAACTCCAAACGAACACGAACATGGATAATCACCGAGTGTTCAAGCGGTGACGTCCAGGTCTTGAGGACGGTCAAAAATGGGGTGTCTACAGTATCCATTCCGGTATCCTGCTACCCTGCTTTACTTTCCTTTTTATTAGGAGTTTAAGCACATTGCATTGCCTCAGGCAGGTTCTATTTTTTTGAAATTGCATATTTTTCCTCTTCTTCTTTTTTTTTTTAGAAATACATGACGGAAATGAAACAGCTATTTGTTCAAAAGGTGTTGCATTTGCACGTTCTACGCATCGCATCGCAAGGCATCACATAACAATGTGACTGAAATTGACACTGTGTTTTGAAAACGAAGCATTGCATCGTAATAATCAGGTAGCGAACCAATTACAACTCGATAAGCAAAGCAAAGGGTCTCGTTTCAGTCAGGTGCAAGTACAACTCGATAAACAGCACAAAGACTTAAAGAGAGTGAAATACAACTCGATAAGCAAATATACAACAACTCGATAAGCAAATGGGCGCGCCCTCGTGAGAATTGATCACTGGAGGGTATTGGAGGGTGGTGGGATTCTCCAATCCTTAGCATGGAAAGCTCAGGGGACAAGGGGGAGAACCACCGGCCCAGCTAAAAGTCCACCGGCCGTGAGGAAAGGCCATCGGCCGAAAAAATGATCCATCGGCCAAAACAGATGGCCGGTCGGCAATATATTTGGCCGGTCGGCCAATAATGGAAGGAACCAGCAGAATGCTGACACCTGTCCTCCATTCAACCTTATCCCTACAAAAGACCCCAGCTTCGTAGTTTTCTTCATTTCCACTTTGATTTACTCCAAATGGAAGAATTCCTTGCCCAAAATCTCGCAACTTGGATGGCTCGGAAAAGCTGAATTTCCGGGCCTTCGACATAAACGCACTATTCACTTTGCGTCGTACCCCGCTGCATTTTCCATTTCTTCATGCCGCGGCAAGGTTTTGGAATCCGGTGACACACGTCTTCAGCTTTAGCGGGCAAGAGGTGTGTCCTACCTTCGAGGATTTCCAAGCTCTAATGGAATCCGAGCGTAATGAAGAAATTTTGCCCCAACTTCGTTTTGGCCATGCCCAAGTCTTAGGGCAAATGTGTGGGCTTTCAATACCCGATGCTCGTTCTCTTATTTGTGATGGGATGCTGGATGTTCCGAGCTTGGTTTGCCGTTTTTTTGAGACCGGTGATCGCGGTGACCATCACTGGCAAGGCTTCCGGCGACACACCCTCTGTTTGTGCATGCTATCTCATTTTCTGTTTGTCTCAGGTTCCGGAGGGTCTAGTGTCCGGTTGATTGAGGTTGCCCAAGGCTTGAAGGAGGGAAAAAGCTGCATCGCCATGATTCTGGCTGAGACGTTGCTGGGCTTAGACGCCTTTTATCGTCGAGAGACGACCAAATTAGCAGGGAGTCCACTATTGCTGCAGGTGATGTTTCCCACCCAATCTCACATATATGTTTGCTCACATCACTCGGTCCTCAAGCTCGGTTTTTCTCACAAAACCCTTTTCTCACTTTTTTCTCATCATACATCTCTCTATTCTTTATTCTCTCATTTTTCATCCCTCCCCAGGTATGGTTGATGGATAAACTGCAGGTTGTGGACTCTTGTCCGGCATATTTAGCTCGCGGCTACTTCTTTCGGCAACGCCTAGTTGATGCCCT
>JAPPVO010000014.1:159129153-159180329 GCA_030407325.1 Camellia japonica | reverse complement strand
GGTGCAAACTGAGCTGAAATGGAGAAACTATGAAGCTGGGGCTTTTGTAGAAGATAAGGTGTTGAGTGGAAGACAAGTGGCAGCATTCTGGAGGTTCTTTGCCATCTTTGGCCGATCGGCCAGTAATTATGGCCGACCGACCACCTTTTTGGCCGATCGACTAGTTGTTTTGGCCGATGGTCATTTCTTGTGGCCGATGGCCTCCCACCTTGGCCGATGGCCTCTCATTTGTCCTGTGAAGCTGTCCATGTGTTGGAGGTGTTGAAAACTTGTGACTTGTTCCACTTCGAATGCCTTTCGGTGATGATTTTGCGAAGTTGCGCCTGTGTTACTTCAATTTGTTTATCGAGTTGTTGTATTTTTGTTTATTGAGTTGTATTTTTGTGTTAATTGTTAAGTTCTCTCTTGCTTATCGAGTTGTATTTGCGTTTGATTATCATGTCAAGTCCTGTTTTGCTTATCAAGTTGTTTTGTTGTCAGTTGGTTCACTACCTGATTAATGCAATTCGAATGTTTAGTTTTCAAAACAAAGTTGAATCTCATTTACATTGTTATGTGATGCGATGCGATGCAATATGACGCGATGCTATGCTTAGAATGTACAAATGTAACACTTTTTCAATAAAAGAGC
The DNA here is from genome assembly GCA_030407325.1 of Camellia japonica. Taxonomy (NCBI): domain Eukaryota; kingdom Viridiplantae; phylum Streptophyta; class Magnoliopsida; order Ericales; family Theaceae; genus Camellia; species Camellia japonica. Next base: position 159,179,698 of record JAPPVO010000014.1, on the reverse strand, counting down.
TGTTTCATTCCATCATGTTTTCTTTTGCAAAAGTACATAGTTTTGAAGAACATAAAATCTGCCTAACGCAGTACAATGTGCATAAACTACTAGTAAAAATAAAAATAAAGCAAAAAAGAGTAGCATTTGGATTGGCGCCGGTTTCCTCAAGTGCGGGAGTCTCTCCTCATCCTCTTCTTGAACGAAGGTCCAGGATCGCTGCTGTCTGCTCCACTGCCTGAGTCTAAACCTGAGCCATCTCCAGCCTCATCCTGAGACGACTCTGCCTCCGTATTAGACTCGTCGTCATCTGGGGTAGGCGCCCGTGAACTACTCCCGAAATGAGTACGCCTATGTCTGCCTCGGCTGTGTATCGACATCCCTCGTCCAGCCCCCCTGCTGCTTGCTCTGGGAGGTACTGATGGTCCCGCTGAGGCACCCGTTGTGGGGTATCTGGAATGGGGCTTGAAAAACATTTGGCAGATGCATCAGTTATGTTATGCGAAACTGAGTGTGGATCAAATGCAGTTATGATTATTAGTGTTCATTGGTGGGTGTGAGCAATGTATAATTGCAAGTATATGAATGGTGTAAGCAGTGTATGAGATACAGTTGTCAGTGCCGTGTGTGGTATATGAGTGCAGTGTATCAAATGCCGAATTGATAATGTAATGCATTAGATCAGTATGGAACAGATTATGCAAGGTTTTGGGATTGAGGTTGAAAGAACTTACCGGAATACCGTAAATACTCAGCAGGTCTATGCCCCTCTGCAGCATCCCCATCACCAAAGTCGTCAGCTCCAGGGCCTGCCCAGTATACTCGATGGAAGCCTGCAAAAGTGTTGAAGTAATTAGTATTCTGCGGGATATCAAATGAAATGAAATGACTGTACAGAATGCAAAGTATAGCACATACCGGGGTTGAGCCTCGGACTCCGACGAGCTCATGATCAGCTGGGGGAGGAGCGATCGAAATCTGGTAAGTCTCTCCAGCCTGCCCGCGGCATGTCATAGTGGTGGGCAAGTCTGGCCATTCTGCCCTCCGTCCCCTCCGGGAACCCCTCCTACTATGGGCCTGAGTCGCTCTCGATGCTCCCGCTCCTCGTACTGGGGCTGCAGGCCTCTCTCTCTCAGCTTGGTGAGTGTTGGTCAGAGGTCGCGTGAGATAAGTCTGGATGAAGTCGGTGTAGTCGCCATCATCTCTGAAAAAGTCGGCATCCCAACCTATCATGAAATCGATCATCTCCTGCGGGGTGTGCCTCTCTGTATGCCTCATATGGGTGGGAGGTGGCCTCGGGACCATCTACTCAAGTAAACCAAGGGTCTGATGCAGGAAGTGCTCTCCCAAATACCACGCCCGACAGACCGGGCCCTCCAGCAAAACCGGGAACCAGGAAGTCTCCCGAGCACCCATGTACTGGTCTCTCACTGCATCGAGCAGCACTGCCCAGGGCTGCCAGGTGATCTGCAATTGACAGGATATATAGTTTGTTATCTAATATCAGAAGTACAATGTAGAGCAAAACTCAAATGAACTATAATGTTTGAAATACCTCAGCTGCGGCAATGGTGTCGAAGTATCTGCAGAAGAACGAGAAAGACTCTCGTGGTCTCTGCTTGCACCTCACGTCATATCTGTCAGAATAGGGAACAACGAGGGGCATCTCCACCTCCGGCTCTGGAGCAAGCCTCGGGAAGTAAGCATACACCCACAACTACAGAATGTAACAGGGTATTAATGAGTATGTGTATCAGTAAAGTAGAATACAGATAAAGTAGAAATCAAAGAATGATATGCAGTGTATCGTACAGTGTGTGAAGTGTCTTATGCAGTGTGTGCAGTGTATTGTGCAGTAGGTGCGGTGTACAGCCAGTGTAAAGCAGATTGCGTGTATGTAGTGTGTATGGTGTACAGATAGTGTAAAGCAGAACTGTGAAACAGAAGGGAAATATGTACCTCCCAGGCTCGCCAGTAGCCTCCTAGCAGATGCCCGCTGCGGTGAGATGAAGAGCTCATGTATCTGTACAGTGTGGCCAATCCTGCACCACCCCAGTCATAGCGACGGATCCGGGTCATGTCCACCAATGTGCTCAACAGATAGAGGCCAACGGTGTCCGCCCGGTCGGCGAAGAAAGTGGTCCCCAGCATGAACATGAGGAACCCTCGGGCGTAGCGCTCGACCTCCTCTCGGGTCATCGGTATCTGTATCCTGAACTGGTCCTCGAACCATAAATATCTCACGAACCCCAGTTGGGAGAGAGATGGGCGAACGCCGAGCAAGAAGATCTGGACAACATCTCACTCGCCCATATTAGTGCCGAAAGGGATCGGATCACCCCCTACTCCGATGCCAGTGAGCATGGAGAAGTCGAAGGGAGTCATCGTCATCTCCCCTACAGCAAAAAGGTGGAAGGAATCGGTGGTGTCCCACCACCTCTCCACTAGCGCGCCTAGAAGGGGCCTACTCGCAGTGAGGCGCGAGAGTCCCATGCAGAATATACCAAAACCGGCCTGATCAACGATGTGACGGACCTCGTCGGGTAGCTCCATATACTAGTCGCGTGCAATGGTATTCCCATAGCCCCGAAAGGCATGGGAATCTCCTTGTGTTCAAGACAAACAGATGTGAAGCAGTGTCAGAAATACAGTGTATACGTGTGTTCAGAATTGATAAAAATGCAGTGTGTGTGCATATGTTCGAGTTGACACAGATATCATGTATGAATGTGCTCAGGATGAACTAGGCATGCGATGTATAAGTGTGTTTGGGTTAATCAGATAAAGAGCAGTATTGGCTATCTGAAGAGTATGACCTACATTGCGGAAAGTAGAGGGAAGAGTATACCTCAGCGGCACCATAGGACAAGTGTAACTCTGGCTCGCGTAGCAAGAGCTCCAATGGCGCACCTCGCACGAAGCTCCTGAACTGGCGAATACTGTCGGGAGGCAATACATGCACCTCGAGTTGGTACGTCGCCGGGTCGAAAGGTCGAACGCTGAGAGGTAAGAGCTCGACCTCGGGATCCATATCCATCTCTGGAGGAGTCCCACCCCGTCGAATATTGTCTGCCATCTTGAGAAAAGTAAGAAAATGGCCGAGGATATGGAAAATGGGCAAGAATGCCAAAAGTCAACCGAAAGTCAACCTCGAGGGGTGAAAAATGGAAGAAAATGTCGAAGTGCGGAAGAAGGCACGAAAACCAAGGCAAACTCGGGGGAAACAAATCCCAAGTGACGGAAATCAAGAATGTGGCACCGAATACAATTTCCAATCGGTTCAAAGTGTTCGAAACAATGAGGGTTTCGTGAATCAGAAGTTGTGGGAGGCTTGAAAACGAAGGAAAAGCTTGAATCGAAGGGAGGTAAACAACCTAGAGAGAGAGAGCAAGAGTTTTCGGCTTGGAGGAAGTGAGGAAATGTTGTTTGCAGCCCTATACTTAAAGACCCGAGGCAAATGGACAAAACTGCCCCGAATCTGCCACTTTTGGTTGATCGGCCAAATTGTTAGCCGATCGGCTAAATTGTTGGCCGATAAGATTGTTTTATGGTCGATGGATGGCCGATAGCTTCCCCTTGTGGCCGATGCATCTCCAATGCCCTTGTTTGGGATAGTTCTGTTAATTGGTACCCTCATCTCTCAAGAAAGTGCAAGAAAATGCACTTTTGAAGCTTAAGCGGCCTCTGTGGTGACCTCGAACTGTGTCTTCCGTGTGCGGCACTCGATACACACGAGGTGTATCATTTTTCGTATCCTTTTGTATATTGCAAGATTCGAAAATTGCTTTGAATATGTTGCATTACATTGAGTATACCTCTTCTCATTTTGAAGTTGCATCTCAACATTGTGGTTAACATGCCTTTACCATGCTTACATTGAATATGTGCATCTCAATGTTGTTGCATTGTCATGCACACACTATTTGCATTGTCATGCACATTTTGTTGGCATTGTTATGCACATTTCTCTCGCATTATTATGCGCTCCATCCGCGTTGTCACGCACTCTTAGGTTGCATTTCCTTGCACCCCTTCATCTGTGTTGTTACACACTCTTAGGTTGCATTGTCTTGCACCCGTCCATCCGCGTTGTCACGCACTCTTAGGTTGCATTGTCTTGCACCCCTCCATCCGAGTTGTCACGCACTCTTTAGGTTGCATTGTCTTGAACCCCTCCATCCGCATTGTCACACACTCTTAGGTTCTTGATTGTCTTGCCCCCCTCCATCCGCATTGTCACGCACTCTTAGGTGTTTTTTGCAAACCCCCCCATCCGCGTTGTCATGCACTCTTGGTTGCATTGTCTTGCACCCCTCCATCTGCGTTGTGACGCACTCTTAGGTTGCATTGCCTTGCCCCCTCCATCCGCGTTGTGACGCACTCTTAGGTTGCATTGTGCACGCACGTTGTGACTCTAGGTTCATTGTCTTGCACCCCCCCATCCGCGTTGTGACACACTCTTAGGTTGCATTGTCTTGCAACCCTCCATCCGCGTTGTCACGCACTCTTAGGTTGCATTGTCTTGCACCTCTCCATCCCTGTTGTGACGCACTCTTAGGTTACATTGTCTTGCACCCCTCCATCCGTGTTGTCACGCACTCTTAGGTTGCATTGTCATGCACCCCTCCATCCGCATTGTTACACACTCTTAGGTTGCATTGTCTTGCACCCTTCCATCTGCGTTGTCGTGCACTCTTAGGTTGCATTGTGTTGCACCCCTCCACCCGCGTTGTCACGTACACTTAGGTTGCATTGTCATGCATCCCCCTACTTGCGTTGTCACGCATATTTTACTTGCATTGTTATGCTTATTTTAGTTGTATTGTTATGCATCCTCTTGCTTGCGTTGTCACGCACACTTGTTGCATTGTCATGCACACCTTGCTTACGTTGTGACGCACCTTACTTGCATTGTTATGCACACTTTACTTGCGCTGTCACGCACACTCATTGCATTGTTATGCACCTTTTCATTGTATTGTTATGCACTTTTCACTTGCATTGTCATGCACCTCTTTACTTGCATTGTTATGCACGTTCTAGTTGCATTGTTATGCACTGTTCACTTGCATTGCTATGCACTGTTCACTTGCATTGCTATGCATTTTTCACTTGCATTGCTATGCACCTTTTCACTTGCATTGTTATGCACATTCGACCTGCATTGTTATGCACCCGTTTTGCTTGCATTGTCATGCAACCTTTTCACTTGCATTGTTATGCACGTTCTACCTACATGTGTTTCTACTATATTGTACCTATTGAGTTTCTTTCTTATGAAGGCACGATATTGTATGTACGGTTTATTTGAAGCTGGCGCGACCAGATGATATTGTATGTACAGTTCATTCGAGGAAAGTTTCCGTTCTGTTTGACTGCTACCCTTTCTCCTCTCGCGTTTGGCGCGCGTTTGGATACCCTTTCTCCTCTCGCGTTTGGCTCATGTTTGGATGACCTTTCTCCACTTGCGTTTGGCATGCATTTGGACGTACCTTTCCTCTCTTGCGTGTGATACGCTAAAGATGCTTCATTTCCTCTCTTGCGTGTGATACGCTGAGAGATGCTTTCTTTCCTTCTCCTGCGTGTGATACGCTGAGAGGTGTACCTTTCCTTCTCTTGCGTGTGATATGCCGAGAAGTGTTGCTTTCTTTCCTCTCTTGCGTGTGATACGCTGAGAGATGCTTCATTTCCTCTCTTGCGTGTGATACGCTGAGAGATTCTTTCTTTCCTTCTCTTGCGTGTGATACGCTGAGAAGTGTTGCTTTCTTTCCTTCTCTTGCATGTGATACGCTGAGAAGTGTTGCTTTCTTTCCTTCTCTTGCATGTGATATGCTGAGAAGTGTTGCTTTCTTTCCTCTCTTGCGTGTCATACGCTGAGAGATGGTTCCTTTCCTCTCTTGCGTGTGATACGCTGAGAGATGCTTTCTTTCCTGTCTTGCGTGTGATACGCTGAGAGATGCTTTCTTTCCTTCTCTTGCGTGTGATACGCTAAGAGATGCTTCTTTCCTTCTCTTGCGTGTGATACGCTGAGAAGTGTTGCCCTTTTCCTCTCTCATGTGTGATACACTGAGAGATGCTTTCTTTCCTTCTCCTGCGTGTGATACGCTGAGAAGTGTTGCCCTTTTCCTCTCTTGCGTGTGATACGCTGAGAGGTGTACCTTTCCTTCTCTGTGTGTGATATACTGAGAAGTGTTGCTTTCTTCCTTCTCTTGCGTGTGATACGCTGAGAAGTGTTGCCCTTTCCCTCTCTCGCGTGTGATATGCTGAGAGGTGTACCTTTCCTTCTCTTGCGTGTGATACGCTGAGAAGTGTGATGTTGTGTTTGAGACTCCGAGTATTCTCGGTAGTCGCTTTTAGCCTTCTCCGCGTGAGACGTAGTGAGAATTGTATAATTTTCTTGCATCCTTTCTCTTGGAATGTGTAGGACTGTTATTTCTTACTCGCTTGCTTAAAATGTTGTATTTATTTTGCATAAATACTTCATCACTGCTCTCTTTGCATGATCATAAGTTATGTTCCGCATCGTGCATGTCATTTGCATCTTGCCCCTGCCTGCGGGTGTATCTTATTGTTATCTTGTATGTTTATCTATGTCTTCGGCCTTGTCAAAAATGGGTTGTCTCTAGGCTTTGACATTCACTCCCGTCATCTTATAACTTTCGAGTTCTGTTAAAGAGGGGCAACTGTACACACCCCAGTTTTGACCGTCGTCAAGACTTGGATGTCATCGTTTGAACGCTCGATGATCATCCATGCTCATGTTCGTTTTGAGTTCCCGAAGGTCTCGGCTGCGCGCCTTGCCTTGGAGCCTCTCAACCTGTCTGTTTTGTGCTTGGTTGTGGACCAAGAGCTTGTGGTTTTGTTTCTGAGGGAAGGGGGTGGCTTGTTGGCCAGCCCCACAACCCATCGGCCAGGCCCTGTGCCTATCGGCCTCTCCTTCTTGCCATCGGCTATAAGTGTTGGCCGATCAGCACTCTTTTTGGTCGATCGACCATTTTTTTGGCCAAGACCCCTTTTTTTGCTTTTGCAGATATTTTTCTTCCAACTGGTGCCAACTGTTGGTCACTTGGTGTATCCTCTATACACATGTATGGATGGATTGAAACAAGTCTCAAGCTTGCTCAACAAGCTTGAGATTTTATTTTCTATAAGAAGGGAGACCCCTCTCCCTTTCCAGAGTTTCTGAAAAATTGATATACAAGATATATATCACTGTCTCTTCATATTCCTTCCTCTCTCTCTATATTTGCACTTGTTTGTGCTCAAAAGTGTAATTTCTTCACACTTTTGCACTAAAGCACCTACTCAAACACCATACTCTTGTTGCTGAGGGACTTGAGGGTTTTGTTTGAGCTCAAAGTTTGGTTTTTAGCTCAGAAAGTTGCTAGAATTGCCTCTTTGAAGTTGTTCTACAAGGGTGAGTCACTAACCCTCTTTTAAGCTTTGTGTTCATTGCTTACTTAGCCTTATTTGCATGCTTATTTTGGCTTAACTCTCAACTGTAAAAAGCTTCATTTTCATGTGTTTGACATGATTGTTTAAGGTCTTGTTGGTGTTGGGGGTGGTCTACCCCCATTTGTGCCTTCTTTTGCCTTGTTTTGGGCCACCTCTTTAGGCTTTTGTTTTACTCTTTGCATGACCTTTCTACCACTAAATTCCAGAGGAATTCCAGTGGTGGAAAGTGTATTTTGAGGTCTTAAATAGGAGAGGGTCATCCCCTCTCCTTGTGTCTTGCATGCTTGTATAGATGGCTCATCAAAGTAGCATGTTTGTCAAGCATGTATTGGTTCCATTTCAGCATGTTTTTGGTGTTATTTTAGTATGCCTCAACTCTATTTTAGGTTGGTTTGGTAGCACCTTGCATGCTTTACATACTTCTAGTGTAATCTTGCAATCTAGCCTAGCATGCATCATGTGTTTGGACCCTCATTCTAGCATGTTTTGGCTTAACTTCAGCAAGCTTTTGGTCATGTTTTAGCATGCTCTAGCTCTGATTTGTGTTGTTTTGGTCATGCATGCATTGCTTTGTATAGCCATGGTTCAACCTAGCTCACTAGCTTTGTGTATTGAGTCCATTAGCATGCATTGCTTGAGCTATTTTCATGATTTGGCATCATTTATTATGTGATTTCAGAGCATGTTTAATTGCCATGTTCTCACATTTGTCACTCTTTCCATGCTTTGGAAGGTTCATGCTTCATGCCCTAAACATGAGTCATTGTGTATGCCTTCATGCCTAAGCTTGCGAGCTATCATTTCAGTGTGTTTTTGGGGTTATTTTGCCATGATATAACTCTGGTTTTTGTTGGTGAAGTTATCTCATGCTTGCTCTTGGTAGGTGTAGAGTAATCCTCCCTATTGCCCTCGTATGATCCATGTTTTAGCCCTTCATGCTAGCTTGTTTTGGCTTTACTCCGTGCATGTTTTAGCCTTTATTTAGCATGATCTGGGACTTTTTTGGGTTGTATTGGCCATATGCTTCATGTTTTGCATAGTTGTAGTGCAAATGCCTATGCTAAGCTTCAAGCTTCGAGTTTCCTAGCATGCTTCATTTATGACACGTCCATGATTTGGCATCACTTACCATATCATTTCAGAGCATATAGCATTGCCATGTTCCCATTTCTTTCACCCTTTGAGTACCTCTAAGGGTTGTGCATTGTTGCCTAACTTACGGACCAATATGTGTGCATGCATGTTTTGCCTTTTGGTGCCTTAGTTTTGGTGTTATTGGCCACTATTTTTGGACCCTCTCAGGTCTGTCCATATGCGGTTTAAGTCCACTAAGTGTTGCATTACATGGCCCTTGCCATTGCATAGTTGTTTGCATGTTGTTGCATGCTCATGTTGTTTGCATGTTGCATGTTCACGATGTTTAGCATGTTGATTAGGTAGCATGTTGTTGTATGTTGTTGCATGCTCGTTGCATTGCATGGTTTTTGCATGGTTGTTGCATTGCATTGTGTGTGCATGCCTCGCATTGCATTGTGTTTGGATAGGGTGTTAGTCCAAACACGAGAAACGAGGGACGTTTCGTAATTGAAGTGACGAAACGTGCCCCAATTCCGATCGCCGACCCTCTTGATCATGCATGATAGAAGTTAAGGCATTTATGTGTTTTTGTGCATTCATTTGCCATTGACTTGTGCAACTTGGCTTCTCGGCCATCATACATTGAGATGCGTGATTGGTGGCTCGAGAGTCAAGCATTACACTCCTTTGAGCCTTAAACATGATAAGGAGTGTGGTTGCACACTGTAGACACCCCATTTTTGACCGACCTTAAGACTCAGACGTCATCGATTGAGCGCTCGGTGATTGCGCATGTTGTGCTCATTCTGATGTTACAGAGTCTCAGCTGAGGGCCTTGCCTCCAGACCTCGAGTGTCATGACCCGAACCCGCACCTATGGGTTCAGGACATAACCGGCCAGTAATCCTGTGATTACCTACGACCTCAGACCAAAACAGACATAACTCGTCAGAGTAAAGGGGCTAAACGGAAGCAAAAATTTAAAACTTTGTCCATAGAGCCGTGCTTATATGCACATCAACAAACCATGCTCATAAACATTAATAACCCACATCAAAAGTACAGTAGTAAAACTTCTTTACAAACAGGATTATCTAAGCTGAGCCAACCCATAACAGACTATATACAAATATACACAAAGTCCTTGCCTACCAAACAAAACGTAAATGCATAACAAAATGGCAAGGATGGGTCTCGTGCGTGAGACACAAGGCTGACTCTCCAAAACTCGTGTTCTTCATGGCAGACTTCACTGGGGCCGGGTTTGGACTTCTCTTGGCTCACCTACAAACACATGAATGAGTGTGAGCGATAGCCCAGTGAATAATATCAAATACAGAAGTTACATGTCAATGTAGAACAACAGGTTCCAAACGGCCTTGGGCCCAATTCATATTTCTATTTAACAGATGTATAACTATACGGATTTCAAATCAAGTGACTTGTGGTTTCAACATTCTGGCCTTTGGCCCATTCAGGTTTCCATTCATGTCAAAACGGCCTTCGGCCCACTCATTTATGTCAAAACGGCCTTCGGCCCGATCATTTATGTCAAAACGGCCTTCGGCCTGTTCATTCTTGTCAAACGGCCTTCGGCCCACTAATTTATGTCAAAATGGCCTTCGGCCCACTCATTCATGTCAAAACGGCCTTCGGCCCACTCATTCATGTCAAAATGGCCTTCGGCCCTTCCATATAAGTCAAAACGACCTTTGGTCCATTCATATATGTCAAAACGACCTTCGGTCCGTTCATTTCTATCAAAACGACCTTCAGTCCATGCAATTCTATCAAAACGACCTTTGGTCCATTTGTGTTTATCAAAACGACCTTTGGTCCATTTGTGTTTATCAAAACGACCTTCGGTCCATTCATTTATTCATGTCAGACTTTTGTCCACAATCCCAATTAGCAAATCATAAAGCTTATAAGGGAATAAACAATTAGACATTCACAAGCATTCGAATATCGATATTACTCACAGTGATCGGCTTGTGGATTTGCCCCGGAGCTTGACCCTACACATTTCATGAACACAAAAGGGTCACCAACAGTTTAATCCGTTCTTTAATTCACATGTTCCTCATTAGGCTTTATTCTTATCCCATTAACTCATTTACAATACTTAACACATGCCTAAGAGTGCTTGCAAGTGAAAGAGAACGGAAAACGAAACACAGAATGCGAAAACAAAATTTCAGAAACCAAGGTCCCCGCTCGAGCGCCAACTTCCCCGCTTGAGCGGACCCTTAAGACTGCAAAAGTACTGGTTACCTCAAATTCACGCTCGAGCGTGACCTTGGCGGCTCAAGCGGACCGCCTGTCTACATAGCTCCCCGCTCGAGCACCAACTTCCCCGCTCGAGCGGGATCCATGTCTGCAGGAAAAATGCTGGGAGCTCGATTTTCCCGCTCGAGCGGTAGTTCCCCCGCTCGAGCGGACATTAAAAATCTGGGAATTCCAGATTGAGTTCTTGAGCTTCATCCCGACTTTCAACCCACAATTTATGCATGTTATGGCTCAAAATTCACATTTACTCATGCTAACATGCTACAAATACAAAATTACAACATGAGGAAGTTCAATTTCTTGAATTATCTACATGCATGTCCCAAAATATCTCAACTCATCACCAACATGCTCAAATTCAAACATTTAAGATTTATACTCCCGTGATTTGTACATGCATGCCCATTTTGACTTCATATTCATTTCAAACAATGCAATTAGTGCTCATTTCCATAAGACTCAACAAAGACATGCTTGCATGTGGGATTACACTACCAATCTTTCACAATTTCACAATTTACATGCTAGATTTTGTGATTCCATAGGAGTTCTTTACATGCATGCACATATCAAGCCTCAATTTCAATAAAACCAACTCAAATCATGCTCTTGATCACAAACAACCCTTGAACACACAAGATTACACATTAAACTCATGAATTCAAGAATCAATGCTTACCTAGAGGCTCAATTCTTCCAATTTATGGTCAAGTCTAGAGTTGTCTTCAAGACTTCCAAGATTCAAGAGCAAAACTTTGATTTCCTCCCCTCTCTCTCTCTCTAATTCGGGTCTCTCCTCCTCTAGAGAGTTAAATCAGCCAAGAATGAAATAAAGGAGGGAGTTGAATACATAAGGGTCCCATATAACCCCACTAAGCCTCATTAATTTAATATTACACATTTGAGCACCAATTCATTAATTAATCATTTAATCTGGCCTGAATCAGTTTTTTTCAATTAAATTTCACCATAGGCTCTAAAAATTATGCCAATCACAACGGCGTAATCAATTTCGGGTTCTATGGCCGATAAGGCCCCCAATTTAATTTCCAAAGCAGATTATTCAAACAGATATGCCTACGGTGAACAGATAAAACTTCTAAATCACATATATTCACATAATGGCACATAAAATTATGCTAAACACATAATCATATTCAAATTAAGGACCAATTTAGCATATTACGGAACAGGGGTATCACATCGAGACTCTTTTGTGCTTTGCCTCGAGTTGCGAACCAAGTTTTGTTTTCTCTTCCCAAAGGGAGGGAGAGGTCTCGTAGACCATCTCTCAGTGGCCGTAGCCTATTTTTCGTAGTCGTAGACCACTGTTCCCATTTGGAGACCAGTTTCCGGTTTTCGGAGCCGTCGGCCGTGCGCCTCGGTTCAGGACTGCTTAACTTTCTCCGTTTGCTTCGATTTTTGGCACACACCTTGTTTCCTCTCTCTAGAGGGACACTGTGGCCCGAGAGACCACCTTCGTGGTTGCACGCCACTTTCGATGCTTAACAGTCAGTTTTCGAGGCACTCGACTGCGCATTTTGGCCCCCGAACCCTCGTTTTGCATCCGTCTTGGTTCATTTTTGGTATGGACCCTATTTTCATTGTTTGGAAGGTGGTACAAGGGTGGGAGACCACCTTTTCTCTTGGAGACCACCTTTTCTCCCGCCGGCCGATTTTCTTGTCAGGAAACTGGTCTTTTTGGTTTTTGAGCCACTTTTGACTGGTCTCCACCATACCACTAGCTTGCTTTCAGCTTGGAGACCACCATAGGAGGAACTGGTCAGCCGACCAGGGGAAGTGGTCGGTCGACCACCTGAACTTGTCGGTCTACCTCCCTCAGTTTTGTCTCTGTGAGTGTGTGCTAGCTGTGCCAGCTGGAAGGCACAGACTGCATCCTCCATACACGTGTCTGGAGGATTGGCAACCTTGTTTTGGCTTCTTAAAGAAGCTTGGCCCTTTGCTCTAAGCTTCTAAGAGAAGCTTGAATCCTTTTTAGCTTCTTGAAGAAGCTTGACCCTTTGGCTCTAGCTTCCTCAAGAAGCTTGACCCCTTTTGCTCTAGCTTCCTCAAGAAGCTTGGACCTTTGCACTAGCTTCTTGAGGAAGCTTGGACCTTTATTCCTCTATAAAGGAGGCCCTCTCCCTCATTTGCAAAGGTTCAGAAAATTTGGTTAAGGCATTTACATACACCCTTCTCTATCTCTCTATTTCAAGCTCCAAAGTCCCTTGTTCTTGGCCCATTGTATACCACCTCCTATCCTAACCCCTCCACCATCACTCTAAGCATCTTGGAGGCCATTTTCAGAGGTTGAAGGTTTGCATTTTTGGTCCAGAAGCTGCTGGAGTTCTTGGCTTCAAGGGTAACACTTCTTTCCCTCTTTTAAGCATTGTTTTGCTTCATCTTTTAGCTATATTTGAAAGCATATTTGGGATTTGTCATAAACTGAAAAAAGTCTTATTTTGAGGTTCTCAACATGTTTGTTTAAGATCATTTTTCTGTTGGGGTCATCTACCCCCTTGCATGCTTCATTTTGCCTTATTTTGAGCCATGCCTTAGGGCCTTTGTGTTAAGCTTTGTTGGCCCTTCTGACCACTGAAATCCAGCTGATTTTCAGTGGTTATTATGTATTTTTGAGAGCCAAAATCAGAGAGGGGTGACCCTCTTACCCCTTGTCTTATTTTCTAGCATATTTGGCCTAACAAGGGAGCCCATGTGTGCATGCTTCCAAGCCATGTTTCAGGCCATTTTTGGTGAGTTTTAGGACTTGCATGAGCTCTGTCCAAAGCTGTTTTCACCATATTAGATGTCCCTCTTGCATGTGTAGAATAACCCTCTTCATAGCATATCAAAGGATCCTATACTTGCATGCTTCCTAGCCTCATTTCAGGCCCTTTTTAGTGAGTTTTAGGGCCTGCATAACCTCTTTCCAGAGGTGGTTTTGGCATATTGGGTGCCCATCTTGCATGTGTAGAACAACCCTCTTCATTGCCTGTCAAAGGAGCATCTCATTCTTGCATGCATAGACCATGTTTCAGTGAGTTTTTGGGCTTTATTTGGCATTTCATACCTCTAAATTTTTTTGGTTTAGTGGCCTCTTCAATGCTTAATATACTTGTAGTGTAAACCCTCTTCACTAGCTTGTATTGCATGTTGTTTTGGCCCTTGATTCTAGCACTTTTTGGCGATGCCTCAACCTAATTTTGTGCATGTTTTGGACTGCCTTAGCTCTATTTTTGTGCCTCATGGTCGAATGATGCATGCTATGCATGGTTGTAGTTCAATATCCATGCCTAGCCTTGAGTTTTGTAGCCTCTTGCATGCTTGAATAGAGGTGTTTGCATGTCTTGGCATCATTGTGCGTGTTATTTCAGACCTCATACTTGTGCCATGTTCCCATGTTTTCCACTCCTTAAGTGCATTTGAGAGCTGTGCCTGTTTGCCTCGTTTTCGGACCATTGCATGAGCTTCATTTCCATGCCTTTTGAGCCACCATTTTAGTCCATATTTGCTACTGTTTTGGTCTGCGTAGGGACTGTTTGGGGGTGGTTTGGTCATTTGAGCATCGCTTTGCATACCTCTAGTGTAATCCACTTCATTAGTTTCGGTATTCGGGCCACCTAGCATGCATTGTGTGAGGTGTTTGCATGATTCGGGACCCTTTCGTATGTCATTTCAGAGCTGGAAAATGTGTTGTTGTATGCTATATTACATGCTTGCCATGCCTTGGTAGAGTTGCACTTGGTGCCTTAGTTTTGGTCCCTTGCATTTGGGCATGTTTGCATGAGTGTTGTTGCTTCATTTCATCATGTTTGGCCACTGATTTGAGTGTGGCTGAGGTCCACTCATATTGGTTTAAGTCCATCTTGCATCGTGTATGCCATATTATGTCATGTGCATTGAGTATGCCATTGATAGTTCATAGCATTGCGCATGCTAGTTGGACCTTTGCATATCACTCCTTGCATGTTTGCGTGTCTTAGTTGCATTTCATTTAGGATTGCATGCTAGTTGTTGCATTGTGTTTGCATGCCATGCCATTCTAGTTGTTGCATAGTGTTTGGAGTAGGGTTTAGTCCAAACACGGGAAGCGAGGGGCGTTTCGTACTCAAAGTGACGAAACGTGCTTCAATTCCCGGTCGCCGACATTCTTGACTATCCATGATAGAGTTGTTGGCTTTAGGTGTCCATTTGTGCATTCATTTCACATTGAGTTGTGCAATTCGACTCCTCGGCCATCATGCATCGAGATGCGTGATTGGTGGCACGAGAATCGAGGACTACACTCCCTAGAGCTCATGCAATGACGGGGTGAGTGGTTGTGCATACATATGTTGAAAATACTTTGCCATGCCCCTTTCTTGCTCTCTGTTGCAGCAAACCGGAAGCCAGCAGCAAAAACTAGTCAACAGTATCCCTACAAGTTCCCATGGAGTTGTGTACAGTGTTTCGGGGTCAATTGTAAACAGAGGCAAATCGCGGCATCGCGATGGATTTCCCGACAAGGCGACTCGAGCATGCATGCATCTTTCATCATTCCGAACAGAGCTGAGGCAGTCTACTTCATGTAGTATTGCATGCTAGTTTACTCGCTTTCTTAGTTAATTTGTTAATTAGCTACTGTTGTGTAATAATTAGTTATTCATTTTGGTTGTGTAATATTTATTCGGACCCTCTGCGAGAGGGCAATGTTGTAATAAGTGTGCGTGTGTGTGATGCATGTCTTCCAACCCCACGTCTTTCTCCCTTTTATTTACCAGCTTATGATGGTTAGTTTTAGGGCACGTTTCAATTAGCATACTTATGCTCGCATGTTTGCATCCATTTATCTGTCTTGCATGCACCAGGCTCGGCGCATCATACTAACTGCATTGTATTTCAATTCCGAGTTGAATACGTGTATCATTTGTTGCATTTCATATGCTATCTTAGAATAGCCGAGCCTATCTTAGTTGCATTTTTGCATGTGTTGCATTAGGCATTTCAGCATAGTTAGGATTCATTGCATGATTTCTAATTGGCTTCTTTCTTTGGCTTGGAGTACTCGGTGAGTGTTTATGCTTTAGCATCCTTGCATGCGTGTGAGTGACGGCCATGATAGCATGCTTACCATATGGCTATGTGCTTATGTGATATAACTGCCTGAATGCCTGTGGGTGAAGGTTGGGTTGCTTGAGTTGGAATAATTCGTCTACCCGTGTTTTAGCCTACTTGCGAGTAGCAAACTTCAATCCATTTTCAAAACAAACGGATATGCGATGATTTGTTCCAAATTAGGCAATCCAGTCTATACTTGTACGCTGTGTGCATCACATAGTAATTCTAGGCTAATAACCGGAAGAAGAGCTCATATTGTTTTCAAAACTCGATATCATGGTTAGTAGAGGCCGATCTTTGATCGGGCGAGCGAGGGTGCTCACCAAGTGACCTTTCCCAATCGTACCCAAGTTCCTGAGCCGAGGCAACTTTGGTGATGACGGACACGTGGCCTTAGGCAACGAGTCAGGGTTTCCTAAATTCCTCCAAAATAAATATTTAGGTGGCGACTCTGTACCTGGCAAAGCAGTCTATGTTTGGCACTTCTTTCAAAAAAATCTGTTTTCAAAAATGATTTGCCGAATTTGGACTCTTTGATGATTCATCGGTCTTGCATTGCACTCTACGAGATTAGATACAGGACCGTGACATTGAGTCCTGAACTATAGTGAGCCCAATGAACAAAACGGGATTTCTCCCAGGACGTTCGGGGACGTCTACACACACACATTTTCTTGCAAATACACTGCCATGCCTCTGTTAGTGCTCTATTGCGGCAAAAGGAGAATTTGCAGGAAGTGTTGGCCGATCGACCATCAGATCTGTTGATCGACCATAAAAGTCTATTGATCGACTACAAAATTGGCCGATGATTATTTTCCTTGGCCAATGGCTTTTCCTCTTGGCCGACCACCCCTCAGATTGTTCCTAAGGTGGGTCAGAAGCACAATGGAAGTTGGCACAATTTTCAAAGATACAGAAGTGTGCAAACAGAGGCAACACGAGGCACGGTAGTGGATTTCCGAGCAAAGTCGACCGAGCATGCATCTCTTCATCGCCCACGAGGCCATTTCAGTATTCATGATTAGTTCATGTAATTTAATCATTTGATTTGTTATGTAATATCTCAGCTAGCTTAGTGTAGCTATTTGTTTCAATTCGGTTGTATAATAATTAATTAGCTTAGCTTAGCTAGCTTAGCTTATTCATTCGGACCCTCCGTCGAGAGGGCGAATGTTGTAATAAGCGTGCGTGTGTGTGATGCATGTCTTCTAACCCCCATTTCTTTCTTTCTTTTACTTAACCACTTCCGATGGTTAGTTTTAGGGCAAATTTCATTAGCATACTTATGCTTCGCATGTGTGCACCCATTCATCTGTCTTGCATGCACTGGGCTCGGCGCATCATACGAACTACATTGTATTTCAATTCCAATTTGAATACAAGTATCAATTGTTGCATTTCATATGCCATCTTAGGTAGCCGAGCCTATCTCATTGCATTTTGCATGTGTTGCACTAGGCATTGATAACATAGCTAGGATCATGCATTGATTACTAACTAGCTTTTGTTTTGGCTCGGAGTACTAGGTAAGTTTTTATGCTTTAGCATACTGCATGAGATGTGTATGTTGCCATGTTAGCATGCTCGCCATGAGGCTATTTGTTTAACTGATATAACTGCTTGAATGCCTATGGGTGAAGGTTGGATTGCTTGAATTGGAACAATTCATCAAAATGTGTGTTTTAAGCCCACTTGAGAGTGGCAAAATCATGTTTTTCTAAGCCCACTTGAGGGTGGCAAAATCCACGACTTAGCCTACTTGCGAGTAGCACCTCTAAACCATTTTCAAACAAACGAATGTGAAATGTTTTGTTCCAACTTAGGCGATCTAGTCTATACTTGTATGATGTGCGCATCACATAGTAATTCTAGGTTAATAACCATAATAAGAACGCATGTGTTTTCAAAACAACATATCATGTTAGTAAAGGCCGATCTTTGATCGGGCGAGCAGGGGTGCTCATTTCATGACCTTCCCCCCTCGTACCCAAGTTCCCGAGCCGAGGCAACTTTGGTGATGATGGACACGTGGCCTTAGGCACGAGTCAGGGTTTCCTAAATTTTCCAAAATAAAATATTTAGGTGACGACTCTGTATCTGGCAAAGCAGTCCATGTTTGGCACTTCTTTATAAAATCAGTTTTCCAAAACGATTTGTCGGATTTGGACTCTTTGGTGATTTATCGGTCTCACATTGCACTTTGTGAGATTAGATTCAGAATCGTGACATGAGTTCGAACTGTAGTAGCTAAGAACAAACGATTCGTGCCCTCGCATGCGGAGCGGGAGTTCCCGGGCGGTCTACAGTGGCTTACACTACCAGGCTATCACTTGGAAGAAACAGACACCACAATGAACTGGAACGGCCGAGTTATAATAAACTGGTCCATCGGGATCAACTGGTCGTAGGACGCGCGGTTCGGCATCTCGGCCTCACCCCGCTACATCGTAGGACTCCTCGGCCCTACGTCAGTTCAGACTGTTCATAGTTCAGCCCAACGCATCTGTACGGATTTAAGCAAATATCCATTTTAGCCGAATCATAGCTCGGTCTGCTTGCCCGGCCCAACTTAATAGGTCGGGCCAGCCGCGTTGGTTCAGTTCGGCTAGGTTCATGGTCCTTGGCCCTAGCGAGGCCCAATGCCATATCCCACGGTGACGTAGCTCCTTAATCCCATCAGAGCTAAGCGTGATTCTATGATATTGATCTGAATTGACCTGATATTAAGCTAAGCGTGGTTCAGTTCGGCGCAAATCTCCCTCTCAATTGCCCCTTAATCCCATCAGAGCTAAGCGTGATTGGGATTATTACTCCGGCCGAGCTATCCAATTTGGTCGGTCATTGAGGATTGCACCAGTAGTCTTGTCATCAGTCAATCTGATGTACTGACAAACCATCTTTTCAATGCCACGTGGCCTTCCATGACCTTGTAGCAGTATAAGCCTCTTGGAGTGGTGAACAAAGTGATCTCTCGGTCTGGTTTGTACATGGCAATCTGGTGGTAGCAGCGATATGCATCTAGGAAGCTAAACCTTTGATGGCCAGCGGTTAGATCCACCAACTGGTCTATTCTCGGGAGGGGGAAGCTGTCTTTTAGGCACGCATGGTTGAATGTCTTATAATCGACCCACACCTGCCATTTACCATTCTTCTTCGGTGCTACCATTGTGTTAGAGATCCATCTGGGGTACTGCACTTCTTCTATCGCCCCAGTTTCTAACAAGTTCTTGACCTCCTCTGCCACTATCTCGGTATGGTGCAAGGCCGAGCGCCACGTTCTCTGGATGACCGGTCGTGCATTTGGGAAGACATTCAACTGGTGGCAAATGAAGCTAGGGTCGACACCAGGCATATCGTAAGGCGTCCACACAAAGGCCTCAATGTTGGAAACCAAAAAGTTGACATAATCGAGCCGCTTGGCGTTGGACAAAGATGATCCCAAAAGAAAGAACTTATTTGGATCATTCTCATCAACGCGCACTTCCGCCAAATCTTTAGCCGATTTCTCTTCTACTTTTCCTCCCACAACTTCTAGGACTTCCTTCCCTTTTGGTCGTTCTATTATTTGAACAAAGCCTTTGGTAGCTCGGCTGCCATTTACTACGACAAAGCACTGTTTTGCCATTACTTGGTCCCCCCAAACCTCTTCTACTTGTCCGGCTAGCGTTGGAAAGTGCAGGACTTGGTGATAAGTCGATGGCCATCACCGCCTTTAAGATGGGATTGCATCCTGATAGTGCCCTCCTCAGCTCCTTGACCAGACAGCCCCCCAAAACAGTCTGGCCATTAATGAAGAAAGTCAAGGAATATTGCAAAGTGGAAGATGATGCCCTGCAGGTCAAAGCCGGGCACAAGGCCAACAAGACGGCCCCGTCTGAAATCGTTCAGGCGATAAACTCTGTGCCATCACGAAGCCCTGAACCATAGAATCGGGCTAAATGAGACAAAAGACAAGATTCGCATCGATCAAATGACCAATGTTCACATCGAGCTAATGAACAAATTCAAGTGGATAGCAGGCGCATAAGGCACGCAGAGAAGAAATATACCGAGTTATCGGAGCAGAACAGTATGGTTATGTCTAAAGTTCAACACCTTCCGTTCTTTAAATGGCCACCCAAGATAGTGGGACCCCCCGACACGAGGAGACGGGATAGGCGGTGCGAATATCACAAAGACCACAATCATGATACCGACAGTTGTTATGCGTTGAAGGACCACCTTGAGGAGTTGGTACAAGACGGTCGGCTTCTGCAACACGTCCGAAAGAACAATTCAACAAAAACAATAGCTTTACGGTAGGATTCACCTCCACTTGGTGCAATTCATATGATATACAGCTTGCCGACAGCACCCGCGGTACATACAATTCAGCTGCAGTCTAACCCCCAAAAGCAAATCACACCAGCGAAACGGCCCCATGAAGCTGCGACTATTAGTTTCGATGACTCTAATTTGGTCGGCGTAGCGCTCCCCCACATTGATCCCTTAGTCATTGAATTACGCGTAAACTGATTCACCGTTGAATGTGTTCTCATTGACCAGGGAAGTACTTTGGAAGTAATGTACTACAAGACCTTCGTTAAACTCGGCTTCATTAAGTCCGATCTATCTCCGGCTGATTACCCGTTATTCGGCTTCCACGCTAATCCGGAATATCCTTTGGGCAAAATCAAACTACCAGTTCGGGCGAGCTCCCGATCAGTGGATGTAGAATTTCTGGTTGTCAAGCTTCCTTCGCTGTATAATCTCATCATGGGACGAACTTGGTTGCATACCATGCAGGCCATGCCAAGTACCTATCATCAACTACTTCGCTTTCCGACTAAACGCGGCATAGAACAAATTCGAGCTTCCCAGAAATCGACGCAGGCATGTTATCTTCTTGCTGCAAAGACACCAAGAGAGCTGGAAGTGAATTCAATTAAGGTGCTGGATCGGGAGAGCCTCGACGACATTGGGCACCTCCCAAGTGAAAAGGTAATCGGAGCCCTGGATTGGGTTGAAATTGACGGGAATCCTAACAAGTTCTTCATGGTCGGTGCTTCCCTGAATAAAGTCGACAAGCAAGAGCTAATATCCTTTTTACTCGGCAACCTTGATGTATTTGCATGGTCACCATATGAGATGCCGAGGGTGGATCCATTTGTGTCCCAGCACCGCTTAAACGTTGATCCCAAATGTAAGCCGATTATTCAGAAAAGCCGGCAGTCAGCCGCGGAACATACTACTGCCGTTGTTGAAGAAGTTGATTGGTTACTTGATGCCGGGACAATCTGCGAAGTGACCTATCCTACATGGCTGTCGAATACTGTAGTTGTAAAGAAGAAAAATGGAACTTGGCGTGTTTGTGTGGATTTCACGGACTTAAACAAAGCTTGCCCCAAGGATTGCTTTCCCCACCCCAGAATGGACCAACTCGTAGATGCAACGGCACATCATCAACGTATGAGCTTCCTGGATGCCTACAGAGGCTCCCATCAAATTGCCATGCATCCGGAGGACCAAGAAAAAACTGCATTCCTCACCCTAAGAGGAACCTATTGTTATAAGGTTATGCCTTTCGGGCTGAAGAATGCAAGGGCAACCTACCAAAGATTAGTGACTGTCATGTTCAAGGAGCAACGCAGCCGTACCATGGAAGTATACATCGATGATATGGTGGTGACGTCTGTGATACCCCTGTTCCGTAATTAGCTAATTGGTCCTTAATCTAAATGTGATTATGTGTTTAGCATGATTTTGTGTGCCATTGTGTGATAATATGTGATTTTGAAGTTCGATCTGTTCACCGAAGGAATATCTGTTTGAATAATTTGCTTGGGAAATTAAATTGAAGGCCTTATCGGCCACAGGACCCGAAATTGATTGCGCCATTGTGATTGGCATAATTTTTTGAGCCTACGGTGAAATTTAATTGAAAATTGATTTGGGTCAGATTAAATTGATTAAATTAATGAGTTAGTGCCCAATTATTCTATATTATTATATTATGACTTAGTGGGGCACTATACACTCAAAAATACACCCTCCTTGTTATTCCTCTTGGCTGAATTAAACTCAAGAGATGGAGAGGGGAGTCGGCTAGAGAGAGGGAAAGGAGGAGAGTTGGATGTTTGGCTCAAATTTGTGAAGAATTGGAGGATTAACCTCAAGAAATTGCCATAGTTTGGAAGATTGAGCCCCTAGGTAAGCATTTGGTCTTGAATTCATGAGATTAAGTTATAATTTTGTATGTCCAAAGCTAATTGGTGGTCAAGAGCATGTTTTGAGTTTATTTTGTTGAATTGGAGGACCATATATGCATGCATGTGTGAAATTGTTTGGAGCTTACATAATTGAGCTTGAAATCTATGTAAATTTGTAGTGAAAGCTCATGTATGATCACCATTGGTGTCATCTAAGTTGAGAATGGGAGCTAAACATCACATGCATGTACAATCCATGAGGATAAGAGCTTTGAATGCATGAATGTGTATGATGGAAGGGAGCTTAGTGCTAATTTGAAACATGCATGTGTTTAATTCTTGAAATTGAGCTCCAAGATAATATGTTTTGGCATTTATATCATGTTAGTATAATTATATTTGAGATTTGAGCCTTAGCATGCACGAAATGTGGTGGGAATGTCGAATTTGAGCTCAAGAACACAATCTGGAAAATCCAGAATTTTGATGTCCGCTCGAGCGGGGTAATGGCCGCTCGAGCGGGAAAAACGTGCTCCCAGTACTTTTTGCAGACTTGGTGTCCGCTCGAGCGGGTGAGTTCACGCTCGAGCGGGGGAGCTACTTAGACAGGCATTCCGCTCCAGTGCCCTATTCCACGCTCGAGCTAATTTTTCATGCAACCAGTATTTTTGCAGGCCTTAAGGGTCCGCTCGAGCGGGGACCCTATTTTCTGAAATTTTGAAAATGCATTCTGTGTTTTGTTTTCCGTTCCCTTTCACTTCTAAACACTCTTAGGCATGCATTGAGCATTGTGATTGAATTAAAGAGATAAGAATGAAGCCTAAAGAGGAATATGTGAACTAAAGAACGGATTGGACTATTTGTGACCCATATGTGTTATGTGATATGTAGGGTCAAGCTCCAGGGCAAATCCACATGCCGACCACTATGCGTAATATCTAAATTATGTTATTGTCCCATTTGCTTACTCTTATGTAAGTTTTGTAAAGTTCATTAATTTGAATGGTGGACAAGTTTGATATAAGGGCCTATGTGCCAGTTTGATATAAGGGCCTATGTGCTAGTCTGATATAAAGGCCTATGTGCCAGTTTGATATAAGGGCCTATGTGCCAATTTGATATAAAGAAAACGTGCCAGTTTGATATAAAGGCCTATGTGCCAGTTTGACACGAAAGTGTATTTGGGCCTAAGCGCCGTTTTGACACGAAAGTGTATTTGGGCCTAACAGCCGTTTTGACACGAAAGGGTATTTAGGCCTAAGCGCCGTTTTGACATGAAAGTGTATTTGGGCCTAAGACCCATTTTGACACGAAAGTGTATTTGGGCCTAAGAGCCGTTTTGACACGAAAGTGTATTTGGGCCTAAGCGCCGTTTTGACACGAAAGTGTATTTGAGCCTAAGAGCCGTTTTGACACGAAAGTGTATTTAGGCCTAAGCGCCGTTTTGACACGAAAGTGTATTTGGGCCTAAGAGCCGTTTTGACACGAAAGTGTATTTGGGCCTAAGCGCCGTTTTGACACGAAAGTGTATTTGGGCCTAAGAGCCGTTTTGACACGAAAGTGTATTTGGGCCTAAGCGCCGTTTTGACACGAAAGTGTATTTGGGCCTAAAAGTCATTTTGACACGACAGTGTATTTAGGCCTAAGTGCCGTTTTGACACGAAAGTGTATTTGGGCCTAAGAGTCGTTTTGACACGAAAGTGTATTTGGGCCTAAGCGCCGTTTTGACACGAAAGTGTATTTGGGCCTAAGCACCGTTTCGACACGAAAGTGTGATTGGGCTAAAGGTCGTTTTGACAAGAACGAATGAGTGGGCCAGAGGCCGTTTTGACATAAATGAAAGATAAAGAGACCAAAAGGCCAGTATGTTTAGAACCACAGTCACTTGACTTACATTGTGTATATATATATGTTAATTAGAAATATGAATTGGGCCCAAGGCCGTTTGGAATATGTTGTTCTATATATTGTTGTATCTTCTTATTTGATATTATTCACTGGGCTTTCGCTCACGCTCATTCGTGTGTTTGTAGGTGAGCTATGAGAGGTCCAGACCCAGCCCCTGTGAAGCCAGTGTGGAACAACCAAGTCTTTGAGAGTCAGCCCCTGCGTCTCACGTACGAGACCTGTCTTCGCCCTTCTGTTTTGTATTTATATTCTGTCATGTTGGCGAAGACTTTGTATCTGTTGTATATAGTTTTGACGGGGTGACTTAGACTATTATGATCCTGTATGTACGGAGCTTTGTGTTAGTACATATTTTGAAGTGAGTTATTAACATGTATCAGTATGGTTTGTCATGACGTGCCATGTAAGCACAGCTCTATGGACAAAGTTTTAAATTGCTTCCGTTTGGCCCCCATTAACTCTGCCAAAATATGTTTGGTTTGGTTTGAGGCCGTAGGTAATCTCATGATTGCTGGCCGGTTACGTCCTTAACCCACGGGGGCGGGTTCGGGTCGTGACAGAGTGGTATCAGAGCACGAGTTAATAACTCACACACTTGTCCAAATGAGCAATAAGCGTCTAGAAAAGATCTAGGATGCATTCATAAGTATGAATTTGGAAGCATCGATAATATGCTTAACTTTTTGTTACGAATGATTACGTGCTATAAATTGTGAATTTCTTGCATTGAAATTGTTCGAATATGCATGCTTTCTAGTATATACACACTTGTGTATCTTTTGTATAAAGTATGATGCAAGTTTAATCAGATGGTGAACTTTAAATATTTTTTGACGTCATGAAATGACGAGTTCCCTAAAATGCTATTTTTGTTTGTTTTGATATAATGCACATACATGAATATATGAATCACGAAAAGTTGCTTATGTGCATCCGATTCTGCCAATGGGTGTCTATATGGAATATGAACATGATTTGAGTATATAATTACTTAGTAAATGTTCAGCATGCGATATTTGTTTAGTATGCAATTATCTGTTACATATGTGATTAATTGCGTACGATATGTGAAATGAGAATATAAAGACGTGCCTATGTACGAATATGACTATGTGTATCTGTGTTCATTTTTGTATTGGGCATCCCAGTATTTGGCAAGGTTTAGTGAGAATTGTGTAGAGGATGGTTAAATTAAGGGCATACGAGCTGGAAGGCTCTTCGGCAGCCCGACTTGGTAGACTGGAAAGAATGGTACAAGAAATGGCAGGAATCTTAAGACGACAACGTCAGTTGCCGCTACGGCGAGAACCTTTGCCACCACCAGTGTACGAAACACCGAGGAGTTTGTTATCGATTTCTGGGGTTTGTTATAGGTGTGGTGAAATGGACCGTATGGTAAAGAACTGTCCCCGAACTGAACAAAATGTGAATGAATCCTCTGCCTCGGCTAAATCCGTACTAGTGGTAGGAATTGCTACTCAGGATGGAGTAATTGCACTCATCCCAGGAAGCATTCAGAATACTGTGATTGTTATCCCAGGTATCTATATTGTTTATAAATGAATGCCTATGTGTTGATTGATTCTGAATTAGTACATTTGTACATCTTCACTTGAGATATTATTTGATTTGGGTCGGCATATTTTTCCATATCTGCTGCATGTGTATCTAGATTGGTTAGACCCACATGATCGATACTGTATTCATTGGGGGTATATACCCCGTTTGGGAAATTTGTGAAACACGTTTTGGGATATTGACTGACTCTGCACATGCACATATATATCTACACCTATGCTCAGGTTGATTTGCTATGTTACTGTCTTCAATGACTAAACCACTGGAATTGTGACTTTGTGATTGTATAATTGAGTTGAGCACCCCAAATAATAAACTCTGCAAGTTACGAGACCATGCATTTTGATTGGTAGAAAATTGACTGGATTATGTGACTATACTGGGCTCGACTCATAAACCTACATTTTGTGACTAATTTGGAACTTTTGCGTAACAGACCCTATCTTATGTACAACCGAGGAACTCTGTTTAATGTGTTACTGTGCACCATGTGCTTGTATATAAGACTTGTTTGGGAATTGCTGTATTGATTATGGTACATACCTCCTGATCTGAATAACTGCACGTTTATGCAACTACCCCCGAATTTATGTAGACAATACCACATTGTACCTGATTTGGAACACTTTGATATGAACTATTGTGATGAATGATCCTGATATGACTTTGAGAACTGATGAACTTAGGGCAGTTGAGAAACTATCAACCATGTACCTAAGCAAACGAAGTACGCCCTACAGAACCGAATGTGTCCTATTTGCGAAAATTTTTATCTGATTCGATTCGATAGAACCTTTGCCCGATATTGTTCCGATGGAACCCTCATTTGATATGATTTGATGGAACCTTCGTTTAAATTAATTTGGCAAGACCTGTGTCGGGATTGGTTTGATAAGACCCTCTGTATGATTTAATTTTGTAAAAAGGGATTGAGGATTGCCTGTAAATAAATAGCCAGATTATTCTTGGCAGAAAAACTGATAGATCCAAAACTTGAATCTATTTAGAGCACTTAACCTATTTGAAACACCTTTTGTGGGCTATGACAGATTGCTCTAACCATGAACACCGCTGAGAACCAACCCCCAACTATCGAGGACATATGTGTTGAAAATGAGCCGACTTGTACAAATCCCGTGATTGGGTGTCTTAGGGAACGATGCTTGTGTATTGTCCCATCCTGGTTGGTTTGACGCCATGGGGACTGATGATGGCAGATTGATTTGATTGTAAGCAGTACTGAACAATTGTCTTTGACCGATCAGAATATGTTTTGTAAGGGAGAGTAGTTGCTTCAATGTTATCAGATTTTGGGGAATCAGGTTGTAGTGAGTGGTATTATGTTTGTTTTGATGACATTCTTGGTGCGTCCTTTCGTGCTAAGGGGACGTTAAGCCTATGTAGCACCCTTGTTGGGATATCTTTTGCCACCGACGGTCTTGTACGGGTGGGTTGGACTAATCGACCTCGAGTCGGCCACCGACGGCTGTGAACGGGTGTGCTTCGATTCCGAGACGATTATTCTTTTGTTTTGTCCGGAATGTCATCCTTTTGTAATTTGTAGATGTTTAAGCATCCAAGAAACTTTGAAAAAACCCTGATTGTCCATAAGTGCGTGAATTCAGTACGCTTTGTGAATAACTGCTCCGTGTCGTCATATTCTGTGATTGGGGCTTTGAGGATGTGTAAATTGTGTTTAACACGTGATTGATTGTTTTAGTGTTACCTTTGACGCCATGGGGATTAGTATATGAATTGCCTTATGCTTTTGACGACTATCAGATAAAGTGGGGAGACTCAATGGAATAGAGAATTGAATACTGAACCGAATTGGAAATCGTAAACTGTAAACGGTTGAATGAATTGAGAACACGTGTATTATGTTAGAAATGGACTGCTTCAGTGTTATTGCACTTTACAATGGGTACTATGGGGATACATGAGTTACGTATGTCGTGTGGTAGATTGCTTCGTCATTATCCTAGTTGACTCAGGGATCAATGTCCGGATCCACTTTGAATTCCTGAAAACTTTTGATTGACCTTGGATAACTGTGAGGAGTCGTTGAACTAAATACCGGATCGGATTGTGAATTGTGGAATTATTGAAGGATGAATTGAACTTTGTGAGAAGGGAATAGACCGAACTTCTGTGATAAAGTTAGCTGACATCTGAAATAAATTTGTTGGTGACCTACCATGAAGGGGGCAATTAGTGAAATTGTGTCTGAATATTTTTCGGTGCCGACAAGTTGAAGTCGAATATCAAATAGTGACAGAACTACTTCGACCTCTCTCTATTTCGGAATGGAAATAGGATATGTGACTACGAATTTCGTTATGGGGCTACCTTGAGCACTCAAGGTGTAAATCCTGTTTGGATTGTTGTATGTGGAATTACTGAATTTGCTCATTTCCACCCTGTGACATTTTCGTATGATGCTAGTAGACTAGCCACCGTTTACATCAATAAGGTTGCTTGTTTGTATGGGGTCCCAGTGTCTATTGTTTAGATAGAAATTCTGAAATGTGTTTGAATTCTGACAAGCCTTCAAGAGGCAATGGGGACTGAATTATGATTCGGCGCTGTTTTCCATCCGCGAATTGATGAACAATCAGAAAGAACTTTTTAGATTCTGGGAGAAATGCTCCAAATGTGTGCGTTAGATTTTCGGGGATCGGAAAGATCTATCCATCGTTGACAAACTTTGTTTACAACAACAGCTCACACTCTAGTTTCGGTATGGCACCATACAAGCTTTGTATGGCGGAAAAGGTGAGTCTCTGACTGATTGAAAATAGAGCGTTGCTTGATTTGGGACTAGGTGAATGACTATCAGAAGGGATTGGAACCGTTAAATGAAAAGTGTTCCGAATTGTTTTCGACTGAAGGTAACTTAAGTTTGGAGGACCAAACTTCCTAAAGGGGGGAAGACTGTGATACCCCTGTTCCGTAATTAGCTAATTGGTCCTTAATCTGAATGTGATTATGTGTTTAGCATGATTTTGTGTGCCATTGTGTGATAATATGTGATTTTGAATTTCGATCTGTTCACCGTAGGAATATCTGTTTGAATAATCTGCTTGGGAAATTAAATTGAAGGCCTTATCGGCCACAGAACCCGAAATTGATTGCGCCATTGTGATTGGCATAATTTTTGAGCCTACGGTGAAATTTAATTGAAAATTGATTTGGGTCAGATTAAATTGATTAAATTAATGAGTTAGTGCCCAATTATTCTATATTATTATATTATGACTTAGTGGGGCACTATACACTCAAAAATACACCGTCCTTGTTATTCCTCTTGGCTGAATTAAACTCAAGAGATAGAGAGGGGAGTCGGCTAGAGAGAGGGAAAGGAGGAGAGTTGGATGTTTGGCTCAAATTTGTGAAAAATTGAAGGATTAACCTCAAGAAATTGCCATAGTTTGGAAGATTGAGCCTCTAGGTAAGCATTTGGTCTTGAATTCATGAGTTTAAGTTATAATTTTGTATGTCCAAAGCTAATTGGTGGTCAAGAGCATGTTTTGAGTTTATTTTGTTGAATTGGAGGACCATATATGCATGCATGTGTGAAATTGTTTGGAGCTTACATAATTGAGCTTGAAATCTATGTAAATTTGTAGTTAAAGCTCATGTATGATCACCATTGGTGTCATCTAAGTTGAGAATGGGAGCTAGACATCACATGCATGTACAATCCATGAGGATAAGAGCTTTGAATGCATGAATGTGTATGATGGAAGGGAGCTTAGTGCTAATTTGAAACATGCATGTGTTTAATTCTTGAAATTGAGCTCCATGATGATATGTTTTGGCATTTACATCATGTTAGTATAATTATATTTGAGATTTGAGCCTTAGCATGCATGAAATGTGGTGGGAATGTTGAATTTGAGCTCAAGAACACAATCTGGAAAACCCAGAATTTTGATGTCCGCTCGAGCGGGGTAATGGCCGCTAGAGCGGTAAAAAACGTGCTCCCAGTACTTTTTGCAGACTTGGTGTACACTCGAGCGGGTGAGTTCACGCTCGAGCGGGGGAGCTACTTAGACAGGCATTCCGCTCAAGCGCCCTATTCCAGGCTCGAGTATATTTTTCATGCAACCAGTACTTTTGCAGGCCTTAAGGGTCCGCTCGAGCGGGGACCCTGTTTTTTGAAATTTTGAAAATGCATTCTGTGTTCTGTTTTCCGTTCCCTTTCACTTCTAAACACTCTTAGGCATGCATTGAGCATTGTGATTGAATTAAAGAGATAAGAATGAAGCCTAAAGAGGAATATGTGAACTAAAGAACGGATTGGACTATTTGTGACCCATATGTGTTATGTGATATGTAGGGTCAAGCTCCAGGGCAAATCCACATGCCGACCACTGTGAGTAATATCTAAATTATGTTATTGTCCCATTTGCTTACTCTTATGTAAGTTTTGTAAAGTTCATTAATTTGAATGGTGGACAAGTTTGATATAAGGGCCTATGTGCCAGTTTGATATAAGGCCTATGTGCCAGTTTGATATAAGGCCTATGTGCCAGTTTGATATAAGGCCTATGTGCCAGTTTGATATAAAGGCCTATGTGCCAGTTTGATATAAGGCCTATGTGCCAGTTTGATATAAAGAAACGTGCCAGTTTGATATAAAGGCCTATGTGCTAGTTTTGACACAAAAGTGTATTTGGGCCTAAGCGCCGTTTTGACACAAAAGTGTATTTGGGCCTAAGAGCCATTGTGACACGAAAGTGTATTTGGGCCTAAGAGCCGTTTTGACACGAAAGTGTATTTGGGCCTAAGCGCCGTTTTGACACGAAAGTGTATTTGGGCCTAAGAGCCGTTTTGACACGAAAGTGTATTTAGGCCTAAGTGCCGTTTTGACACGAAAGTGTATTTGGGCCTAAGAGCCGTTTTGACACGAAAGTGTATTTGGGCCTAAGCGCCGTTTTGACACGAAAGTGTATTTGGGCCTAAGCGCTGTTTCGACACGAAAGTGTGATTGGGCCAAAGGCCGTTTTGACAAGAACGAATAAGTGGGCCAGAGGCCGTTTTGACATAAATGAAAGATGAAGAGACCAAAAGGCCAGTATGTTTAGAACCACAGTCACTTGACTTACATTGTATATATATATATGTTAATTGGAAATATGAATTGGGCCCAAGGCCGTTCGGAATATGTTGTTCTACATATTGTTGTATCTTCTTATTTGATATTATTCACTGGGCTTTCGCTCACGCTCATTCGTGTGTTTGTAGGTGAGCTATGAGAGGTCCAGACCCAGCCCCTGTGAAGCCAGTGTGGAACAACCAAGTCTTTGAGAGTCAGCCCCTGCATCTCACGTACGAGACCCGTCTTCGCCCTTCTGTTTTGTATTTATATTCTGCCATGTTGGTGAAGACTTTGTATCTGTTGTATATTGTTTTGACGGGGTGACTTAGACTATTATGATCCTGTATGTACGGAGCTTTGTGTTAGTACATATTTTGAAGTGAGTTATTAACATATATCAGTATGGTTTGTCATGACGTGCCATGTAAGCACAGCTCTATGGGCAAAGTTTTAAATTGCTTCCGTTTGGCCCCCATTAACTCTGCCAAAATATGTTTGGTTTGGTTTGAGGCCGTAGGTAATCTCATGATTGCTGGCCGGTTACATCCTTAACCCACGGGGGCGGGTTCGGGTCGTGACAACGTCCAAAGAAGAGCAAACTCATCTAGCCGATCTGGAAGAGACATTCGGTATCCTTCGCAAATACAAAATGAAGCTGAACGCTTCCAAATATGCATTTGGCATCGGATCCGGCAAATTCCTTGGCTACATTGTTAACTAGTGCAGAATCGAAGCCAACCCGAGGCAAATCACAGCGATTCTAGAACTTGGTTCTCCTTGGTCGGTCAAAGAGGTTCAGAAGCCGATGGGAATGGCCGCCACACTCAACAGGTTCATTAGTCGTTCCACAGATCACTGCAGACAATTCTTTCAAACCCTTTGGCAGGGTAAAGCTTTTGAATGGACCCCCAGGTCCGAAGCTGCTTTGGACGATTTGAAGACTTCCCTTCGATCTGTTCCACTCTTGACAACACCTTCGACAGGTGATTCGCTCATTTTATATCTGGTAGTTTCTGACCGGGCGGTCAGCGCTGTACTGTTAAAGGAATAACTAGAGGAGCAGTGGCTAATTTATTATGTGAGCAAAGCAATGGTTGATGCCGAAACACATTACCTTCCATTGGAAAAACTCGTCCTTGCTCTCGTCATGGCAGCAAGAAAACTGATGCATTACTTTCAGGGGCATACCATTGGGGTACTAACAGACTACCCCCTCCAGTCAGTGCCCCGTACTGCGGAAGCATCAGGGCACGTTTCAAAATGGGCTCTCGAACTCGGCCAGTACGATATCCAATTTCTACTTAGAACCTGAATCAAGGGGCAAGTGATCGCCGACTTTGTGGCCAAATTCACTGGATGTCTTGTCGACTTTAAGTTTGATCAAATTCAACCTAAGCCAAACTAGAGAATTTACGTTGGGGACATTTGGCAGTTGTATTGTGACAGGTCATCCAACCAACGTGGCAGTAGGGCGGGCGTAGTGATCATGTCTCCCGACGGGGCAATAATCGAGCAAGTTGTCAAACTGGGCTTCGAAGCATTGAACAATGAGGCCGAGTACGAAGCATTGTTAACCGGGTTACGGAATGCACTTCTCCTTAGTGCTCGGCGTTTGCTTATCTTCTGCGACTCAAAACTAGTCATCAACCAATTGAAGGGGGAATACGCAGCCAAAAATGACCGTATGGCAGCCTACATGAAAACGGTGAATTCTTTGCTGGCAAAATTCGACCATTATGAGTTGAAACAAATAACCCGGGATCAGAACACACATGCAGACACCCTGGCTTGCCTAGCCTCCGCAATCAACTCAGAAATTAAACGGACAATTGAAGTAGGATTCACCCTTGAGCTGAGCATTGCCCCTTCAGAGTCAATTCAGATCAATATCATAGAATCAAGTCCAAGTTGGATGGACCCTATCACTGCATTCCTATCTTCCGAATAGCTCCCAGCAGACAAGAAAGAAGCGCACAAATTGCGAAGCAAAGCCCTGCGATATTACTTAGATTCGCAAGGAAAGCTCTACAAAAAATCCCTCTTTGGTCCACACCTAGAATGCGTTCATTCGGATAAAGTCGAGGAACTCTTGATTGAAATACATGAAGGTAATTGTGGTGCCCATTCTGGCGAGCATTCTTTAGCCCATTGAGCTGTAACACAGTGGTACTATTGGCCGACCATAAGAGCTGATGCCGAGTGTTACGTCAAGAAATGTGAACAATGCCAGAAGTTTTCCCCTTTAACTCATTTTCCTGCTGAGGAGTTAAGCTCTATCACCAGTTGTAGACACCCCATTTTTGACCGTCCTCAAGACTTGGTTGTGCTTGTAGGTACACCCAACAACTGGTTCGATTGCTCGCCCAGCACTCGACTGTCGCGACGGAACGTCACCAGTTCGAGTTTCCCGGACCTTGTATCCTTTCTGCCTCATTTTTGGACCCTGATTTGGTCCTTTAAAAGTGGCCCTCCTGGTGCACTGCCGGCCATGGCATGGCACTACCGGCCATGGCTTTGTTCCTGCCGGCCACTGATGAAGCCCTGCCGGCCATCAGTGTGCCACTGCCTGCCATTACTGATGGCTGGCACCCCCCCTATCTCAGCTGGTTTTCCTCCAGATCTTTTGAGCCAGCTGGATTTTTGTTTACTCCCCTCCATACACCTCCATACACGTGTATGGAGGGATGAAGGCCTTGCAAAGCTTCTTGAAGAAGCTTTGGCTTTTCATTTCTCTATATAAGGAAGAGGCTTCTTCCTTACACCAGGTTCTGAGTTTTTGAAGAGCAAAAACTCCCTTTGTCTCTATATTGCTTATGTTTTGTGCCTTGAAATTGGATTTCCTTGCACTTTTACACTACAACACATAGATATACACCACCACCATTGAATCAAGCTTCTTGGGAGGTCTTCTTGAGGTCTGAAAACTGGTTTCCACCCCCCTGAAGTTGCTTGTTTCAAAGAGGGTCTTCAAGGGTGAGCATTTCTCCCAATTTTTGCACTTTCTTGCACCTTGCTTTAGCCCTCTTTGCATATTGTTTTAGGCTTTGCTTATAACTGAAAAAAGTCTTGTTTTTAAGTGCTTTTTAAGTTTGGTTAAGGTCATTTTGCTGTTTGGGGTGTGTAGCCCCCTTGCATGCTTTGTTTGGCTTTGTTTTAAGCCATATTTGGAGGCCTCCGAGCTAGCCTTGGTTTGGCCTTCCTACCACTGAAATCCAGTGGATTTTCAGTGGTAGAGGTGTGGTTTTGGTCCTAAATCAGAGGGGGTAGTCCCCTCTCTTTGTATTCCTCTTTGCTTGCATTTTTGGCCTTCCAAAGGACCATCCCTCTATGCATTTTTGGGGTTGGTCCAAGCCTCTTTTTTGTGACTTATAGGACCTACCTTAGCCCTGTCCAAGGCTTGTTTGGTCATGTCTTGCTTTCATCTTGCATGTGTAATGTAACTCCATTTACAGCTCATCAAAGTAGCATGTGTGCATAGTCTTTGTTGAGTCCATTTCAGTCCATTTTTGGTGATTTTTAACCACGCCATAAACCTGTTTTGGGTTGGTTTTGTTACTCCATGTTTGCTTGATGCACTTGTAGTGTAAATCCTCTAAACTAGCTTCATATGCTCCATGCCATGCCATGTCGTTTTAGCTTGTTTGGTTTACATTCCAGCATGTATTTGGTCATCATTTGGCATGTTATGACCCTATCCATAGTTGGTTTGATCATCCTTTGCATGCTCCATATAGGTGTAGAACAAATCTTGTTAATAGCCTTTTGTGCATGATGTTTTGACTCATCATACTAGCATATTTTGGCTTTGCTCAAACTTGATTTTATGCTTATTTTGAAGTGTTCTAGACTATTTTGGGCTTCCATGACCATATCACTCATGCTTTGTATAGCTATAGTGTAAATGCTTAGGCTAGTCTTGGGTTTTGAGGCCTCTATCATGTCATACATGTGATGTTTGCATGCCTTGCCCTCATTCCACATCCTATTTTAGTCCATGAAATGTTGTCATACACTTGCATTTGACATGCCTTGAATGCTTTGTATAGCTTGTGCTTTATGCCTCAAGAGTGGACTTTTGTGCATACCATTTCGCCTAAGCCTTTGGCTCATCATTTTAGTACATTTTGAGTCCTAATATACCATGATGTAACTATGTTTTTGGTTGTCCAAGTCATGCCATGATTGGTTCTCATAGGTGTAGTGCATTGCCTCTTTTGTAGCCTTGCATGTTCTATGTTTTAGCATTGTATGCTAGCTTGCTTTGGCTTACTTCCATGCATGTTTTAGTCTCATATCAGTACGTAGTAGGACTGTTTTGGGTTGCCCTTGCCATATCCTTCATGCTTCGTATAGCTGTAGTGTAATTGGCCTTGCAAGCTTCGTGTTTCGGTGATTCACGCATGCTATCCTTGAGCTATTTAAATGATTTGGCATCATTTATCATCTCATTTCAGTGCATATAGTGTTGTTACACTTGCACATTTGTCACTTCTTAGGCACTTTTGAGAGTTGCCCTTTTTAGGCCCTTTTGTTGAACCTTTCACATTTTGCATGCTTGAGTATGTTGTGTGGCTTAATTCATCACTTTGGCTACTGATTTGGACCTAGTTGAGAGCCGTCCATCTTTGGTGTAAGCCCATCTTACCATGTTGTCGCATGCTTGTTTCATTTCGTATGTTGTCGCATACTTGTTT
The DNA here is from genome assembly GCA_030407325.1 of Camellia japonica. Classification (NCBI taxonomy): domain Eukaryota; kingdom Viridiplantae; phylum Streptophyta; class Magnoliopsida; order Ericales; family Theaceae; genus Camellia; species Camellia japonica. The sequence continues at coordinate 159,144,326 of JAPPVO010000014.1, read as the reverse complement.
AGCTTCGCATACCTTGCATGTTCACACGTTCATGTTGCATTTTGTCATGTTGTCCAAGGTTGTTGCCTCACATCATGCTTGTATGCTTGTTGCATGCTTGGGTTAGTTGCATGTTTGCACACTTAAGTCATATCGCATGTTTGCCATGCTTATGTGTTACATTGTTTGGATTAAGTATTAATCCAAGCACGAGGAACGAGGGGCGTTTCATACTTCAAGTGATGGAACGCGTCTCAATTCTCGGTTGCCGAAGCTCTTGATGATTCATGATAGAGTTCTAGGCTTTACTTGTTGTATTGTGCATTCATTCTCCTATTGATTTGCACAAGTTGGATCTTGGCCATCATGCATCGGGATGCGTGATTGATGGTCGTGGATCCGACTTGGCCTCTCCCTTGATGTTTTGAGGTGATTTGGAGTGCCATGGTGCGTACATGTCCTTGGGAAACCCTCCATTTTCTCTATTTTGTGCTTCGTTGCAGTTTGGTGTCACAGCACACCAGTGGCCGGCAGCCTGCCATTGATGGCCGGCAGTGTGCCACCCTTGGCCGGCAGTGGGCCATCCTTGGCCGGCAGATCTCCCTCCATGGCCGGCAGGCCAGTGGTGACTTCCCCTGCAGTGTTTTGTAAGTTTTAGCAACAAGCACTGAAAGACACCCTGCAAACAGAGCCTCTAAAGAGCAACCGGAAGGCGTTTCGAGGCGAAGAACCGAAGCGAGCATGCATGCCTCCCTTCTTCAAACAAAGTTAGAATAGCACCGTTTACTGCTTTCCCTACTTGCTTGTTGTCATTCATTAATCAGTTAATTAATTTGTTAATTAATTAAGTTGTGTAATAATTAGTTGTAGCTAGTTATTCATTTGGTTCTGTAATAATTAATTAGCCTGTGAGTTAGTTAATTAGGTGGCCTGTATTATTCTTTCGGACCCTCCGAGCGAGGGCACAATTGTAATAAGTGTGCGTGCGTGTGTGCATGTCTTCCAACCCCCACTCTTTCTCCCTTTTACTTACCTGCTTTGATGGTTAGTATTAGGACATGTTTACTTTAGCATACCTTATGCTATGCATGCGTGCATCATTCATCAGTATTGCATGCACCGGGCTCGGCGCATCATACTAACTGCATAAGTATTTCAAATCTAACTTGAATACGTGCTACTTGTTGCATCCCACATGCCATCCTAGGATTAGCCGAGCCTATTCTAGTGACATTCGTATGCGTTGCATTAGCCACTTGACATGGACTTGGATCATGCATGATTGCTAGCAGGTTTATTGTTTTGGCTTGGAGTACACTGTAAGTATTTTATGTTTTAGCATCTCGCATGAGTGTGAATGTTAAACATGACAGTATGCTTACCATGCGGCTAAATGCTTATTTGATTACCTGCCTGAATGCCTGTGGGTGAAGGTTGGATTGTTTGAGTTGGGACAACTCATTGAAATCCGTGTTTTAGCCTACTTGCAAGTAGCAAATTTCAAACCGTTTCTTAAATGAAACGGATATGCAATGTTTTGTCCCAAATTAGGCGATCTAGTCTATACTTTTGTGTTGTGCGCATCACATAGTAATTCTAGCTAATTAACTGGAATAAGAGCACATAACGTTTTCAAAAGAGGATATCATGGTTAGTAGAGGCCGATCTTCAGATCGGGCGAGAGGGGGTGCTCATAGCTGACCTTCCCCAATCGTACCCAAGTTTCTGAGCCAAGGCAACTTTGGTGATGACGGACACGTGGCCTTTGGCACCGAGTCAGGGTTTCCTAAATTCCCCCATTAAAAAATATTTAGGTGGCGACTCTGTATCTGGCAAAGCAGTCCATGTTTGGCACTTCTTTCAAAAAAAAAAAAATGTTTTTCTCAAAACGATTTGCCGGATTTGGACTCTTTGGTTCAGATTAAGAACCGTGACAATTTGAGTCCTGAACTGTAGTGAGCCCCAAGTGAACAAAACGGGATTTCCCTCCCGGGACGTTCGGGGACGTCTACACCAGTCCTTGGCCGTTCGCTCAATAGGGACTTGATATCATTGGACCGTTGCCACGGGCCCCAGGGAACAAGCGATTCTTGATTGTCACGATAGATTACTTCACAAAATGGGTCAAAGCAGAGGCACTAACACACATTCGAGATACTGATGTTAGACGTTTTGTATGGAAAAATATCATAACACGATTCGACATTCTAAGAGCACTCATTTCAGACAACGGCACCCAGTTTGATTGTGGCGTCTACCGAGAGTATTCGGCCCTATTTCTCCACCCCGGCTTATCCACAGAGCAATGGTCAAGCTGAAGCCTCCAACAAAGCCATTTTGGACGGCATCAAGAAACGGCTAGAGAAAGCATCAAGAAACGACTGGAGAAAGCTAAAGGTAGGTGGGTCGAAGAGCTCCCCAGTGTGTTGTGGGCTCATCGCACTACACCAAGGCGGTCCACTGGGGAAACGCCGTTCGCCCTATGCTTTGGAACCCAGGCAATTATCCCCTGGAGATTGGCTTACCCACTCTGAAAAAGAAGGTCTTTGACATGGGCCGTAATGATATGATGTTAGCATTAGATTTGACTCTAATCGAGGAACGCCGAGATCGTGCCTCGTATCTATGGCGCGGTATCAGCAGCAGCTCGCTAAATCATATAATCAACGCGTGTAGCTGCGAGGTTATATACCCGGGGAATTGGTCCTAAAGAAAGTTCTTCTCGCTACTAGAAGCCCCGCTGACGAAAAGCTAGGTCCCAATTGGGGCGGCCCCTATCAGGTTGAGTCAATCGCCGGCACAGGGGCATATCGACTCAAAGACATGTCTGGGAGAAGTTTGGCATGTCCTTGGAATTCCATGCATTTGCGTAAAGTTTATCATTAACCCAACTTGTGGGGCATGATAACTTGTTTTGAATGTTCGCTGTGTACAACTCTCACTTTTACAATGCAAGGCTTCTTATTTCCTCGCTATGTGAAATTTAGTTCAATAAATCAAAAGACTTCGCATTCGGAGCGCCGTTTGTGGATACCATGATCGGCCAAAATAAAAGCCTCCAAATTCGGAGCCCTATCTGTGAATCACACGTTTAGGCGGGAGAAGCCTTTGGATTCAGAGCGCCCTTCGTCGATACCATGATTGGCCAAAATAAAAGCCTCCGAATTCGGAGCCCCATCCGTGAATGACACGTTTAGGCCGAATAAGCCTTCAGATTCAGAGCGCCCTTCGTGGATATCACGATTGGCCAAAGTAAAAGCCTTCAAATTCGGAGCCCCATCCGTGAATGACACGTTCGGGCCGAAGAAGCCTTCGAATTCAGAGCGCTCTTCGTGGATACCATGATTGGCCAAAATAAAATCCTCCGAATTCGGAGCCCCATCTGTGAATGACACGTTTGGGCCGAATAAGCCTCCAGATTCGGAGCACCCTTCATGGATATCACGATTGGCCAAAGTAAAAGCCTTTGAATTTTGAGCCCCATCCGTGAATGACACGTTTGGGTCGAATAAGCTTCCGGATTCGAAGCGCCCTTCGTAGATATCACGATTGGCCAAAGTAAAAGCCTCCGAATTCGGAGCCCCTTCGTCAACATCGCAGTTAGCCGCCGCAAACACAATTAACAGTTATCGATGGTCATGACTTAATTTATGAACAATAATTGAAACAATATAGAGACATTCAAAATAAGATGTTTCATTCAACAGATCGTAAATACATAATTCGCATCAAATTTATAATAGGTCATGCATATCTTTGATCTATTTCATTCAATACATGTGTAAAAAATAAAAATAAATAAATAAAATTTTATGAGAAATATATTATTCGGCATCGTCCTCATCGTCCGTCTTCTTGGCTTCAAAAGCCGCGAAGGGCAAATCATAACTTTGATATAGAGGCGACGCCAAATCAATGCCCGCTGCTTGTAGAGCCTTGGTCCACCCATGCTTGAATCCATGATTTTCGCATTGACAGACCTCCTCAGCTAGCTTTTCCTTCATCTTCTCTATACCAATCTTCCGATCGTCAAAAAATCCATCATTACAAGGCTTCGTTCTTATCGCTTCTTTAGTGAACATGCTCGCCGTATCTCGGTTGGCAATGGCCTGGTTTAGCAACCATTGGGTCACCCTTTCCTCTACAATCAGCTTACCTTGACTTGTCGAATGATTTTTGGCAGCTTTTGCGTGTTTTAGTCCTCGCTCGGCTCTCTCTACGCGCACCTCAAAGTTTCGAATGTGCTCATCTTTCTGCTCAATCTCCCTCCGCGTGGCACGGAGACGCATCCCAATTTCATATGAAGTATATAGCCCTTTCACTGCTCCATGGATGACCTCCTGAAAAACTTCAAAATCAAGTCACCTAACCATCGACTGCTAGACTTCCGGTGGAAAAATATGTCAGTCGAATTCAACTGCCACGTTTGGATTACGAATGATTGAATTCACCTCTATCATTGGTTTGTTCCCTACGAAGACTGAAAAGCTCAACGGGTGTGGTGCCCCACTGGTCTTACTTCGCGAGCGAGGGGAGTTCCCTTGCTGTTGCCTTTCCTTCCTAGGTGACCTGCTTTGACGACGTGGAGAATGGCGCCTTTTGCGCTCCCCCGACATCCTACTTCCCGTTCGTAACGGTTCGCCACCTTAGTTCATCGCTGAATCCAGCTTAGACAGTGTCTTACCCTCTCCTCTACTGTTGAAGAATAGTCTTCTAGACATGTAGTTCAAACCCACTGCTCTTCTCCCTCCTGTGATCTGCCAAATTTGGACACCAATATGGACACTAAACGAGCGCAGCCCCCATCTTTTTTATTAATCGCGGGTGCAACGTTCCCAAAGCGTTCCCTTCAATGCTCTGTGCCACGAACTGACATTGATCGGCGGTCTTGTTCATTAATTTGCTGGAGCAAGGGCAGATTCATTAATATATTCAGCCTAAATATCAGAGTTATGCGCCGAAATGTTACTGTGCCCTAGCCAATCCCTGAATTGCCGTTGTTCAGCGGTCCTGTTCATCAATTTGCTGGGTCAAGTGAAGATTCATTAATCTATTCGGCCTAAATATCGGAGCTATGCGTGCCCCAGCCAATCCCTGAACTGTCGTTGTTCGGCGGTCCTATTCATCAATTTGCTAGGGCAAGGGCATATTCATTAATCTATTCCGCCAAAATATCAGAGCTATGCGTGCCCCACCCAATCCTTGAACTGCCGTTGTTCGGCGGTCCTATTCATCAATTTGCTGGGGCAAGGGCAGATTCATTAATCTATTCAGCCTAAATATCAGAGCGATGCGTGCTCCAGCAATCCCTGAACTGCCATTGTTTGGCGGTTCTGTCCATCAATTTGCTGGGGCAAGGGCAGATTCATTAATCTATTCAGCCTAAATATCAGAGCTATGTATCAAAATGTTACTGTGCCCCAGCCAATCCCTGAACTACAGTTATTCGGCAGTCCTGTTCATTAATTTGCTGGGGCAAGGGCAGATTCATTAATCTGTTTGGCCTAAATATCAGAGCTATGGGCCGAAATGTTATTGTGCCCCAGCCAATCCCTGAACTGCCGTTGTTCGGTGGTACTGTTCATCAATTTGCTGGGAGGGCATATTCATTAATATATTCAGCCTAAACATCAGAGCTATGCGCCGAAATGTTACTGTGCCCCAACTAATCCCTAAACTGCCGTTGTTCGGCGGTACTATTCATTAATTTGCTTGGGCAAGGGCATATTCACTAATCTATTCGGCTAAGTCGCAGTGCTATGCAGTTATTTTAGCGCTGGATTAATTCAGTAGTTTGTTCCATTCATCTCATTTCATGTTTTTACATCTTACTTAGCCGTTAACAAGCACATGCTTCAGGCAGAAAGGCAAAGGCAATTTTCATTCATAAACTGAGTACAAACAGAAGTCATTTTACAAATGAAAACTACCCTACGTTAGCTTCTCACAAAAATAAATAGTCAAAAATCTAACAAAACCTACATACACACGATACCAGAACAAAATGAAAAATACTTTGACCCTAGGTCAGTCTTCAGGGTCAGACTCCAGCGGCTTAACGTCTACCTGCTCGTATGGAATCGGCTGCTCCGATACCACGTTAGCAGTAGCTAAGGTTTTGAGCCAGCCGTGTTTGAACCCCCTATTCTTGAACTTAGGCACTTCCTCTACATAGTTCTCCAAGGCCGCATCCTTGCCAGCTTGGAATGACTTGGAAATCTCGGATTCGGCATTTGCCATCGCCCTCTTCGACTCCTCCAAATTGGCCTCTAGTTTGGCAATCGTCTCGTTGGCCGACTTGAGTGCTTCTTCGCTTACATTCTCCCTTTCTTGGGCGGCGAATCTCAGTTGGTCAGCAGTCTTGGCCTTATCTGCTTCGGTATTGGCCCTAGCTCTTTCTTATGCCGCTTTCATGGCCTCAAACTCGGCTCTGAGAGAGGCCTCTGCTGCCTTGCCCTTTCGTTTTCCACATCGGTTGTGAGAAAGCCGATTTGTTCGATAGCGTCATGTTGGTGACGACCAATCTCAGCTATCCTTCCCGCCGCCTACAAAACAAGGAATCAGCAAGTTAGCTTATATAATTTTTTTTTTCTTTTGTTTAGCCTTGCAAAATTATAAACAAGGATCATGTACCAATATCGCCGATCGAGCATCCAATGCGATGGCCAGCAGATCAGGCTCTGCCCTAAAGGTTGCTCTGTCAACCGGCAGAGAAATGAAGGAGGCCAAGCTCAAGGCCACAGCGACGTCTTTTACAGTGGATGCATCAGAAGAAACTGGCACATTCTTATTCCTTGGTTGTATTATAAATGGCACAACCAGGTCTGATTCTTCCATTTGTGGCCATTTATCCACTAGGTTTTCTGAATAATCAGCTTCGTGTTCGGCTGGACGTTTTTCCCCCCTATGCTCCGTCACTTGGCCCTCCTGTTGGTCGACAACAGGCACCATTTCGGCCACATTAGTCTGAACCATCTCCTCAATAGGGGCAGGTGGAGGAGATTCTTCCCTAGCGTCAGGTGGAGGAGGTGGAGGTTCAGTTTGCTCAACTTCAGCTCTTCTAAGGGCAACTATCCTCTCTGCATTTTTTCGCCTGGCGATTTGAGTAAGCAACTCACCAGCCATGCTGTCAGGATATGAGCCGGGTAGGTCCCCTAAGTCGGTGAAAATATCTTCGAAGGACATGTCCGCTCGGCCATAAGTGGATGGAGGATTGAGGCTGGCTTTTTCAAAAGCCAAATTTAGTGCCGCATCAACCTCCTCCACTAGTCCGTCAGATCTGTCCAAGGAGGGTTGATTCGGCTGCTCAGTGACTCCTTCGATTGCTTGTTCATCCGCTGGCTCTGAATCTGAAGCTTCAAGACCAATCTGCTTAAGGTTCTTGAAGCTCGGAAAAACAAGCTCCGTAAGGTGCTGTTCACCCCTCGGAATCATAATGTTATTTGCGGCTGAAAAAGTAGTGTAAGTCAGCTCGTATCTCAGAAGAATGTGGGCCACCCTCCCTTGCTTCTGGAGATTCGGATGACCAACGAACTGGAGTGCAGTTTTGATCTGTGCAAGTATAGCGTCGTCGGTCGAGACGAGAACTTTTTTCAAATCGTTTCCTACACAAATGAAATGGTAAATGCGTAGAATTTGAACCAGGTAAATACTTAATAAAAATTTGTAGGGGGTTAAACGGCCACCTGGTTCGCCTCTTCGCCTGGGCACTGGATCTAGGCGATCTTCGCCCTCGCCGAATTACTAGTTGCCGTGGACAACGACCATGACATCATCAACATGCTTGCCAGAGCTCGCAAGCGTAGTCACCAAATGATGGTCGGTGTCCTTGGCCCTTGGCCTTGAGGAAGTAGTGCCCCTGCCAGCCAGAGGATTTGGCTAAGGCATAACAATGCTGAATAACAGGGATTCCAAGGTTAAGCCTAAGGCATTGGTTTAGTTCTATAATTCCCATTATTATTCGGTAAAAATTTAGATTTGGCTGAGAAGGGATTAAACCCCAATGGAGAAGGACAGCTCTCAAAAGTGGATGAAGTGGAAAACGGACTCCGCCCTCAGCGATTGACAGGAGAAGAAAGACGATTGTACTCTAATCAGTCCTCTCCATGTCAACTATGCTCTCTGCCAAGAGTGACAGATGGACGTCGTCAGGAATGGAAAAATGGTGACGGAAACTAGAGACTCGATCCGTAGAAAGAAGGGCTTTCAAATGTTTCGCCATGATAGCCAGTAAAGTGGACAAGCTAAACAGAAAACAAACAAGGAAATGGGAGTTGAAATGGAAGAGAGAAAAACTTACAAGAAATAAGGACAATGAAGAACGGAAAGAAGTTGTAGAGGACGAGAAGCGAGGAAGGTGAACTGACAGGCAATGAGAAACCTTGTGTATTCAAAAAAGCATACCAACGAAGAGACAACACGGTTTCAAATCATATTAAATGAATGAAGCGTACGAAGGGGCGGGAGATTATAATAATTCCTAAAAAGAGTAGTCGTTCTGATGCTTGCGTTGGAATAAGGGAAACCGCCGTATTTTTTGACCCTCTAAGTCCAAGACCAAACATGTCGAATAACTAACATTAATAGGATGTTTGGGGGGCAATTGTGGGAGCTGAATTTTACGTAGGGAAGCAGATTTAGTTTAAAGAAAGAAATCAAGTTATGTATTGTATGGCTCAATCCTGGAGGGATTCAGAGGCTGAATAACCAGATTGGCCGTAGAATCAGCTATAAGCTGGGCTGAGTAGGAATAGGTAGGACGGAATAGCCGATTAAGCAATTATTCGTTGGTCGAAAGGTGGGCCCAATCATCAATATCAAGGACGACTATAAATAAGAAGAGCACCAGCTAAGAAAAGGTATGTGAGAACAAATAAGATTAACTTGAGATACAAGCAACCAAGAGAGTATACACTGACTTATCCGTCGGAGGGCTAATTCCGGTACCCCAGACTAGAGTGTTCGTTCCTTTTCAGGTGACTAGCAGAGGATCAAGAGCGTCCTACAGGATCCCTAGAGTATTTCCAAACCACAACTCCACAATTGCCTATGCCCCTCTTGTGGGATTAATATCTGTGAGCATTAGGCCAAATCGAAGCCCTAAGTAGCAACGGGGCTTCCTTGCCCCTTATTTCCTTTGATTACTGTAGGTGGTTCTGGATTTAGGATGAATACTGAAAACTCTAGGTAGAACCGATCAAAAACCCACTTTTAGATCTAAAAATAGGATTTAGCCGAGCCAGAACTGGTTCGAGGTCCTCCCTTGAGGTCCTCCATGTGGGAAGATCGAACCGAGATATGAACTGAAATACAGCACCACAACTGGCCAAATGGCCCAGAATCTCAAACTGAGCTAAAAACTTCCTCATAGGAGCTATGCAAGTTATGTCGTACTAATACTTGCACTTATTTTTTAATAATGCAGAACAAACTAGGACCGACCAGGCCCACTCAGCATAACTGTCGGTGAGGCTCAAAGACCAAGCAAACAATCACCCAATTTTGACCGAGCTATAATCAAAATTACCCAACTAAATAAAACTGAGATAGATGGGGAAGTACCGGTTTATGGTTAATTCGCCTGGGGCAATGGCCGAGTTCCATAGAGAATACAATATTCCAGACGACGTCCACTTAGAGCTGGCCAAGAAAGGAGACACTCCCTGGGGCGAACTGGACAAATGCCCTTTCACAGTGGTATCCATTGTGGAAGGCAGCCTACGTTTCCCGGTCTAACCTTTGGTCTGCGAATTTTTGAGGCAGACTAGGCTGTGCCTGACCCAAGTCTCCAACAACACATACAAAATAATAAACAGCATGGCCGCGCTGAATAGGATACTCGGTCTGAATCTCAGCCTCATCGAGATATTCCATCAACACACATTTAGCAAAAATAAATGGGGGTTTTTGGTATCTCAAAGTTAGGAAAGGCCGAGCAAACCTTATCAAAGGTAACCTGGATAAAGAGACAAACGACGATGATTTCCTGTGGGTGTCCGATAATTACGAGGACGCCGAAAAGATGTTAGGAGTGCTGGTGAGCATCTTAGCATGTTTTTAATTCTGTAATTGTTCTTGTTTTTGCCGATCTAACCCTTGCTTTCTTGTTGCAGACTACAGACTCTTGGCCGACGATTACTCCCGCGCAAACCAAGAGGCCATAAGGATTGCATTGCGGCATCCGGCCGAGGAGCGAGAGCCTAAAAAATTGCTCGGTTACGAACCGAGTTACTGTTACACAGCGTCGTGCAGGAGCAGAGTGACCGACTTCCTTCGTGTCCCGTCTCCAGAGCCGGACCCAAACCTTCTGCCAATCAAAATTGTACAACTAACAGAAGAACAAGAAATGGCCAAAATCTGAGCCATAAAGTCTATGATCACGGGGGAGCCAAGCGACTCATAGCTGACTGAAATGACAGGAGGCCAAATATCTAGGCCTGCCATGCAAAAGGGGCCCGTGCTAGCTCTTGCCAGCGAGGCAGCTGCTGGTCGGTCAAGAAAAAGGACAAGAAAGGAGCAAGCCGAGTAGCGCCTTATTGACGAAGATTCGGCCAAGCTGCCATCGACTGAACAGGGAGAGTAGACTGAACAACCGCTTTTCGGGCGATCTGCCCATTCCACTGCCCCGGTAGTCTAGTCACCCGAGCTAAAATATAAAGGCCGAGCAGTGACAGAGGCGGACTCCGTTTATGCGGATAAGGACCATTCACTCGGCTTCAACATGACCAAGGGTTTGCTTCACCCTGTGAACTTGAAGAAGCATTAGGAACTATCCGACCTAAACGTCCTCCGGTCGGCCGCAAAATCGGTCGTTCTGGTAAGTGATCGAGTTACTACACTTCCAAGTTATCGTTCGGTTTCTCATACTAACTTTTGCCTTGCTGCAGGCCGCGTAGAAAAATTGTTTTGTGCACGAACGTATGATTTCTGTGCTGCAGAGTTTGAGGGAGGCTATCGCTGACAACAAATCCATGACGGCCAAGCTGGAGAAGCTGAAGATTGCACACGAGGTAGTGTTAACCGAGCGAGATCTCTTGGCTGAGAAGTTGGCAAAGGCCAAGGAGGAGAAGGATAAGTCCGTGCAGGCCAAAAAAAGAGATATCTGGCTGAGCTACCCAAGCTCCGTGCCATCCACAAGGCCGAGCTAAAAAAGGAAGTGGACGATGCCAAAGATCGGGGATATGCCGAGGGAGAAAGTGTGTACAGGCGGCAGGTGGCGGGTACCAAAGACATATTTTTTCAGTACGGCTGGAAAGCGGTTGCGGAAAAACTCGGCCAGGCACCGAGTTTGAGGTGTTCAATAACCCCCCACCTGCCTTCATTCCCTCCTCTATCCAGGCATATACTGTCGTCGTGCAGTAGAAGTTGATAGATGACGCTAAGAAGGCTAGCGCGGTCGATGAGCCAACTCTACATCCAACCGACAAGACCCCACTGCTAGCTGTATCAGAAGAGGCGGCGCCGAGCAGTAAGCAGGATCCTTCAACCGCCGAACGAGGAACAGACTCTGGCACTTGTAGACACCCCATTTTTGACCGTCCTCAAGACTTGGACGTCATCGTTTGAACACTCGGTGATCATCCATGTTCGTGTTCGTCTTGAGTTCTCAGAGGTTTCGGTCGCGCGCCTTGCCTCAAGACCTCTCGACTTGTTTGTTTTGTGCTTGGTTGTGCACCAAACACTTGTGTTTTTGCTTCTGAGGGCAGGGAATGGCGTGTTGGCCATCCCCACACCTCACCGGCCTTGGTCTGAGGTCACCGGCCATGTTTTATTTCTACCGGCCAATAGTTTTGGCCAATCGGCACTATAGTTGGTCGGCCGGCCATTGATTTGGTCGATCGGCCATTTTTCTGGCTGAGACCTTTTCTTTGCCTTTTTCAGGCATTGTGCATGCCAGCTGTGTCAACTGGTGACCACAAATCCTGCCCTCTATACACGTATGTGGAGGGATTTCATCCTTGTCTAGCTTCCTTTGGAAGCTTTGCAAATTGATTTTTCTATAAAAGGAGGGTCTCCCCCCCTTTCCAGGGGTTGAACAACTCTGATATAGGGAATATATATCTATATCTCTCTATCTCCCTCTCTCTCTATATTTGTGTGTGTAATAGTGTTCTAAAGGGGTTTTTGTTCTTAGTTTTGCACTAAGACACCTAGTGTTACACTATACTTTGGTTGTTGAGGTTTTAAGAGTTTGATTTCAGAGTTTTGAGTTGGTTTTTGATCAAAAGGAGGTGTTGGACTTGTTGTTCTTGAAGTGTTCTTCAAGGGTAAGAACTTACCCTTTTATTCCCCATTTTTGTTTAAGGTTTTAGACCTATTTGCATATTGTTTTGAGCTTAGTGTATAACTGGTAAAAGTTCTGTATTTTCATGCTTAAGATGTTTGTTTAAGGTTGGTTTTGGGTTGGGGGTTGTCTCCCCCTTAAGCCTTGTTTGGCCTCTTTTTGTGCCTTTCTCTTTGGGCTTTGAAACCCCTTTATTTCAAACTTCTCACCACTGAAATCTAGAGGATTTTCAGTGGTGGAGAAGTGGTTTTGAGGTCATGTATAGGGGAGGGACACCCCTCTCCCTTTGTGTCTCGTTTGCTTACATTTAGGGCTCATAAAGGTAGCATGTTTGCTTAGCTTTATTTGGCTCCATTCCAAAGGTTTTTTGGTGTTATTTGGTCATATTATATCTCTATTTTTGGTCGGATTGGTAGTCCATTGCATGCATCATACACTTGCCTTGCAATCCCCTCACTTGCCTAAATATGCATCATGCATTTAGACCACCATGCTTGCACGTTTTAGGTTGACTTCATGAAGCTTTTAGTCATGTTTCATCATGTTTAAGCTCTGTTTGGTGTCGATTTGGTCATGCTTTTCATGCTTTGTATAGCTACCATGCATTTTAGCTTGTTTGCTTTGTGTGTGCGAGTCATAAGCATGCTTCACTTGAGCTATTTCAGTGATTTGGAATCACTTATCATGCCATTTCAGTCCATGTTCCATGCTTGTATGATTGTATTTACCATCCTTTCAATACTTTGAGGAGTTGTTGTTTTGTGCCTTAAGAATGGATCATTGTGCATGTCTCTTTGTTTAAGTCCTTGGGCTGCCATATCAGTGGGTTTTGGGACTCCTTTTGGCATATCATAGCTCTGATTTTCATTGAATAATCCATGCCATGTGTGGTCGTGATAGGTGTACTATAATGCTTCCTTTATGGCCTTGCATGCCCCTTGTTTTGTGCCCATCTTTTAAACATGTTTTGGCTCCATTCCACGCATGTTCTAGGTTTGTTTTGGTCGACCTGGGGACTATTTTTGGTCCCGTTGGCCCTTTGGGGCTTGGTTGATATGGCTATGGTGTTAGCCCCTTGACTAGCTTTGAGCATTGGGTCCATTAGCATGCTATACTTCACTTGTGCAAGTGATTTGGCATCATTCTTCACTTAATTTTAGAGCTCATTGCATTGTCATGTTCTCATGTTTATCCCATTTTGCTCGTGGTTAAGGATTGTGCATCATTGCCTAGCTTATGGATTCATGAATGTGGATGCAAATCTTTTTTTGGTACCTTGATTTGGGTGTTTTTGGCCACTGTTTTGGGGCACGGCTGAGGTCTCCCATTCCGATTTAAGCCCATCCTTGTATATAGTTGCACGTTTGACATGTTGCATCTTGTTACATGCTTGCTAGTTTACACTTTGTTACATGCTTGTGCAAGTTGCATTGAGTAAACACACTCATGTTGCATTACATTATTTGCATACTTGCATTATATCATGTTTGCATGTTTAGTATATTGCATGATGCTTAGCTAGTTGCATTACATAACCTTGTTGTATACTTGGCATGTTCATGTTACATTGGCATTAACTTGCATGCTTAGGTAGCATTAGATTTCATCGAGTTAACATGCTCATGTTCCATTGCATTGGTTGCATGCTTTGCATTGTATATGACATGCATACATTACATTATGTTTGGCTTGGGGTGTCAAACCAAACATGAGGAATGAGGGACGTTCGTACTCAAAGTGACGAAATGCGCCTCGATCCTCGGTCGCCGACACTCTTGATCTCAACATGATAGAGTGTGTAGCATTCATTTGTCTTGTTGCATTCATTTTACATTGATTTGCAAACTAGGCACCTTTGGCCATCATGCATTGAAATGCGCGATTGGTGGCCCGAGGGTCGAGAGCCACGCTCCCTTGAGTTCATTGCATGATAGGGAGAGTGGCTATGCACACATTGTCTTCTAAATGCCTTGCCATGCACTGTCTGTCCTCTGCTGCAGCAAAAACAGGGTTCTGCAGGAATAGATGGTCGGTCGAACATCTTTAATGCCGACCGGCCATTAATTATTGGCCGATATCCCCATTCCTGGTCGATGACCATTTACCTGTGGCCGGTGACCTTTTATTCTGGCCGGTGACTTTTCAGCATGACTATGAGGTGATTCAGGAGCATCCCGAGGATTTTCACAATTCTTAGAGGTGCAGAACAGTGCAAATAGAGGCAACAGCGGCATGGCAACGGGTTTCCGAGCGAGGCGATCGAGCATGCATCATCAAATCATTTCAAGGCGGGACTGCGGCGGCCTTTTGAATTTCATACCTAGTTTATTTTGTAATTAATTTGTTAATTAATTAAGGGTCTGTAATAATTAATTAGCTAGAGTAGTTAATTATTTACTTGGTTTGCATTATTCTTTCGGACCCCCCGTGAGGGGGCCAACAGTTGTAATAAGTGTGCGTGCGTGTGATGCATGTCTTCCAACCCCGCGTCTTTCTCCTTTTTATTTGCCAGCTTATGATGGTTAGTTTTAGGGCACGTTTCAATTAGCATCCTTATGCTCACATGTTTGCATCCATTCATCTGTCTTGCATGCACCGGGCTCGACGCATCATGCTAATTGCATTGTACTTCAATTCCAACTTGAATATGTGTATCGAGTTGTCACATTTCACATGCCATTCTTAGGTTAGCCGAGCCTATCCTAGTTGCATTTGCTTGCGATGCATTAGCCATTTTAACATGAACTAGGATCATGCATGATTTCTAACTAGTTTCTTGTTTTGGCTTGGAGTACACTGTGAGTGTTTATGCTTTAGCATCTTGCATGTATGCGAATGTTAACATGACAGCATGCTTTCCATAAGGCTAATTGCTTATGTGATATAATTGCCCGGTTGCCTGTGGGTGAAG
>JAPPVO010000014.1:158910811-159129053 GCA_030407325.1 Camellia japonica | reverse complement strand
TTGGAAGTCGTGGGAAGAAAAGTCGAAGAGAAATCGGCTGAAGATTTGGTGGAAGTGCGCGTTGATGAGAATGATCCAAATAAGTTCTTTCTTTTGGGATCATCTTTGTCCAACTCCGAGCGGCTCGATTATGTCAACTTTTTGATTTCCAACATTGAGGCCTTTACATGGACGCCTTACGATATGCCTGGTGTCAACCCTAGCTTCATTTGCCACCAGTTGAATGTCTTTCTAAATGCACGACCGGTCATCCAGAGAACGCGGCGCTCGGCCTTGCACCATGTCGAGATAGTGGCAGACGAGGTCAAGAACTTGTTGGAAGCTGGGGCGATAGAAGAAGTGCAGTACCCCAGATGGATCTCTGACACAGTGGTAGTGCCGAAGAAGAATGGTAAATGGCAGGTGTGGGTCGATTATAAGATAGTCAATCGTGCGTGCCCAAAGTACAGCTTCCCACTCCCGAGAACAGACTAGTTGGTGGATCTAACCGCTGCCCATCAGAGGTTTAGCTTCCTGGATGCGTATCGCAGCTACCACCAGATTGCCATGTACAAACCAGACCGAGAGATCACTTCGTTCACCACTCCAAGAGGCTTGTACTGATACAAGGTCATGTCGTTCGGTCTCAAAAATGCCGGGGTGACTTTTCAGAGGATGGTAACAAAAATATTCGCTCATCTTCATGGCTGCACTTTGGAGGCTTACATCGATGACATGATGGTGAAGAGCAAAGACAAGTCTCAACACCTTGCCGACCTAGCAGAAATGTTTGCCATACTCAAACATCACAAGTTGCGTTTAAATGCCTCCAAGTGTGCATTCGGAGTTAGAACCCAGAAATTTCTAGGTTTTTTGTCATAAATCGAGGAATCGAGGCCGACCCTTCCTAGCTCAAGGCAATACAAGAACTGGAGCGGCCAAACTCCACGAAGGACGTGCAATATCTCGCCGAAATGGCAGTCACGCTAAACCAATTTATTAGCCGGTCTTCAGATTGTTGTAGGCCTTTCTTCAAAACATTGAAGCCAAGTTCTTTTAAGATCATGAGTGCGACCGTGCACTCGCAGATCTAAAAGTATACCTTTCCTCGGCCCCAATCTTGGTCACACCAAAATCGGGCGAAGAACTGTATCTCTACTTTGCAGTTTCTCAACACGCAGTGAGCGCCGTCCTCATCCGCAATGAGGGAATCCAGCACCTCCCCATCTTTTGCGTTAGCAAGACACTGCACCCGGCCGAATCAAGATATCTACCGCTAGAAAAACTAGCTCTGGCTCTGATGATGGCTTCCAAAAAGCTAGCGCACTATTTTCATGCCCACACGATAGTCGTGCTACCAAATTTCCGCTCAAGCTGCTCTTTAAAAAGGCAGATTTCACCAGCAGAAGTGGGCCGTGGAATTGGGGCAATACGATATCAAGTTCCAGCCACGCGCTACTATCAAAGCTCAAGCTCTTGCCGACTTTGTGGCAGAATTTGTCCCTGGAACACACCCTCTTTACCTTGTCGATTTGGCTAACGCGGACTTGGCGCAGCCCACGGCTCAGATAGTAGAAATAAGTGGTCGATAACAAGTAGCAGAACGGCAAGAGAAAGCTGAGCAAGAAATGGAAGAACCGGCCGATTTACGAAAATACAAGCTCGACGGAGATGTTGAAAGAGACCAAAATGAGCCGACCAGTACCTTGAAGTCAAAGAACTCTCAAAATCCCTCCGACTATTGGAAGTTGTTCATTGGTGAGATGTGGAAACTCTTCAACGATGGGGCCTCCAATAGACATGGCGCCGGGCTAGGGGTCGTGTGGACATCCCCGGATGGGCTGACCATTGAGCATGTGATCACACTCGAGTTCCTAGCATCCAACAATAAGGCAGAATATGAAGCCCTCCTCGCCGGATTTAAGAGCGCTTTGAGAATGAAGGCATCAGAACTTATGGTATTCAGTGACTCCAAGCTGGTTGTCAATCAGGTCTCCGGGGAATATGTGGCCAGGGATGAAAGGATGGCTAAGTATCAAGCACTGGTACGCGCAGAAATCAAAAAGTTTGCCACAATAAGAATGGAACAAATTAACCACGAAAAAAATAATGCAGTCGATGAATTGGCCGGCCTAGCATCTATGCAAACGACTTTTCCCAATCCTTTGATTATAGAACTCTTACCCTGACCGAGCATTGAGGAACCGGAGGTGCCCGAAGTACTCTACGCCGACTTGGGACCATCCTGGATGGATACTATTATCACTTTCATGAAGGATCGAATTCTACCCACTAAAAGAAAGAGGCCAACAAGATAAGGGCCCAGTCAGAGCGGTTTTGGCTCTCTACATCTGGCGCCTTGTACAAGAAATCTTTCACTGGGCCATACTTGAAGTGTGTCCACCCCAGCAAGGTTGAAGCTTTCCTCTTCGAGATTCATGAAGGCATCTGCGGAAGCCATATTGTTGGCAGATCTTTGGCTTACCGAGCAATTTCCCAGGGGTTATTGGTGGCCGTGCATGCAGGCTGACGCGTAGAAATTTGTTCGCAAATGCAAAAAATGTCAAAAATTCACTCACTAGATTCACCAACCGACCAGAGAGTTGCTCCTCCTTTCAAGTCCTTGGCCATTTGCGCTTTGGGGGCTAGACATTGTAGGACCTCTTCCAGCAGCTCCAGGCAACCGCAAATTTTTCATCGCTGCTACTGACTACTTCACCAAGTGGGTAGAGGCCGAGCCATTGGCCACCATCAAGGAAAAAGATGTTAAAAAATTTGTCTGGCAGAATGTCATCACCCACTTCGGCATCTCAAAAGGTCTCATTTCGGATAATGGCACTCAGTTCGACGGAAAACTCTTTCGCGGTTTTGCGAGGTGTTAAAGATTGAGTTCTACAATTCTACACCGGCCTACCCCCAATCAAATGGTCAAGCCGAAGCTTCAAACAAAACCATCTTGGATGGGCTGAAGAAGCGATTGGAGAAGGCCAAAGGGAAGTGGGCTGAGGAACTTCCGAATGTGCTCTAGGCATACCGCACTACACCAAGGCGCTCAACAGGGAAACTCCATTTTCCTTGGCTTACGGCATGGAGGCAGTCATACAATTGGAGATTGGCATGCCAACCATCCGATCTGAAAGTTTCCAACCAGACTTGAACAATGAAGTTGTAGCTGTGGAGCTTGACCTAGCCGAAGAAAGAAGAGAACGGGCTCTAATCCACATAGCAACTTACCAACAAGAGCTCTCCAAGAAATACAACAAGACCGTGCATCCTAGGCTATTCAAGGTTGGAGATTGGGTCTTGAGGAAAGTAATGGGCAACACAGTGATCCCTGGCGAGGGAAAATTAGGAGCAAATTGGAAGGGACCATACAAGATAATTTGCCTTGCAGGCAAAGGGGCATACCACCTGGAAGACTTAGATAGCAAAGCTATCCCCAGACCATGGAATATGGCCAATCTTAAGATATTTTACTTTTAAAATGTAATCTTTTCTACTTCTTTGCTTCTTGTAACTTGGCCTTTTGGCATTGGGTGTAATCTGTAACATGTAGTAGAAGATGACCCCTTCTTTCTCTTATGTTCGCGTTTCTACATGGAAATGTTACAAAGACATTAAGTTGCTATGAGTACCAGGGGCAAGTGTTCAAAACCGGAAAAACTTTTGCATTATGCGCGGTTATCCAGTTATGGGCTGATTTTGCTTGTTGAACCGAGCTGAACTTGCTCAACCGCCCAACAGTTAGTGTTTTTCCCAACTTGTATTTGAGCCGAGCCAATTTTGTTCTTAATTATCCGAGCTGATTTTTGCTCGGTTTTGTGAAGCTAATTTTTCTCATCATTGACCGAGTCGATTTTGGCTCACCGATTGAAGAGCAGATTTTGCTCATAATTACCCGAGCTGTTTCTTGGTTGCCGATGAAGAGCAGATTTTGCTCATTACATCGAGCTGATTTTGTTCATCATTGACTGAGCTGATTTTGGCTAGCAATTGAAGGAGTCACTGAGCAGCCGAATCAACCCTCCTTGGACAGATCTGACGGACTAGTGGAGGAGGTTGATGCGGCACTAAATTTGGCTTTTGAAAAAGCCAGCCTCAATCCTCCATCCACTTATGGCCAAGCGGACATGTCCTTCGAAGATATTTTCACCGACTTAGGGACCTACCCGGCTCATATCCTGACAGCATGGCTGGTGAGTCCTTACTCAAATTGCCAGGCGAAAAAATGCAGAGAGGATGGCTGCTCGTAGGAGAGCCGAAGCTGAGCAAACTAACCTCCACCCCCTCCACCGACGCTAGGGCAGAATCTCCTCCACCTGCTCCTGTTGAGGAGACGGTTCAGACTGATGTAGCCGAAACGGAGCCTGTTGTCGATCAACAGGAGGGCCAAGTGATGGAGCACATGAGGGAAAAACGTCAGGCCAAACACGAAGCCGATTATTCAAAAAACCTAGTGGATAAACGGCCACGAATAGAAGAATCGAACCTGGTTGTGTCGTTTATAATACAACCAAGGATAAAGAATGTGCCAGTTGTTTTGATGCATCGGCTGTAAAAGACGCCTTTGTGGCCTTGAGCTTGGCCTCCTCCATTTCTCTGCCAGTTGACAGAGCAACCTTTATGGTAGAGCCTGATCTGCTGTCCATCGCATTGGCCGCTCAATCGGCGATATTGGTACATGATCCTTGTTTATAATTTTACAAGGCTAAACAAAAGAAAAAAAAAATTATATCAGCTAACTTGATGATTCCTTGTTTTGTAGGTGGCGGGAAGGATAGCTGGGATTGGCCATCCCCTACATGACGCTATCGAACAAATCGTCTTTCTCACAACCGAGGTGGAAAACAAAAAGGGCAAAGTAGCAGAGGCCTCTCTCAGAGCCGAGTCTGAGGCCATGAAAGCGTTAGAAGAAAGAGCGAGGGCCGATGCCGAAGCAGATAAGGCCAAGGCTACTGACCAACTAAGATTGGCCGCCGAGGAAAGGGCGAATGCAAGCGAAGAAGCACTCAAGTTGGCCAACGAGACGATTGCCAAACTGGAGGTTAATTTGGAGGAGTCGAAGAGGGCGATGGCAAACGCTGAATCCAAGATTTCCAAGTCATTCCAAGCTGGCAAGGATGCGGCCTTGGAGAACTATGTAGAGGAAGTGCCTAAGTTCAAGAATAGGGGGTTCAACACTGGCTCGGCTCAAAAACCTTAGGTGCTGCTAACGTGGTATCGGAGCAGCCGTCCATACGAGCAGGTAGACGTTAAGCCGTGGAGTCTGACCCTGAAGACTGATCTAGGGTCAAAGTATTTTTCATTTTGTTCTGGTATCGTGTGTATGTAGGTTTCGTAGATTTTTGACTATTATTTTTGTGAGAAGCTAACGTAGGGTAGTTTTCATTTGTAAAATGACTTCTGTTTTAACTAAGTGTATGAATGAATATTGCCTTTGCCTTTTTGCCTGAGCATGTGCTTGTTAACGGCTAAGTAAGATGTAAAAACATGAAATGAGATGAATGGAACAAACTACTGAATTAATCCAGCGCTAAAATAACTGCATAGCACTACGACTTAGCCGAATAGATTAGTGAATATGCCCTTGCCCCAGCAAATTGATGAACAGTACCACCGAACAACGGCAGTTCAGGGATTGGCTGGGGCACAGTAACATTTCGGTGTATAGCTCTGATATTTAGGCCGAACAGATTAATGAATCTGCCCTTGCCCCAGCAAATTGATGAACAGGACCGCCGAACAACGGCAGTTCAGGGATTGGCTGGGGCACAGTAATATTTCGGCTCATAGCTCTGATATTTAGGCTGAATAGATTAATGAATCTGCCCTTGCCCCAGCAAATTGATGAACAGGACTACCGAACAACGGCAGTTCAAGGATTCGCTGGGGCACAGTAACATTTCGGCTCATAGCTCTGATATTTAGGCTGAATAGATTAATGAATCTGCCCTTGCCCCAGCAAATTGATGAACAGGACCACCGAACAACGGCAGTTCAGGGATTGGCTGGAACACGCATAGCTCTGATATTTACGCCGAATAGATTAATGAATCTGCCCTTGCCCCAGCAAATTGATGAATAGGACCGCCGAACAACGGCAGTTCAGGGATTGGGTGGGGCACGCATAGCTCTGATATTTAGGCCGAATAGATTAATGAATCTGCCCTTGCCCCAGCAAATTGATGAACAGGACCACCGAACAACGGCAGTTCAGGGATTGGCTGGGTGTAGACACCCCATTTTTAACCGCCCTTAAGACTTGGGCGCTACTGATGGTTTACTTGGTGTTGAAAGTTGTGCAGTGCAAAGGTTCGATTTCTTCAGCAAGAGGGGAATCAAATCCCAACCTTACACCCCATTTTGGACCAAAGCTATTTTGAATGGTTTTTAGACCTTAAAAGCCTCTCTTTCAAAATATTTTTGAAATAAAGTTCCTACGATGTTCCGAGGCTCGCATTTTGTCAAATGTTGCGTTTTTCGGTAAACCGAGCGAGGACAAAGTGGAAATGAATGAAAGAGAGATGAAATCTTTGAAAAATCTTTCAAAACACCTTGTTTAGGGGTCTGGACTTGAAGAAAAGAGGAGTGGAGGGAAGAAACCTAGTTAAGGAAGAAGTTGGGTATGAATCGCTAAGAGAGAGTCGAGCGGTCCTCGCTAAATCAGACCTATCTATCTATGCACTTGAATTTAAGCTATGAGGCTACCACCATTGGAAATAGGACTTCCGGGGCTTCATTTCTCACTCAAGAATCTCCTAAAGCCGAGTCCGGATGGGAGAGATATGATTGGTTGAAGTTGGGCATCATTCCGGTTGGACCGAAACTGAGCAGCTTTCACTAAAAGAGGGATATCTCTTAGCACAGTTGGAATTTTGATGCAAGGCTGCACCATTGGAAAGCTTACTTCCGGGGCTTCAATTTGGACACAAGAATGACCTGAAAATGAGTCCATATGAAGGAGTCATGCCCATTTAAAGTCGGGCCCGAAAAAGCAGACTTTTGTGGCCGATCGGCCAAAAAAGTAGCAGATTGGCCATCACAAGTAGCAGATCGGCACCAAAGATGGCCGATCGGCCAAGAGTGACCCAAACTCAGATTTTTTGAAAATATTTTCTCCTCCAGCTATTTCCAGCTTGTGCCACCTGTCCTAGCTCAGATATTTTCGACCAAAAGCTTTTGAATTGCTATATATGAAGCCAAATATCTCATATTCAAGGGGTTAGAACATTTTGGAAAGTTTGAGAGCTTCTCACACTAAAATCTCTCTCTCTCTCTACAATTCTCAGACCTAATTTCGAAGTTTTTCGGGAGGGCATCCATGGAGCGGTGAAAGGGCTATATACTTCATATGAAATTGGGATGCGTCTCCGTGCCACGCAGCGGGAGATTGAGCAGAAAGATGAGCGCATTCGGAACTTTGAGGCGCGTGTAGAGAGAGCCGAGCGAGAACTAAAACAGGCAAAAGCTGCCGAAAATCATTCGGCAAGTCATGGTAACCTGATTGTAGAGGAAAGGGTGACCCAACGGTTGCTATACCAGGCCATTGCCGACTGAGATACGGCGAGCATGTTCGCTAAAGAAGCGATAAGGACGAAGGCCTATCATGATGGATTTTTTGACAGTCGGAAGATTGGTATAGAGAAGACGAAGGAAAAGCTGGTCGAGGAGGTCTGTCGATGCGAAAATTGTGGATTCAAGCAGGGGTGACCAAGGCTCTACAAGCAGCGGGCATTGATTCGGCGTCGCCTCTATATCAGAGTTATGATTTGCCCTTCACGGCTTTTGAAGCCGAGAAGACGGACGACGAGGACGGTGTTGAATAATATATTTCTCTTCAAATTTTTTTTTAAATTTTTTTTTTACACATGTATTGAATGAAATAGATCAAAGATATGAATGACCTATTACAAATTTGATGCGAATTATGTATTTACGATCTATTGAATGAAACATCTTATTTTGAATGTCTCTATATTGTTTCAATTATTGTTCGTAAATTAAGTCATGACCATCGATTACTGCTAATCGCGTTTGCGGCGGCCAACTGCGTTGTCGACGAAGGGGCTCCGAATTCGTAGGCTTTTATTTTGGCCAATCATGATATCTACGAAGGGCGCTCCGAATCTGGAGGCTTATTCGACCCAAACGTGTCATTCACGGATGGGGCTCCAAATTCGGATGCTTTTATTTTGGCCAATCGTGATATCTACGAAGGGCTCTCCGAATCCGGAGGCTTATTCGGCCCAAACGTGTCATTCACGAATGGGGCTCCAAATTCGGAGGCTTTTATTTTGGCCAATCGTGGTATCCACGAAGGGCGCTCCGAATCCGGAGGCTTCTTCGGCCCAAACGTGTCATTCACGGATGGGGCTCCGAATTCGAAGGCTTTTATTTTGGCCAATCGTGATATCCACGAAGGGCGCTTCGAATCCGAAGGCTTATTCGGCCTAAACGTGTCATTCACGATGGGGCTCCGAATTCGGAGGCTTTTATTTTGGCCAATCGTGGTATCCACGAAGGGCGCTCTGAATCCGGAGGCTTCTTCGGCCCAAACGTGTCATTCACGGATGGGGCTCCGAATTCGGAGGCTTTTATTTTGGCCAATCGTGGTATCCACGAAGGGCGCTCCGAATGCGAAGTCTTTTGATTTATCGAACTAAATTTCACATAGCGAGGAAATAAGAAGCCTTGCATTGTAAAAGTGAGAGTTGTACACAGCGAACATTCAAAACAAGTTATCATGCCCCACAAGTCGGGTTATATATAAAATTTACGCAAATGCGTGGAATTCCAAGGACGTGCCAGACTTCTCCCAGACATGTCTTTGAGCCGATATGCCCTTGTGCCAGCGATTGACTCAACCTGATAGGGGCCATCCCAATTGGGACCTAGCTTTCCGTCAGCGGGGCTTCTAGTAGTGGGAAGAACTTTCTTTAGGACCAATTCCCCGGGTATATAACGTCGCAGCTGCACACGTTGATTATATGATTTAGTGAGCTGCTGCTGATACCACGCCATAGATGCGAGGCCACGGTCTCGGCGTTACTCGATTAGAGTCAAATCCAATGCTAACATCATGTCATTACGGCCCATGTCGAAGACTTTCATTTTCAGAGTGGGTAAGCCAATCTCCAGGGGGATAATTGCCTGGGTTCCAAAGCATAGGGCGAACGACGTTTCCCCAGTGAACCGCCTTGGTGTAGTGCGATGAGCCCACAACACACTGGGGAGCTCTTCGACCCACCTGCCTTTAGCTTTCTCCAGCCGTTTCTTGACGCCGTCCAAAATGGCTTTGTTGGAGGCTTCAGCTTGACCATTGCTCTGTGGATAAGCCGGGGTGGAGAAATAGGGCCGAATACCATACGTGCTGCATAACTCTCGGTAGACGCCACAATCAAACTAGGTGCCGTTGTCTGAAATGAGTGCTCTTGGAATGTCGAATCGTGTTATGATATTTTTTCATACAAAACGTCTAACATCAGTATCTCAAATGTGTGTTAGTGCCTCCGCTTCAACCCATTTTGTGAAGTAATCTATCACGATAATCAAGAATCGCTTGTTCCCTAGGGCCCGTGGCAATGGTCCAATGATATCAAGTCCCTATTGAGCGAACAGCCAAGGACTGGTGATATAGCTTAACTCCTCAGCAGGCAAATGAGTTAAAGGGAAAAACTTCTGGCATTGTTCACATTTCTTGACGTAACACTCGGCATCAGCTCTTATGGTCAGCCAATAGTACCCCTGTGTTACAGCTCGATGGGCCAAAGAACGCTCACCAGAATGGGCACCACAACTACCTTCATGTATTTCAATCAAGAGTTCCTCGACTTTATCCGGATGAACGCATTCTAGGTGTGGACTGGAGAGGGATTTTTTGTAGAGCTTTCCTTGCAGATCTAAGTAATATCGCAGGGCTTTGCTTCACAATTTGTGTGCTTCTTTCTTGTCCGCCGGGAGCTGTTCGGAAGATAGGAATGCAGTGATAGGGTCCATCCAACTTGGACTTGATTCTATGATATTGATCTGAATTGACTCTGAAGGGGCAATGCTCGGCTCGGGTATGAATCCTATTTCAATTGTCCGTTTAATTTCTGAGTTGATGGCGGAGGCTAGGCAAGCCAGGGCATCTGCATGTGCGTTCTGATCCCAGGTTATTTGATTCAACTCATGATGGTCGAATTTTGCCAGCAAAGAATTCGCCGTTTTTATGTAGGCTGCCATACGGTCATTTTTGGCTGCGTATCCCCCCTTCAATTGGTTGATGACTAGTTTTGAGTCGCAGAAGATAAGCAGACGTCTAGCACTAAGGAGAAGTGCATTTCGTAAGCCGGTTAACAATGCTTCGTATTCGGCCTCATTGTTCGATGCTTCGAAGCCCAGTTTGACAGCCTGCTTGATTATTGCCCCGTCGGGAGCCATGATCACTACGCCCGCCCCACTGCCACGTTGGTTGGATGACCCATCACAATACAATTGCCAAAAATCCCCAACGTAAATTCTCCAGTTTGGCTTAGGTTGAATTTGATCGGACTTAAAGTCGGCGAGACATCCAGTGAATTTGGCCACAAAGTCGGCGAGCACTTGCCCCTTGATTCAGGTTCTAGGTAGAAATTGGATATCGTACTGGCCGAGTTCGAGAGCCCATTTTGAAATGCGCCCTGATGCTTCCACGCTACGGAGCACTGACTGGAGGGGGTAGTCCGTTAGTACCCCAATGGTATGCCCCTGAAAGTAATGCATTAGTTTTCTTGCTGCCATGACGAGAGCAAGGGCGAGTTTTTCCAACGGAAGGTAATGTGTTTCAGCATTA
Source organism: Camellia japonica (assembly GCA_030407325.1). Lineage (NCBI taxonomy): Eukaryota > Viridiplantae > Streptophyta > Magnoliopsida > Ericales > Theaceae > Camellia > Camellia japonica. The sequence goes on along the minus strand of JAPPVO010000014.1, from coordinate 159,118,261 downwards.
ACCATTGCTTTGCTCACATAATAAACTGGCCGCTGCTCCTCTAGTTATTCCTTTAACAATATAGTGCTGACCGCCCGGTCGGAAACTACCAGATATAAAATGAGCGAATCACCTGCCGAAGGTGTTGTCAAGAGTGGAACCGATCGGAGGGAAGTCTTCAAATCGTCCAAAGCGGCTTCGCACCCGAGGGTCCATTCAAAAGCTTTACCCTGCCAAAGGGTATGAAAGAATTGTCTGCAGTGATCTGTGGAATGACTAATGAACCTGTTGAGTGAGGCGGCCATTCCCATCAGCTTCTGAACCTCTTTGACCGACCAAGGAGAGCCAAGTTCTAGAATTGCTGTGATTTGCCTCGGGTTGGCTTCGATTCTGCAATGGTTAACAATGTAGCCAAGGAATTTGCCGGATCCGATGCCAAATGCATATTTGGAAGCGTTCTGCTTCATTTTGTATTTGCGAAGGATGCCGAATGTCTCTTCCAGATCGGCTAGATGAGTTTGCTCTTCTTTAGATGTGACCACCATATCGTCGATGTATACTTCCATGGTACGGCCGAGTTGCTCCTTGAACATGGCAGTCACTAATCTTTGGTAGGTTGCCCCCGCCCCCGCATTCTTCAGCCCGAAAGGCATAACCTTATAACAATAGGTTCCTCTTAGGGTGAGGAATGTAGTTTTTTCTTGGTCCTCCAGATGCATGGCAATTTGATGGTAGCCTCTGTGGGCATCCAGGAAGCTCATACGTTGATGATGTGCCGTTGCATCTACGAGTTGGTCTATTCTAGGGAGGGGAAAGCAATCCTTGGGACAAGCTTTGTTTAAGTCCATGAAATCCACACAAACACGCCAAGTTCCATTTTTCTTCTTTACAACTACAGTATTCGACAGCCATGTAGGATAGGTCACTTCGCGGATTGCCCCGGCATCAAGTAACCAATCAACTTCTTCAACAACGGCCGTAGTATGTTTCGCGGCTGACCGCCGGCTTTTCTGAATAATCGGCTTACATTTGGGATCAACGTTTAAGCGGTGCTAGGACACAGATGGATTCACCCCCGACATCTCATATGGTGACCATGCAAATACATCAAGATTGCCGAGTAAAAAGGATATTAGCTCTTGCCTGTCGACTTTATTCAAGGAAGCGCCGACCATGAAGAACTTGTCAGAATTCCCGTCAATTTCAACCCAATCCAGGGCTCTAATTGCATTTTCACTTGGGAGCTGCCCAACGTAGTTGAGGATCTCCCAATCCGGCACCTCAATTGAATTTACTTCCAGCTCTCTTGGTGTCTTTGCAGCAAGAAGATAACATGCCTGCGCCGATTTCTGGGAAGCTCGAATTTGCTCTATGCCGCGTTCAGTCGGAAAGCGAAGTAGTTGATGATAGGTGCTTGGCACGGCCTATATGGTATGCAACCAAGTTCGTCCCATGATGATATTATACGGCGAAGGAAGCTTGACAACCAGAAATTCTACATCCACTAATCGGGAGCCCGCCCGAACTGGTAGTTTGATTTTGCCCAAAGGATATTCTGGATTAGCGTGGAAGCTGAATAACGGGTAATCAGCCAGAGATAGATTGGACTTAATGAAGCTGAGTTTAACGAAGGTCTTGTAGTACATTACTTCCGAAGTACTTCCCTGGTCAATGAGAACACGTTCAACGGTGAATCGATTTACGCGTAATTCAATGACTAAGGGATCAGTGTGGGGGAGCGTTACGTCGACCAAATCAGAATCATCGAAACTAATATTCGCAGCTTCATGGGGCCGTTTCGCTGGTGTGATTCGCTTTTGGGGGTTAGACTGTAACTGAATTGTATGTATCGTGGGTGTTGTCGGCAAGCTGTATATCATATGAATTACGCCGAGTAGAGGTGAATCCTGCCGTAAAGCTATTGTTTTTGTTGAATAGTTCTTTCGGACGTGTTGCAGAAGCCGACCGTCTTGTACCAACTCCTCAAGGTGGTCCTTCAACGCATAACAACTGTCGGTATCATTACTGTGGTCTTTGTGATATTCGCACCGCCTATCCCGTCTCCTCGTGTCGGGAGGTCCCACTATCTTGGGTGGCCATTTAAAGAACGAAAGGTGTTGAACTTTAGACATAACCACACTGATCGGCTCCGATAACTCGGTATATTTCTTGTCTGCGCGTCTTATGCACCTGCTATCCACTTGAATTTGTTCATTAGCTCGATGTGAACATTGGTCATTTGATCGATGCGAATCTTGTCTTTTGTCTCGTTTAGCCCAATTCCGTGGTTCAGGGCTTCGTGATGGTATAGAGTTTATCGCCTGAATGATTTTAGATGGGGTCGTCTTGTTGGCCTTGTGCCCAGCTTTGACCCGCAAGGCATCATCTTCCACTTTGTAGTATTCCTTGACTTTCTTCATTAATGACCAGACTGTTTTGGGGGGCCATCTGGTCAAGGAGCTGCGGAGAGCACTATCAGGATGCAATCCCATCTTAAAGGCGGTGATGGCCGTCCAATTATCACCAAGTCCTGCGCCTTCCAGTGCTAGCCGGACAAGTAGAAGAGGTTTGGGCGGACCAAGTAATGGCAAAACAGTGCTTTGTCGCAGTAAATGGCAGCCGGGCTGCCAAAGGCTTTGTTCAAATGATAGAAAGACCAGAAAGGAAGGAAGTCCTGGAAGTCATGGGAAGAAAAGTTAAAGAGAAATTTCCTGAAGATTTGGTGGAAGTGCGCGTTGATGAGAATGATCCAAATAAGTTCTTTCTTTTGGGATCATCTTTGTCCAACGCCGAGCGGCTCGATTATGTCAACTTTTTGGTTTCCAACATTGAGGCCTTTGCGTGGACGCCTTACGATATGCCTGGTGTCGACCCTAGCTTCATTTGCCACCAGTTGAATGTCTTTCCAAATGCACGACCGGTCATCCAGAGAACACGGCGCTCGGCCTTGCACCATGCCGAGATTGTGGCAGAGGAGGTCAAGAACTTGTTAGAAGCTGGGGCGATAGAAGAAGTGCAGTATCCCAGATGGATCTCTAACACAGTGGTAGCACCGAAGAAGAATGGTAAATGGCAGGTGTGGGTCGATTATAAGACATTCAACCGTGCTTGCCCAAAGGAGAACTTCCCCCTCCCAGAATAGACCAGTTGGTGGATCTAACCACTGGCCATCAGAGGTTTAGCTTCATGGATGCATATCGCGGCTACCACCAGATCACCATGTACAAACCAGACCGAGAGATCACTTCGTTCACCACTCCAAGAGGCTTATACTACTACAAGGTCATGGAAGGCCACATGGCGTTGAAAAGATGGTTTGTCAGTACATCTGATTGATCGATGACAAGACTACTGGCGCAATCCTCAATGACCGACCAAATTGGATAGCTCGGCCGGAGTAGTAATCCCAATCACGCTTAGCTCGGATGGGATTAAGGGGCAATTGAGAGGGAGATTTGCGCCGAACAATTGGGCCGAGCTACGTCACCGTGGGATATGGCGTTGGGCCTCGCTACGGCCAAGGACCATGAACCTAGCCGAACTGAACCAACGCGGCTAGCCCGACCCATTAAGTGGGGCTGGGCAAGCCGACCGAGCTATGATTCGGCTAAAATGGATATTTGCTTAAATCCGTACTGATGCGATGGGCTGAACTACGAATAGTCTGGACTGACGTAGGGCCGAGGAGTCCTACGAGGTAGCGGGGCGAGGCCGAGATGCCGAACCGCGTGTCCTACGACCAGTTGATCCCGATGGACCAGTTTATTGTAGCTTGGCCATTCCAGTTCGTTGTGGTGTCTGTTTCTTCCAAGTTATAGCCTGGTAGTGTAAGCCACCTGGACCAATGGTAAAGCATAGAAAATCCACTCCTGGTATGGGTCAATACCATTTAGCAGTTTGACAAACACTGTTTGGAGGTTTTGGTCTCTACACTTGTAAAAAAAGGTAGAAGGGCCACAGCTGCCTGCTTAGAGAGAGACAGCAGAGGTAGTGCACCCACAATCTCTGAGGCTGTATGGCCAGCCTAGAAAAAGAAGAGAAGAGAGACGTTAGAGGTAAGCAATCAGAAGGAATTCCAAACTCTCTCGCTCTAAAGTGCTCTCTCTATTCTTCTTCTTCTTCTCCAAGTGTGCTGACTTGATCGTCAGAGGGTTTATCCGGCAGCACACCGCCGCCAACTCACTATCTTTTGGTTTTCAGGTCAGGCGACGTCACGTGAAGCTTGGATTCAAGGAGTACGGAGAACAGAGAATATTTCACCCCCGTACAATTGGCGCCCGTCTCGGGAACTCTTTGACAGACAAACCTTGTTGGCCAAGCTTTTTTAACCGTTTCCATGGCTAACAACGACGAAACACCGCTGTCCGTTGTCGACGGTATCACACCAGAGTCTGTCCGACGGAGAGATGGCCCTCTCACTATTCCGACTATGGCGAACCTGGAAACCTCTTCCAGAAGTGCGTGAGACAACGCGCAACTAAACACTTCAAGAGTCCAGAGGGTCACCGACGACGAGGAGAGTCACATGCTCATCGCTTGGAGCACAAACTCAGAGACCAGGACGCCCTCATTCAGAAGATGGCGGCTGAAATGGAGACGCTGAAGTGCCAGATCAAGGGGAAGGGTGTTACTGGAGTGGGCAACCACAGTGAGCGCACTCCACCCCGTCGCTCTGACAGTCATCGCCAAGATGGGATGCCCTCATTCTCTATCACCAGAAGCTAGGGAGTTGGAAACTCCGACCCACCAGTGGAGAGATCTCACACTCGCGACCCTCACGTCTATCAACGACGTCGAGATACTCTTACTCTGCCCATTCGGGGGACCTGAGGGATGTATTGGAGGAGCGAGCTCGCCGTAGAGAGACCCAAAGATTGCCAGCGTTGCAAAGGCTGAGTCCCAAAATCCGTTGCAATGAGGAAGTGGCAATGCCAGCGCCTAGAATGATGGCCCCAGCATCGATGGACAGGGAGCTAGCAAGATTTACCGCTACCCCACTGTCCCCAGAGATCGAGAGCATGCCACTCCCTGCCAGATTCCACCAACCTAAGTTCACACTGTACGACGGCAAAACGGATCAATACATGCACGTGAGTCATTACTGGCAAGTAATGGCTCACCACCGGCGCAATGACGCCTTGATGTGTCTCATATTCCCAGCAAGTTTGGGAGAACTGGGCCTGAAGTGCTTCGAAAGACTCCCAGAGGGGAGCATCGAGGGGCGGCAACAACTAGCAGAGGTCTTTGTCACTAGATTCAAAACCAACACTTGAACACTAAAGGAGGTTGACCACCTCCTGAGCGTCAAGATGGAATCTGGAGGTTCTTTGAAGGCATACAATGCCAAGTATTAGGAAACTTACAAAGAGATCCTCAATTGCTCCACCAATCTGGCGATCGCACAATGCAAGGGAGGTCTCCCAGTCGAACATAGGCTGCGAGACTCGCTTACGATGGACCAGCCCACAACCATGGAGTCCTTGATGTAGCAGATCAACAAACATATCCGAGTAGAAGATGATACCGCCACCGCCACCGCAACCGAGAAGGCAAATCCGGTTGCGGTGGACAGTAGAGTGGCTAGGAAGGTTCACTCGGTGGGGCAGAAGGACAACCGCCCTAATGACTGAGCTAGAGACCAACATCGCGGTTTAAACCGCAATGATAGAAACAAAAGTCGCAGAAACGACCGAGCTAACGCTCTTCATAGTGAAGAGGAAGATGCCAAGAGGAAGTTGAAAGCACGAACCGGCATCACCACTGTCTTTAAGATCCCAATTTACCGCATCCTAAATTTGATCCGAGGTGAGCCCTACATGTGTTGGCCAGCTAAATTGGGAGACACACAGAGGGGCTTCAACTCGAGGTATCGCTGCACCTTCCATGAAGAAAGGGGGCACCGAACGGGGGACTGTGTACTGCTCAAACAACATTTGAAGGAGCTGGCGGCGGCTGGGCATCTGGACCAGTACACAGACAGGGGTATGAGGGCCGCTCCACAAGCACAGGCCGAGCCAAATGGCCTTGCTGTCCTGGATGCAGCACCCCAAGGCGTAATCAATGTCATTCACGGCATCATCGAACCAACGCGGGTTTGCGAGCTGAGGGGGATGACCAAGAAGGCCGAGCACATGAGGGAAGTGCTCTCTGTTCAACCCGCCGTGAAGAAAGGAAAGACTGAGGTAAAAGATGTCTTAACTTTTTCAAGTAAGGACTTGGAGAGAATTCAAACACCTCATATTGATGCCTTAGTGGTGACCCTTCACGTCAAGGACTTCGATATCAAAAGAATTCTAATTGACCAGGGGAGCTTGGTCGAGATCATATATTACGATGCGTTCAAACAAATGAAGTTAGAGGACAAAGACTTGGCTCCAGCAACGTCCCCTTTGGTTGGCTTCCACTCTCAACCCGAATGGCCAATCGGAAAGATTATATTGCCGGTCAAAGCTGGGTCAGTCACGATGCAAGTGGAATTTCGGGTGCTTAAGGTCCCATCAACATATAACATAATCCTGGAAAGGGGCTGGTTGCACGTCATGCAGGCAGTAGCGTCGACTTATCACCAAGTCCTGCGTTTTCCAGCGCTAGCCGGACAAGTAGAAAAGGTTTGGGGGGACCAAGTAATGGCAAAACAGTGCTTTGTTGCAATAAATGGCAGTCGAGCTACCAAAGGCTTTGTTCAAATGATAGAAGGACCAGAAGGGAAGGAAGCCCTAGAAGTCGTGGGAAGAAAAGTCGAAGAGAAATCGGCTGAAGATTTGATGGAAGTGCGCGTTGATGAGAATAATCCAAATAAGTTCTTTCTTTTGGGATCATCTCTGTCCAACGCCGAGCGGCTCGATTATGTCAACTTTTTGGTTTCCAACATTGAGGCCTTTGCGTAGACGCCTTACGATATGCCTGGTGTCGACCCCAGCTTCATTTGCCACCAGTTGAATGTCTTTCCAAATGCACGACCGGTCATCTAGAGAACGCGACGCTCGGCCTTGCACCATGCCGAGATAGTGGCAGAGGAGGTCAAGAACTTGTTGGAAGCTGGGGCAATAGAAGAAGTGCATTACCCCAGATGGATCTCTAACACAGTGGTAGTGCCGAAGAAGAATGGTAAATGGCAGGTGTGGGTCGATTATAAGACAGTCAATCGTGCGTGCCCAAAGGACAGCTTCCCCCTCTCGAGAATAGACCAGTTGGTGGATCTAACCACTGGCCATCAGAGGTTTAGCTTCCTAGATGCATATCGCGGCTACCACCAGATCGCCATGTACAAACCAGACTGAGAGATCACTTCGTTCACCACTCCAAGAGGCATGTACTGCTACAAGGTCATGCCGTTCGGCCTCAAAAATGCCAGGGTAACTTTTCAGAGGATGGTAACCAAAATATTCGCTCCTCTTCTTGGCTGCACTATGGAGGCTTACATCGATGACATGATGGTGAAGAGAAAAGACAAGTCTCAACACCTTGCCGACCTAGCAGAAATGTTTGCCATACTCAAACATCACAAGCTGCGTTCAAATGCCTCCAAGTGTGCATTCGGAGTTGGAACCGGGAAATTTCTAGGTTTTTTTTGTCATAAACCGAGGAATCGAGGCCGGCCCATCCCAGCTCAAGGCAATACAAGAACTAGAGCGGCCAAACTCCACGAAGGACGTGCAACATCTCGTCGAAATGGCAGTCGCGCTGAACCAATTTATTAGCCGATCTTCAGATCGTTACAGGCCCTTCTTCAAAACTTTGAAGGCCAAGTTCTTTTGGGATGACGAGTGCGACTGTGCACTGGCAGATCTAAAAGTATACCTTTCCTCAGCCCCAATCTTGGTCACACCAAAACCGGGCGAAGAACTGTATCTCTACTTGGCAGTTTCTCAACACGCGGTGAATGCCGTGCTCATCCACGCTGAGAGAATCCAGCACCTCCCCATCTTCTACATTAGCACGACACTGCTCCTGGCCGAATCCAGATATCTGTCGCTAGAAAAACTGGCTCTAGCCCTCATGATGGCTTCTAGAAAGCTGGCGCACTATTTTCATGCCCACACGATAGTCGTGCTAACCGAATTTCCGCTCTAGGTGCTCTTTGAAAAGGCAGATTTCACCGACAGAAGTGGGTCGTGGAATTGGGGTAATACGATATCAAGTTCCAGCCGCGCGCTACTATCAAAGCTCAAGCTCTTGCCAACTTCGTGGCGAAATTTGTCCCTAGAACACACCCTCTTTACCCTGTCAATTTGGCTAGCGCGGACATGGCGCAGCCCACGGCTCGGATAGCAGAAATAAGTGGTAGACAACAAGTAGCAGAACGGCAAGAGAAAGCTGAGCAAGAAATGGAAGAACCGGCCGATTTACCAAAATACAAGCTCGACGGAGATGTAGAAAGAGACCAGAATGAGCCGACCAGTACCTTGAAGTGGAGGAACTCTCAAAATCCCTCTGACTGCTGGAAGTTGTTCATTGGCGAGATGTGGAAACTCTTCGTTGATGGGGCCTCCAATAGACATGGCGCCGGGCTAGGGGTCATGTTGACATCCCCGGATGGGCTGACCATTGAGCATGTGATCACACTCGGGTTCCTAGCATCCAACAATGAGGCGGAATATGAAGCCCTCCTCGCCGGATTGAAGAGCGCTTTAAGAATGAAGGCATCAGAACTTATGGTATTCAGCGACTCCAAGCTGGTTGTCAATCAGGTCTCCGGGGAATATGAGGCCAGGGATGAAAGGATGGCTAAGTATCAAGCTCTGGTACGTGCAGAAATCAAAAAGTTTGCCGCAATAAGAATGGAACAAATTAACCGCGAAAAAAACAATGCAGCCGACGAATTGGCTGGCCTAGCATCTATACAAATGACTTTTCCCAATCCTCTGATGATAGAATTCTTACCCTGACCGAGCATTGAGAAACCGGAGGTGCCCGAAGTACTCTACGCCGACTTGGGACCATCCTGGATGGATCCTATTATCACCTTCCTGAAGTATCGAATTCTACCCACTTAAAAAAAAGAGGCCAACAAGATAAGGGCCAAGTCAGAGCGGTTTTGGCTCTCTCCATCTGGCGCCTTGTACAAGAAATCTTTCACTGGGCCATACCTGAAGTGTGTCCACCCAGCAAGGTTGAAGCTTTCCTCTTCGAGATTCATGAAGGCATCGGAAGCCATATTGGGTGCAGATCTTTGGCTTACTGAGCAATTTCCTAAGGGTTATTGGTGGCCGTGCATGCAGGCCGACGCGTAGAAATATGTTCGCAAATGCAAAAAATGTCAAAAATTTGCTCACCAGATTCACCAACTGGCCAAAGAGTTGCTCCTCCTTACAAGTCCTTGGCCATTTGCGCTTTGGGGGCTAGACATTGTAGGACCTCTTCCAGCAGCTCCAGGCAACCGCAAATTTTTCATCGCTGCTACCGACTACTTCACCAAGTGAGTAGAGGCCGAGCCATTGGCCACCATCAAGGAAAAAGATGTTAAAAAATTTGTCTGGCAGAATGTCATCACCCACTTCGACATCCCAAAAGCTCTCATTTCGAATAATGGCACTCAGTTCGACGGAAAACTCTTTCACGGGTTTTGCGAGGAGTTAAAGATTGAGTTCTACAATTCTACACAAGCCTACCCCCAATCAAATGGTCAAGCCGAAGCTTAAAAAAAACCATCTTGGATGGGCTGAAGAAGCGATTGGAGAAGTCCAAAGGGAAGTGGGCTGAGGAACTTCCCAATGTGCTCTAGGCATACCGCACTACACCAAGGCGCTCAACCAGGGAAACTCCATTTGCCTTGGCTTACGGCATGGAGGCAGTCATACCATTGAAGTTTGGCATGCCAACCATCCGATCTGAAAGTTTCCAACCAAACTTGAACAATGAAGCTGTAGCCCTGGAGCTTGACCTAGTCGAAGAAAGAAGGGCATGGGGCTCTAATCCACATAGCAACTTACCAACAAGAGCTCTCCAAGAAATACAACAAGACTGAGCATCCTAGGATATTCAAGGTCAGAGACTGGGCCTTGAGGAAGGTAATGGGCAACACAGTGATCCCTGGCGAGGGAAAATTAGGAGCAAATTGGAAGGGGCCATACAAGATAACTGGCCTTGCAGGCAAAGGGGCATACCACCTGGAAAACTTAGATAGCAAAGCTATCCCCAGACCATTGCGGCCAATCTTAAGATATTTTACTTTTGAAATGTAATCTTTTCTACTTCTTTGCTTCTTGTAACTTGGCCTTTTGGCATTGGGTGTAATCTATAACATGTAGTAGAAGATGACCTCTTCTTTCTCTTATGTTCGCGTTTCTACACAGAAATGTTACAAAGACATTAAGTTGCTATGAGTACCAGGGGCAAGTGTTCAAAACCGGGATAACTTTTGCAGAATGAGCGGTTATCCGGTTATGGGCTGATTTTGCTTGTTGAACTGAGCTGAACTTGCTCAACTGCCCAACAATTGGTGTTTTGCCCAACTTGTATTTGAGCCGAGCCAATTTTGTTCATAATTATCCGAGCTGATTTTTCCTCGGCTTTGTGAAACTGATTTTGCTCATCATTGACCGAGTCGATTTTCTCTCGCCGATTAAAGAGCTGATTTTGCTCATAATTACCCGAGTTGTTTCTTGGTTGCCGATGAAGAGCAAATTTTGCTCAGTACATTGCCCTGATTTTGTTCATCATTGACCGAGCTGATTTTGGCTTGCCAATTGAAGGGCAGATTTCGCTCATGATTACCCGAGCTGTTTCTTGCTCGCCGATGTAGAGTTGATTTTGCTCGCTCACCGAGCTGATTTCGCCTGACCGCACAAACAGAATCAATTTCGCCCCAACTTATATTGTAACCGAGTTGACATTGCTCCCCCGCTTAAAATGTTGGTGTCTTTACCGAGTTCTTATTAAAACCGAGCTGACCTTGCTCGGCCTACCAAACAGTTGGTGTTGTGTTCAACTAATATTTTAAACCAAGATGACTTTACTCGTTAAACTGAGACCATTACGCTCAGAATACACCGAGAAGATTTTATCTCGGCCAAATCGAAGAAAATGACAACCAAAGGGCAAACAAAAATTTGCATACATGGCGAGGAAAAAGTTCACTTTTCATTCATGATAAAGCCTAATTACAAAAGTGGGGCTCATAGCCGGCTACATCAATACAAAAAAAAAAAAAAAGAAGGGGACAAACATAAGCCTAGCTGCGCCTTAGTCGATATCTACAGTGTCCTCCAAGTTGCCCACCACCTCTTCTGCCACATTCTGTGCGGTTTTTGCACCAGAGTCCGTTCCTCATTCGGCTGTTGAAGGCTCCTGCTCACTGCTCGGCGCTGCCTCTTCCGATATGGCTGGCAGTGGGGTCTTGTCGATTGGTTGTAGAGTTGGCTCATCGACCGCACTGGCCTCCTTAGCGTCGTCTATCAACTTCTACTGTACGGCGGCAGCATATGCCTGCATATAGGAGGGAATGAAGACAGGTGGGGAGTTATTGAACACCTCAGACTCCGACGCCTGACCAAGTTTTTCCGCAACCGCTTTCCAGTCGCACTGAAAAAATGTCTTTGGTGCCCGCCACCTGCCGCCTGTACACCCTTTCTCCCTCAGCGTATCCCCAATCTTTCGCGTCGTCCACTTCTTTTTTTAGCTTGGCCCTGTGGATGGCGCGGGGCTTGGGTAGCTCAGCCAGATATCTCTCTTTTTTGGCCTGCACAACCTTATCCTTCTCCTCCTTGGCCTTCGCCAACTTCTCAGCCAGGAGATCTAGCTCGGTTAACACTGCCTCGTGTGCAGTCTTTAGCTTCTCCAGCTCGGCCGTCTTGGATTTGTTGTCAGCGATAGCCTCCCTCAAACTCTGCAGCACAGAAATCATACGTTCATGCACCAAACAGTTTTTCTGCGCGGCCTGCAGCAAGGCAGAAGTTAGTATGAGAAACCGATCGATAACTTGGAAGTACAATAACTCGATCACTTACCAGAACGACCAATTTTGCGGCCGACCGGAGGACTTTCAGGTCGGACAGTTCCTTATGCTTCTTCATGTCCGCAGGGAGAAGCAAACCCTTGGTCATGTTGAAGCCGAGCGAATGGTCCTTATCCGCATAAACAGAGTCCGCCTCCGTCACTACTCGGCCTTTGTATTTTAGCTCAGGTGACCAGACTGTAGGTATGAAACTGTTTTGAATAGATATGATTCAAAATTCAAACAGATCTGCAACTGCAACAGTTATAAAACTGTCCAGAACTGCTGGTAGTTTATTTTCCAATCTGTTTGAAACTCAGCAGTAAAAACATGTCCAAAAAATTGAACAGGTATGAAAACTGTCGAACAGATGCAGTTCAACAAATCGGTCACAGTTGAACCTGTGAACTGTAGTTTGAATCTGTTCAAATCTGGGCAGATTTGAATCTGTCTAGGTTCCAACAAATCTGAAAAACTGTTTGAACTGTTTTATCTGTTTGAAAAATTGGACTGAAGAAGTAAAAAATGGACAGAAAAATTAAATTCATAAATGAATTAATTTCGATAAGTTTTTTGGAAAAAGTTCAAATAAATTTTCTCCAAAAAATTAATATTAGAACCGACCCGACCCAGGCATGGCTCGGCCAGGCGGACAGCGGCGGCGCGCGTGTGTGGTGGTTTGGGCTAAGGTTCATTTTGTCCATAACTCTTCCCTTCTACAAACTTGGGGTGCCCCTTGAGGCCTAACCCAAGTGTTGTAATCTAGAGCTTATATACTCAATAAAGCTCTCTTAAAGTTTCAATGTGGGACAACTCATTTCAAGGAAACCCATATTTAATTCTTTAAATGTCCATTCCACAAACCCGAAAATGACGTCAAGTTCCCATTCACTCATAAATGGTTTTGACAAACCGTCTTCACTGTGTGACTTGCTATGTAGCAAGGAATACGTTACTTTTTCGGACCCACCCCAAAAGACGTTTAGGGCTCACTCAAAATTGGGCTCAAAGTTAGCCCAATAAGCCTATAAACCATTATTTCCAACATATTTTAGGGAAGTTCGTTGAATTAAAGCATATACCTTAACAGGCGGTTCACTGCCAAGTTCCTTTAGATCTTCAAATTTCATCACCTGGTTATCATCACAAATTCAAAGTCAGCACTTTCTAGCAGTTCCACTGTGCAACAATATTATTTGGTGTTTTTAAGATGATAACAAGGAATTCATTTTTTAAAAAGAAAAAATCACCACTGGATTATGCACTTTGAAGCATTTTAAGGATAGAAATATATTACAATCACGTTGATTTTATTCCATGGAAAGTTTTTCAAGTAGCTCATTGGTAAATATATTATGTAAACATATTGGAAGATTTTCCTAGATGTCAATTTTGAATCCTCATAAATAAACAACAAAAAGTAAAGAATAAAATAAAATAAAATAAAAATCAATGAACTATCAATGTAACTTCTTAAAATATTATGAAAGAGAAAAAAACAATAAGACAACAAACTGTAGACAGTTGAAAAGAGGGAAAAAATGGTTCAAGGAATTACCTCAGCACAGATGAACCCTTTCTCAAAATCAGTATGAATAGTCCCAGCAGCCTGAGGAGCCTTTGCCTGTCGTTGAATTAGCCAACATTTCACCTGCAAAAAAAAAATAAATAAATAAATAAAGAAGAATAAGAAGAAGAAGAAGAAGAAGAAGAAGAAGAAGTTAAAACAGTCACAATCATTCAGTTATAAAATCATGAAAACAGTGTGTTAAGTCAGTAATAATTGGAAAGACATATCCATGCAAGTGCAAGAAGCATTATCGGTATAAAAAAAATCCCAGACCAAATATGGTGCTTTTGTCAAAAATAAGTCACCCAAGATAGATAAAGGATACATGGGCAAGTAGAGAAAAGTTGTACAAGGACAACTAAGATTGTGATTGGATCATGAATTTGAGTAGGGATTTGCAAAAGGAAACGAAAAGAGAAAAGAAAAAAAAAAAACAAGAAGAACAAGAAACTAATATTTCATTCACTTTTCCTTCCCTTCCTAATGTATGATCGACTAGAGTTGATTTAGACAGTTACAACTTAGCACTCTCTCTATACTCTCTTTTCTCTTATTATAAAGTGAAAACAAAAGGTTAATATTTATATAACAAAAACAGCAAAAACAAAATTATAATTTTGATCGTACATTGAACTTGAAGATGATTAATGAAAAAAAAAAACACAACTGCCCCTACAAGAAATTGATTCTGTTTCGCACATCCATACGTCCATATATATGTGTGTGTGCATAGACAGGATAGTTTTAATAATATTTAGCATCACAATTTTCTCAACATGAATTCCAACGATAATGACTATTAAGGAAAGAAAAAACAGAAAATTTGAAAAACAAATAAAGCAAGTATATTTAGAATGTCACTTCTCTGTCATGTTCTAACCAATTTAAGGGTACAATGATGATTGAAAATTATAAACCAAGGGATAATTATTTTCATCTTGTGAATTTAATCTGTAAGGCTTCAAGAAATAGCCCATCACTATCCCACTTGTTCTTTGCTAATGATTTGATCCTTTTTGCTTAAGCTACTCCACCTAATTGTGAAATCATTATGGATACCCTCTCTAAGTTCTGTGATGTGTCTGATTAGAAAGTTAATCTTCTTAAATCCAAACTCTTTGTTTCCCCTAATGTTCCTAGAAACCCTGCCAAAGCTCTTAGCTTTCAAAGTGGCATTCCCCTAACTCATAACCTTGGCATCGGGGTAGGGGGTGATCCCTTACGATTCTTGATTTGATAAGCGTAGAACTCTTGCATACAGGACACAATCATACAAATTAAGGTAAATGTGTTATTTGCCAAACCACAGTAGAATATAAATGAAACCACAATGACACATGAAACAATCTTCTCCAAGTATAGAGGACACTAGCATTCTAGCCAAAAAAGGGTGCTACAGATGTTAAATGGCATGCAAGGATGAAGAAAAGCAAATTATACCAACCTATGTCAATTTTTCAAAAAGTATGTCAGATTTAAAAATCAATACCTATTCCAAATATGCCCAAAAAAACAAACAAACAAACAACATCAAATGTTTACTGGTCCCATCAAATTGGAGTAGTAGGAATGGCATACTATGTACAAACCTAAACTCATCTTTATTTGCACAACGACAACCCCCTCTGGCTTTTATATTGTATAATAGCATAAACTCAGTAATAAGTATTGAGTAATAGTCTCATGCCCTTTCAGCTATACGATTTGCTACACTAAAAGTTCATAACATGACATGGATCCCAACCATGAAAAGCAATTTCAAATAATAAAAGATTATCACATTCAGCAACACAACTATTATTTTAAGACTCAAAAGATATCAAAAACCTTAAAAGCACTAAAATGCCTACTGCTTCCATTCCAATGTATATACATGTATAAATGACGATGACCCCTTACGATTTCTCGATGCTCACCGGCATCAGGGTAGGGGGTGATCCGATCCCCTTTGACATAGACATGGATGAGTGGACCGCGGCTCAGGTCTACTTGCTTGGCGCGGCACCGCCTCTCGCGCGTCCCGGCTTCGTCCGGTACTCCTGGTTCGAGGTGCAGTTCCAGGTCCAGCCCCTCCTCGTTGATGCAGCTCCGATGACCCCAGAGGCCGTGGAGAGATATGCCCGCGGCTTCCTCATGTTCCTATTTGGGACGACCATCTTCGCCGACCGGGCGAACACAGTGCCTCTCTGCCTTCTCAGTGCACTGGTGGATGTCAGAGACATTTTACATTATGACTGGGGCGGGGCCGCTCTGGCCACCCTTTATGGATATATGAGCTCAGCCTCCCGCGGCAGCGGACAGTTGCTCGGGGGTTACTGGCGTGCTTGGGGTACATTTCTTCTTCTGCCTTTCATTTCCGTTCTTTATTTTCTGTACTCTGCACACTGCACACACTGTAGTCTGCTTTACACTTGCTGTATACTGTACACACGGCACACACATACTCTGCTTTACACTGACTGTACACTGCTCCACTGTACACGCTGCACAATACACTGCAAACGCTACTCACACTGTACACTCTGCACAATACACTGCAAACACTGCTCTGCTATTTCTGCCTTCTATTCTGTATTCTGCTTTATCTGATAAATGCACTGGTATTTATCTTGCAGTTGTGGATTTAAGCCTACTTTCCTAGGCTCGCTCCTGTACCCGATGCAGAGACCCCTCTGGTCGTCCCTTTTTCACGCCGCTTTGACGGGAGATGCACCCGGAGGCCACGGGAGACATTCAGCTTCTTCCGCCGCTACTTCGACACCATCACCCCTGCCGAGGTATGTTTTACTTGCAATTCATTTAAACTTCGTCTTTCCACTGCATATTTCAATAACAGTAGGTAACAAACTGTATTGCATTTTCAGATCACCTGGCAGCCTTGGGCTCCTTTGCCAGCCGTGATGCGGGATCGGTTTGCCGGTGCCGATGAGACCTTACGTTACCAGATTCTGCTCGAGGGCCCAGTCTGTCGGGCTTGGTACCTGGGTGAGCGTTTCTTGCGTCAAACCTGTAGACACCCCATTTTTGACCGACCTTAAGACTCAGACGTCACCGATTGAGCGCTCGGTGATGTTGCATATTGTGCTCGTTCAGAAGTCTCAGAGTTGCAGCCGTGCGCCCTGCCTCCGGACTTCCGAACTCTCTTCTGTGCCTTGCCTCGGTTTGCGAACCGAACTCGGTTTTCTCTGTTTTCTTTCCTGAGGGGAGGGAGAGGTCCTGTAGACCGTCTCTCAGTGGCCGTGGGCTACATTTCGTGGACGTAGGCCATTTTGCCCATTTCGGAGCCCGGTTCCCGGTTTTCGGAGCCGTCAGGCCGTGTGCCTCGGTTCGGGACCGCCCAACCATCTCCGATTTCTCCGGTTTTTGGCAAGTGCCTCTTTTTTGTCATAACGAGGCACACTGGGGTCTTAGATACCCACTTCGTGGCCGAACACCACTTTCGGTGCTTACAGCCGGTTTTCGGGCCCCGAACCTCGCGGTTTGGCCCCCGAGCATTCGTTTTGCATCGGTTTTTGTTCATTCTTGGCAAGTGCCTCTGTTTTATCATAACGAGGAACACTGGGGCCTCAGATACCCACTTCGTGGCCGAACACCACTTTCGGGGCTTACGGCCGGTTTTCGGGCCCCGAACCTCGCGGTTTGGCCCCCGAGCATTCATTTTGCATCATTTTTTGCTCAATTTTGGCAGGTACCTCTGTTTTAGCACCAGGAAGATCACTGGAGGGTAGGAGGTCAGCAATTATCTCAGATAACCAGTTATGCTCCTCCGACGCCCGTTTTTCTCACTTCCGGGCTAATGTTGAACACCCTAGGGCCATTTTCTTCCAACCACAACTACATATTTGTGATGAGGGCACATGGGAGGACCCTAAAAAGTGATGGCCAGCCAGTAATTATGAGTTTCATTTTTGAGCCTCTCTTTCAAATCCAATGTTGTGACTTCTGCTTCAGAGTTGCCAAATTCTAACCATGGAACCTTGTTCTACACACCTGGGAGGACACCAAAAATTGGTGGCCGGCCATTAATTGTTGACTTCATTTTTGGCCATGGCCGGCCGGCCATGAGGAGTGGCTGGCCGACCAGTGGGGTGGCCGGCCGGCCATCTTCAAGAAATCCACCTGGCCGGCCAGCTTTCTGCTTTTGAACCCTTTACAGCTGTCCAGCTGCTTTTCAAAATATCCCTGTCCTCCGGGGGATATTTTGGGAGGGAAAGCTTGGATGCATTTCCCTCCCCTTTTACACCCTTTTTGGTCCTCTTAAGGGGCTGGACAGCTCCTTTGTTGAGGTTACAAAATTTCATCTCAAGAGCCTCTCTTCCAAAACCTCCATTTCCATAGCCAAAAACCCTAAAAAGCTTCAAGTTTCTAGCTCCTCTTCATCAACCCTAAGCACCACCATCACCACCTCCATTTCAGCAGCAAAGGAGTGATTTTCAAAGGCTAGGGATCAACAAATTGAAGCCAAGAAGCCATCAAAGTTAGATCTTCAAGGGTAAGACTCTATTTCCTTTTTTTGAGCACAACTTTGAGTCAATTCTTTACCCTATTTGCTTTTTGTTTTGGGCTCCGACCCCTACTGATTTGAGGCTTATTTTGACCCCCTCTACAACATTGTAGAAGGGCTCAACCTTGTTTGGCATCTCTATCATGCACCTCTTTCAATATCACTCTTTATGCCAATATTTTGCATGCTTTGTTTGGATTATGAGTGATCCATTTTCGAGCCTGATATAAACTTTGAGTGGGCTTATTTTGAGCCCCTCTTCAACATTGAAGAAGGGTTCAACCCTGTTTGGCCTCTCTATCATGCACTTGCTTTGTAATTTTTCCAATTTACCGTAAAATTGCATGGTTTCTTTAGCCTATTTGAAGTCTGATTTTGAGCATGCCATGAACTGTGAGTGAGCTTATTTTGTGTCCCTCTACAATATTGTAGAAGGGATAAATCTTGTTTGGGGTCTCCATATCATACTTTCCTTTATATCTCTCTTTGACCCCATTTTGCATGCCTTTTTGAGCTTACCTAGCTTCTATTTTAGGCCATCATCAGTACTGAAAATAGCCTTATTTTTGCCTTCTTGTCATGTTTTGTTAAGGGTATTAGGCTATTTGGTGAATTCTTTTGGCACTTCATGTTATACCCCCTTTAGTCCCTTATTTTTGCATGTCTTGCTAGCTCACCATGCTTCTGTTTTTGAGCCTTCATCAGGCTTGGAAAGAGTCTTAAAATAACTCATTCTTCATTTTTTGTTAAGGGTCCAAGACTGTTTGGTGCATCCTTTTGCTACCTCATGTTATAGCTCTCTTTTGGCTTTATTTTGCATGCTATGTTGAGCATATCTACATACTGAATTAGAGGATGTCATCTACTGAAAATGTGCATATATTTGGTCCCTCTTTAATGTTGTAGAACTGTATTTTTCAGTTTAAGCATTGTATATATCACTTGCTTCATTATTCCCCTCTTTTCCCCCATTTTTGCATGCTGTTTTTGCCATACTTGTGATTGTTGTTTGGCCATTCTTTGTGCTGGAAAAATGCTATTTTGGGGGCTGCCTTGCTACTGTTTTTCATTCCATGAACCAATTATGCATGTTTAGTGTGGCTATAGGCCATTCCGGGTGCTTATTATCGCATTTCGGGACCATTCCGGGCATTCGGTATCATTTCCCCACCTTTCGGGGCTATTTTGCATCATTTGTAAGTGCTGAAATTCCATTTGTATGTTTGCATACCATTTCGTATGTCATTTTGCATTCCGTATGCATCGCCTCGGTTTGCGCGCCCGTGGGCACGCATTTCGAGGCACTTCATTTTTATCCGACGGCCTCCCTGTGAGTGTGGCTGAGGCTCTCTCATGTTGGTGTAAGTCCATTTTGCATTCTGTATGCCATTTTCGCATCATTGCATTCCGTATGCCATTTTCTCGGTTTGCGTGCCCGTGTGCACGCATTTCGAGGCATTTCATTTTCATAGCATTGAGCATGTTAGGATTGTATATTAGTTGCATTTCATGCATATCATGCATATTGCATCGTGTTCGGGATAGGAGTTAGCCCGGGCACGGGAAACGAGGCACGTTCCGTACTCCGAGTGACGGAACGGGTCTCAATTCCCCAGTCACCGACACTCCGGATCACCCATGATGGAGTTAGGTTTTGTTGTAGCATTCATCTGCATTGCACCCTATATTGAGTTGTGCAATCCGGTTCCTCGGCCATCATGCATCGATATGCGTGATTGGTGGCACGAGAATCGAGGCATGCATATATTTGTGAAATACATTGCTATGCCCTTTTCCTGCCCTCTGTTGCAGCAAAATGGAGAATTGGCAACTTTTCGGAGTCTGGCACACATTTCGAGAAACATTGCAAACAGAGGCTAATTGGGGCATCCCAGTGGATTTCCGCGCAAGGCAGCCCAGCATATATCATTCACCAGAAGCGAGGCAGCCCCTGGCTTGCATGCCAGTTTACAGCTTTCTTAGTTAAGTTGTTAATTAATTAGGAATATGTAATATTCGGACTGATATTTCGGACTGTATATTATTCTTTATTCGGACTGTATTATTTATTCGGACCCTCTGCGCGAGGGCATAATTGTAATAAGTGTGGGTGAGTGTGATGTATGTCTTCCAACCCCACGTCTTTCCCTTTTATTTACCCGCTTACGATGGTTAGATATAGGGCATATTTCAATTAGCATACAGTATGACAGCATGTTTGCATCATTCATCTGTTTGTACGCACCGGGTTTGGCGCATCATACAAACTGCATTTGTATTTCAATTCCAAATTGAATACGTGTTAGTTGTAGCATTCCATATGCCATGTTTAGAATAGCCGAGCCTGCTATAGTTGCATTATTGCATGTGTTGCATTAGGCATTACTGTATAATTAGGATCATGCATGATTTCTAATGAGCTTTTGTTTTGGCTTGGAGTACTCGGTGAGTTTTATGCTTTAGCATCCTTGCATGCGTGTGAGTGTTGCCATGAATAGCATGCTTACCATGAGGCTATATGCTTATGTGATATAACTGCCTTGAATGCCTGTGGGTGGAGGCTGAGTTACTTGGATTGGACAATTCATCAAATGTTGGTTTTAAGCCCACTAGATAGTGGCAAAATCATGTTTTCTAAGCCCACCTGAGGGTGGCAAATTCACGTCTTAGCCTACCTGCGGGTAGCACCATCAAACCATTTTCAAACAAATAAACATGAAATGTTTTGTTCCAATTCAGGCGACCCAGTCTATACTTGTTTGCTGCGAGCATCACATAGTAACCTAGGCTAATAACCGGAATAAGAACTCACAATGTTTTCAAAATAAGATATCATGGTTAGTAGAGGCCGGTCTTTGACCGGGCGAGCGGGGTGCTCACGAAGTGACCTTCCCCAATCGTACCCAAGTTCCCGAGCCGAGGCAACTTTGGTGATGACGGACACGTGGCCTTAGGCAACGAGTCAGGGTTTCCTAAATTTCCCATTAAAAACATTTAGGTGGCGACTCTGTATCTGGCGAAGCAGTCCATGTTTGGCACTTCTTTCAAAAAATCTGTTTTCAAAACGATTTGCCGGATTTGGACTCTTTGGTTCAAGATTGAGAACCGTGACATTTGAGTCCTTCGAACTGTAGTGACCCCAATATGAACAGAACGGGACCTTAACCCTCCCGGGGCGTTCGGGGACGTCTACAAAACCCTAGGCCTACCTGAGCAGATAGTCCCGGTGCACCCTCCTGAGCACATGCGGGATGGAGAGGTTCACTGCCGAGCAGATGGCGGACTACACCATTGGCTGGGAGGCAGACCACTTCAGAGGCGAGGGCGATTACTGGAGTACGTCCGGACCTTCATCATGCGACCTCTGAGCGGCGGCCGCCGAGTAGAGAGAGAGAGACCAGCAGCGCCAGCGGCTAGAGCAGGAGCTGGAGGGCTGGAGGGGGAGCGCCGAGGAGGGCTCGAGTCCGTGGCAGGGGTGGAGTTCAGCGAGGGAGGGACCGGTTGGCCTGCTCTGCCCTGCATTGACTTTCGAGGGCAGGGTGGGGCGACCTATCAGATCCCCTTTGCTCCTCCACCAGCTGACCACGAGTTTGTCGGTGTCCCCGACTTGCCTCCGGTATGTATTACTGCATTCTTCATCTTGCACTGTTATTTCATTTCAGTTTATTTGATATTCCACAGAATATTGATGCATCTGATACTTTTGCAGGCGTCTTCTGAGTACACCCGGCAGTCATTGGAGATGAATGCCTCCATGATGGGGATGCTACAGCGGACATTCGACCTCCTAGCCCTTACAGCATTCCGGTATGTTCTTCCTGACCACAGCCTCAAACCATACCACAAACTGCTTTACATAATCTGATGCATAACACAACATCTGATAAACTGCTCACGGCATCTGATACACTTATATACACTGCATTCTGCACTGATTACTGCTCACGGCATTCACACACTGTACTCATACACTGCATTCTGCACTGATTTACTGCTCACGGCATTCACACACTGTACTCATACACTGTATTTTACTGATTTACTGCTCACGTATTCTGATGCATTTGCCTTTCATGCTTTTTCAGCCTCCCTTCCAGATTCCTCCGGTGGGCGGCGCTCCAGCTGGACCTCCCATTTCTACCGGGATGGCAGAGCATATCCCGCACAAGGGGGGCGCACTCATGTCGGGAGCAGCTCGCGGGCTCCGGTTCCGGATGATGAGTCTGAGGCAGAGACAGAGGCGGAGGAGACCGATGATGGCTCGGACTCGAGCTCAGACGGTGATGCCCCTAGTGGTGCCCCTGTTGATGACGCTCCTGGACCTTCGTCCAGGAAGAGGACTAGGACAGATTGACAGCCCGGAGCCATTTTTGACATTTGATACAGATTTTTGCTTTTTTTTTTTCTTTTTTGCATTTTCCCTTTTGTTAGTAGTTAGGGTACTTTGTACTGCCGCAGGCAGATTTTGTTTCCAAAACTTATGTACTTGAAAAGATGATATGAAATGAAACAAACTTTTTGTCTAAAAGAGTGTTTACATTTGTGTATTTCATACTTTGCACTGCACTACATCATATTACACCTCAAATGTAAATGATATGGATCTGTTGTCTGAAAAGTGAATACTTGCAATTTGAGCACTTGCACTATGATAATCAGATAACCAACCAACTAACAGCAAACAACTCGTACAAAGCATTACTCAAACTGCATAATACAGCCCATACTCTACTGGGGATTAATCTGCACACAGCCCATAACACAGCACTTGGTTCATTCTGCACACAGCAAACCCTGAACAAATAACCCAATCTGACAAGACGGATCACAAAACTGACACGGTTGCAGTTGAAACACACTCGGATGTCCCAAATTTTCCCTTTCTTCTCTTGCTTCGCACGAATGTAGAGAATGGCACAGCATTCTGAGCACAAACGATTAATCTTTGGAAAAGGGGTTTCACAACCGGGGTATCGAGCCTACCACAGAACACAGCGAGACAGACTCAAACAGAGAAACAAAAGGCACACGACCTAACACAACGAGACACACTCGGAAAAGACTCAAAGCCAAAATCGAGACCGACAAATCAAAAGACACGACACGCGGACATGTTTACAAAGAGACCTCAAATCTCGAGGAGCCAATTCCTCCGGGTATTATTTCCCACCCTTTCTGATTTGTGATACTCACATCACTCGGCCCTCAGGCTCGGTTTTTCTCTCAAAACCCTCTTCTTACTTTTTCTCCCTTACACCTCTCTATTCTTTATTCTCTCATTTTTCATCCCTCCCCAGGGTGATTAAGATGAATAGGAAGTCGCAGGTTCACCCAGCACTGTTAGCTCACGGCTATTTTTCTGGATAGAGCGCCTTTCTGGCAAGTATGTTGGCGGGGAAAGACAGAAGACCTGACTCAATTGTGCCCCTAGTTCGTCACTTTGACCATTTTTTGTTTTCTTCCAAAACAGTTTTGACCAAATGAGAGTTGGATTAACATACTTATTCGATTTTTGATTTGAAAATCATGCGAATCAGGCTGTGAGCACTGAAAATTCTCCTTTTGGGTCCAAACATGGTCCAATTTTGAAAAAAATAGTTTTCGAGAAAATAGTCAACTTCAGAAAATTTTCAAAAACTATTTTTGCAAACAGTCAATGCTCAACGAGCGCGGAACTTACCCTCGAGATATGCAACCTCGGATCGGAGGCAATGGAAAATTGCCCCTGGCTTAAAGGGGGATAAGGCAACGGAAAGTTGCCCCTGGTTTGGACGGTAACTCAGGGCAACTTATGGCACTGTATGGCAACGGAAAGTTGCCCCTTGTTTGGATGATGCCGCGGCACATTGTAAGCCAGTCCGTTGATGACGATCGGACCCTCGGACGCGGAGGAGACGAAGACGGTTTGAATCAATATATGGACACAGTCACCTGGAAGGTGTTGGTGGTTGGACTTCAAGAGGAAGTTAATCACGTAGTTCCAGGTTGCTGCAATCGAGACATTGGATTCGGAGGAGGAGTGATCAAAACCATGACATGGACTGAGACGCTATGGAAGCGTTGGGGGCTGGACTTCAAGATGAAGTTGCCTACGTATCCCAAACATGGGAATCAAGCCTTACGTAGTTCCGGTTAAGGTACACTCGGGTATTTTAACCTTCACTGTTTAGGCTCTAACTTTTGCCAAGGTGCCCAATGCGGGTTTTCGACCTTGCGAGCTATGTTTTTCTTTTCTTTTTCTTTTCTTTTTCTTTCTTTTGCATTTTTTTCTTTTCTTTTCTTTTTGCTTTTTTTTTTTTTCTTTTTTTTTTTTTCTTTTTTTTTTTTTTTTTCTTGCTCTCTTTTTTTTCTTTTGCTCTCAATTTGTGCGCGCCTTCGGGTTTTCGGCCCAGCGAGCCTCTCAAAGGGTAAAAAGTGTAGCAAGCCCATGCCAAATGGTTTTGAGATTGAAGCCTCTCTGTATCCAGGAGAGTGACTGTTGTGTTGATTTGCAGAAAAGTTCATCACGGCTGCTTCATGAGCCCTGCCTGGTGGGATTTGATCTCCTTAATCTGGCTTTGGTGCCTCTTGCTCGAGGGCTGCCTCAAAATGGGCCACACAGGCGTTTTCATGGCACTGTTGAATGTTTTGAACGGATTCCAGTTTGCAACAGATAAATTGAATCTTGAGGCTGAGAGCGATCCTGGGCTGCACAATCTCAAGAGCGATTCCACACAGGTCTTCACAGGACCGCGCAAAACATTTTGTTTTTGAAAGTTTTTAAGAAAGCGACAAATCGCTCGCGCTGAAGATAGTGTGGAACCAGTCTGGATCAAACCAGGGTCCTTCTCAGTACTCACGCCGACAAGCCTGATTTCATTCATTAAAAGCTTAGCGTGCCTCTCTTTCTCTCAAAATGATCAAAAGTTTGCAAAACCCGAGGAATTCCTTCCTCTTCGTTTTCATCACCGCAGTGTTCGAAAAGGGGTTTTATGAAAAGCTTAGGTCATTACAACGATGTTTAAGGCACAAGAAAGTAGGCGGTATGTACTGTCGTTCCATTCACATCTTCTGGCACGGCTGACTCAAATAGCAACAAATACGGAACGTGATAGCCACAGCTGTTTCATTCAGATTCTCTGATTGCAACTGGCTCCTCAACCGAGACAGATTCAAAAGGAAAAACAAAAGGATAATTACAAAACGGTGTTCGAGGCAACAACCTCGGAATCACCTGACATTCTATACAAGGGGGACTGACTCATTACAACAAGACAGACCCTGTAAGCAAAAAGACTGACTCAATACAGAGAGACAGACTCAAGACAAAACAAAACAATGACTCGACACCCGAGCCAGAATTTACAAAATTAACATTGACAGATGCCCAAAAATGCGTGCCAAACGCCACATCCAAAAATGCGCCAGGCACTGCCCACAGGCGGTTCACCTTCTGACTACATACTCGCAGTATCTGTGTCCTCAAAATCCAACAACTGGGTGGTGACAGACTTTGCTGAGGTGGGGGGAAGGATAACCTCGTTGTCAATCAAATCTTGCACCTCATGCCGGAGGCGGAAACAATTGTCGGTAGCATGGCCTGTCTGCTGGTGGTACGCACAGTACTGAGCAGGGTCATGAGTAGCAGGGAGATTCTTCGGGAGAGGCCGAGGCTCCAGGGGTTTAAGGTGTCCCCTCTCGGCAAGGATTTGAAGTGCCTTGGACAATGGCATGTAAAGAGCATGGAAGACCCTGCGCCCTCGGGGCAGGTACTTTGGAGCCTGAGCACTCTTGCTAGACACTAGCGAACGGATCGGCGGGGCGGCCTTGGATTTCTGATCCTTTCCGGATGCAGGGTTGGGAGCGGGAAGAACTGTTTTGGCATGACGGGGCCTATCCCGATTCTCTGATTGGCTGGAACTGCCCTCAGGCGGAGTGGGGAAAGCGTCCTCCACAGCTTTTGTCACAACTGCAGATATCTGTTGCTTGTTCACCCCCCTGGCTTTCAAAGCCTCTACTGCCCACAGCAGTTGTTCGATAGGGTCGGCATCTGCCTTCATCTTGCCTTTGTCTCTGGCCTCAGCCTGATCTAGGATTTGGTTTGATGCGTCGTTGCCATAGCTGGAGGTCATCTCCGGTTGGCTGAGTTCAATTACTATCCGTCCCAATAGCGGGGGCTCCTGGGGTACAAAGCCTCCGGCATATGGTGCGGCTGGTGGCGAAACAGATATTCCATAGGCGAGATCCGCCACGGATCTTTGAAGATCACCTATCATTCCCATTAGTTCAAATGTAGTAGGCTCGCGAGCCTGATATAGCTGCGGGGCCCAAACTGGGTGCGCAGCCGGCGATCTGGGTGGATGCGGCATATCAATATTAGCCTCACCCTGCGGGGTGATTCCTTGACTCAACGCGGCCGTCATGACCACGGTCTCTTCTGAATTCTGCGTCATGCTAATTCCTGCCTCAGCAAGGAGAAGACACTAGCTGTTCTGGATCAACTCTCTGAATCTCTGAACTGAAACGGAAAACAAGCAATTTCAGCCCCAAACAGATCAAATACGGGTGTAGCCGAACAACTGCACTCTACTACTGATCACTGTTCCCCAGAATCACTGTTCAAACTGAACTGATACCCGCAGACATAACTGATTCATAACAACACTGATACTAGTACCCTCGGGCCTGATGCTCAAACTTTGCAAACTGATATGTGCGTTCCCTGCAGAGATACATTCTAAAAGCACATAGCAGGTAAAAGAGAGCCAAAACACCCCTATGTTGGGGTAGGGTTTCCCTGTCCTATTTTGTCAGGGACTAGGGTTTCACTACGCACACAGCGGTTTCAAACAACCTAAAATCGGGTAAGCAACCTGTCCTAGTTTGGAGTGGTCACTATGGATTCCGAATATGCACTAGGTCGAATGGGTCAAAAAGGGTGCCCCGGTAAAACCGGGGTTTGTGTTCCCATACTGGCAGAGCCCGTAACCGGTCAGCCTTACGGTCATGCCTTGACAAGACAGCCTCCAGCAAAACCGCTCAGGAATAGCAGATGGCCAACACGGTGTCCTAGGCGCAACAATGCACATGCAATGCAAAGAGACACATAAATGAAATCAAAACAGGATATCACGAGTTCAAGTCAAGCTCTCTAAACTCCCCAGCAGAGTCGCCAGAAACTGTAACGTGCCCGCGAGGGGACCTCAACGGGGTTACAGTTCGGACTCGATTTGTGTCGGTTCGTAATCTTGAACCAAAGAGTCCAACTCTGGCAAATCGTTTTGAAGAAAAATAGATTTTTGAAAAGTAGTGCCAAACATGGACTGCTTTGCCAGATACAGAGTCGCCACCTAAATATTTTAAAATGGGAAATTTAGGAAACCCTGACTCGGTGCCGAAGGCCACGTGTCCATCATCACCAAATGTCTTGGCTCGGGAGCTTGGGTACGATCGGGGAAGGTCAGCTATGAGCACCCCCTTTCGCCCGTCCGAAGACCGGCCTCTACTAACCGTGATATCCGATTTTGAAAACGTTATGTGTTATTCCGGTATTAGCTTAGAATTACTATGTTATGCGCACAGCAAACAAGTATAGACTAGATTGCCTAATTTGGAAATAAGCATTGCATATCCGTTCGTTTTGAAAGCGTTCGAAATTTGCTACTCTCAAGTAGGCTAAAACACGGACTTCAACGAGTTTTTCCAACTCAAGCAGTCCAACCTCCACCCACAGGCATTCAAACAGTTTATCTCATATAAGCATTTAGCCACATGGTAAGCCTACTGTCATGTTAACATTCACACGCATGTGATATGCTAAAGCAAAATAAATCTTACATCGTACTCCGTGCCAAAACAAAAACTAGTTAGCAAATATGCGTGCCCTAGTTCATGTTAGAGTGATTAATGCATCGCAGGCAGAATGCAATTAGGATAGGTCGGCTAACCCTAAAATGGCATGGAAATGCAATCATTCGATGCACGTATTCAAGTTAGATTTGAAGATACAATGCGGTTTGTATGATGTACCGAGCCCGGTGCATGTCGACAAATGCATGGATGCACGCATGCATTGCATAAGGTATGCTAAAATAAACGTGCCCTAATCTCCATCATAAGCAGGTAAATAAAAGGGAGGAAAGAAGTGGGGGTTGGAAGACATGCACACACTCACGAACGCTTATTACAGATTTGCCGTCGCCCGGAGGGACCAAAAGAATATACAAATTAACTAACTACGCAAGCTAATTAAATATTACAAATTAATTAAATTAACAAATTAATTAATCTAAGAAAAACAGTAAACCGCCTAGGGAAGAGGGCCAGATGCATGTGCGCTCGGATTCCGCTCGGAATTGCACTGCCATGCCTAGCCTGCCCTGTTTCCCTGCTTTGCTCTTCTGAAAATTGCCAAAGTCTCAGAAATACCTCTCAGGACACTGGGGGATTACCCCGGCTGGAGAAAATGACCACCGGCACTAGGACATGGCCACCGGCACAATAGATCCACCGGCCATCGATTGACTGCCGATCGGCACTAAATACTGTCGGCCGGCAATAAGTTCCTGCAGAACCTGCAACTCACAGCAGCAGAGGGCAGAATCTTGCATGGCAATACAATTCAAGCCATTATGCACCAACCAAGCCCCTTATCACGTTTGAGACTCAAAGGGACATGGTCCTTGGTTCTCGGACCATCAATCATGCATTTTCATGCATGATGGTCCAAAGAACCAATGTATGCACTTTCATGTCAAATGAAATGCAAGTCAAACAATCAATGAGCCCAATCCCCATCACCAAATCAAGGGACAAGGCATGCATGCAAGATGCGTTACAACCTAATCATGTTAGCTAGGGATGCAACATGAGCATGTGAACAAACAATGCACACTAGGCATGCAACCTATGCAAGCAAACTTGCGAGTCATGAGGCAAGGCAAACCAATGAAAAGATGGACTTAAACATGATCTAGGCAACTCTAATTAGGCCTAAAATCAGTGGCCAAAGTGCCCAAAAATGAAGGCTAAGTACACACACATGCATGCACATGTTAAGGCACAAACCTAAGCATTAAGCAAGCAACTCTCACACACACTTGAAAGAGGCTAAATGGACAATTGGCATGGAATGAAAAGCTTTAAAATCATGTCAAAATGTGGTGCCTAACTAACCCAAATGAGACAAGCATAAGCATGCAAGCATGGTCCAAGTACTTGAGGTAAGTCTGAGGCATTGAACTACACTTGACAAGACCTAACATGGCAAGACTTAAGCAACTAAAATCAGAGTTTTAGCACAAAAATCAAGCCCAAAGGACTACTTAGATGGCATCTAAGTGGCTCAAATTCAAAGGCATGCACAATGGTCAAGACATAGGGCATCCAACACATGCTCTCAAAGCAACAAAGAGGCAACTAAGGCAAGCATATGAGCATTGCCAAAGGGACTAAAATTACATGTTGGATGGTTCCAACCACAAAATGATGCAAGCAACACAAGCTACATATTCACATACTTGAGGCGTATAAGCCCGGCAAGCCACAAATGCAAAAGGAGCTATACTAAGCATGCCAAAATCGATCCAAACAACTATGGACAGACCTAAAGCATGGCAAAATAAGCATAAGAACTTCACAAATCTAAGCCTAAAACATGCTAAAACAAAGGCACACAACCTAAGGCATGTTAAGGGATCAAGGAGGCATTACATGGCAACTATACTAAAACATGCATGGAGTGCCAAAACCAACTTAATACAAAGTTATAACATGGCAATATAAGCATAAAATACAGCCATGGCATGCTCAACACACACTTGAACAAAGACTTCCTTAAGAGACCAAAAATGGTCCCTTTCAAGGACAACAAGGAGAGGGGGTGGCCTTCCCCTTTTGGAGACTTCAAGGCACCATCTCCACCACTGAAATCCCTCAAGATTTCAGTGGTGAAGAGGCCCAAACACCAAAGTCTCGAAACTTGCACAAAATGGCACAAAACAAGGGCCTTGCAAGGCCTAAGAGGGGTCAAACTCACCCAAACCACAAAACACTCTTAACAAACAATCAAGAGGGCCTAAAGACAGAACTTTTTTATGTTATACACTAAACACAAAAACAGCTCTAAGATAGGTAGAAATAGGATGCAAAAATGGGAATAAAAGGGAAGTTCTTACCCTTGAAGACTACCTTCACAAATGAGGACCAGCAGCCCCCTTGAGCCCCAAACCAACTTCAAAGCCCAAGAACAAGCCTCAAGAACCTCAGTTCCAAGAGGATGGTGTGATGGTAGGTGTTATGCACAAAACTAGGCCTAAAACACACACAATGGCAAGAAAGGGAGAGATATAGATATAGGTTAGATACACTAATCCAAACCCTAAAGCCAGAGGCTTCTCACTCTCTTCTCTAATTTTTCTAACCCTAGAACAAGGGAGAGAAGGCCTCCTCTTATAGAGGAGGCAATCTTGTAATGCTTAACTAGTAAGCAAACAAGAGGGGCATCCTTCCATACAGTGTTATAGAGGGGAAGAAAATGCAAGACAGCTGCCTTAAAATATCTGAAAAAGCAGATGAACAGTAGTCGGCTAGCCAAAAATGTCATTTTGACAAAAATGACTGCCGACCGGCAACAAAGAGTGCCGACCGGCAATATATATTGCCGGTGGCAACAAAAACCAGCCGGTGGCCTCTAGCTAGTGCCGGTGGTGTGTGGGGATGCCTCACAAGGCATTCCCTGCCCCTCCAAGGCAAAACACAAGTGTTTGGTGCAAAACCAAACACAAAACAATCGAGTTTGGAGACCCTGAGACAAGGCGCGTAGCCGAGAACTCCGGGAACTCCAAACAAACACAAACATGGATAATCACCGAGTGTTCAAGCGGTGACGTCCAAGTCTTGAGGACGGTCAAAAATGGGGTGTCTACAACTACCCTTCTAACCAAACTTGGATGGAAAATTTTGAGTGACAAAGAAAAACTTTGGTGTAAAGTTCTTCACACC
The DNA here is from genome assembly GCA_030407325.1 of Camellia japonica. NCBI lineage: Eukaryota > Viridiplantae > Streptophyta > Magnoliopsida > Ericales > Theaceae > Camellia > Camellia japonica. The sequence continues at coordinate 159,087,292 of JAPPVO010000014.1, read as the reverse complement.
AAGTATTTGAAACATCATACTCTTTACACTTGGCCTATGAAAAAGAATTCTTCTTATTGTTGGAGAAGCATTTGTAAGATCAGACACATCCTCAGAAAGGGTGTCAAATGGATAGTTGGGGATGGGAAAAACATATCCCTGTGGAATGATTGGTGATGTGGCTCTCAACCTCTCTCTCAACAGAATAATATCTATCAAGGTGACGACTCTATTAAGGTCAGTTCCATTTTAGATGAAGAAAGCAATTGGGACACTGCTACTCTATCCACTCGTGTTACCCACCAAGATCTCAATGAGATTCTCAAACTCTATAGGACCAGATATGTTACTTTCACTGATACACGTGCTTTGGCCCCTTCTAATTCTGGTAACTTTACTTCAGTCTCTACTTTTCATTTCATTACTCACTCTAAGCTAGGTAACAGGGACTAGAAATGGATCTGGAGAATTCAAATCCCCCAAAAGCTGAAATTTTTCCTCTGGCTGATATTAAAAGATAGATTGTTGACAAACCAGTTAAGACTGGTAAGATAGTTAACTCCAACTGATGACTGTCCCAGGTGTGGTCAACACAGTGAAAACATGTCACATTTGCTTAGAGATTGTGCTACCTCTAAAGACATTTGGACTAACATTCAGACCCTTACTTGGCGGGGAAAAGGACAGAAACTGCCTCTAACTGAATGGGTTATCCTGAATATAAAAAACAAAAATCTTTTTTATGGGAAAAAATGGTACCTTGTTTTCATTGTTACACTTTGGCAAATTTGAAAAGGCCATAATAAATTGGTTTTTCATAATCTTTCCAACCCACTTCAGATCAATCTCAAGAACATCTACCTATATGTTCAAGAGATTGAGGAGGCTTTTCTCTCCCTTCTTTGCACACCCCCTGTAGCACCTAAACTAATTCATTGGTGTTGCCCAACTGCTGGTAAGCTTAAACTCAATACTGATGGATGCTCAAAAGGAGACCCAGGGCAGGCAGGCTATGGGGGATTACTGCGAGATGAAGCCTACTTAGATATGGGGCTACTATGGCAAGCTAGGCCATTGCTCAAGTCTAGAGGCAGAGATATGGGCTATCTATCGAGGACTCACCATACTCTTCCAGAAAGGCATCGGAGACATCCAAATAGAATCTGACTCTGAACAGGATATCCATCAAATCCTACATGGACCAACTCAATACTTTCCTCATAAGGCCCTCATTGAAGATGCTAGATTCCTGTTGAGGATGAGTAACAGCTCTCATGGACACACCCCACCTGAGAGAAACAGAGCTGTTGATCTTCTAGCCAACATGGGAGTAGCTCAAAATGAGCATGTTGTATTTCTTGATAATCCTCCAGCTGAAGTTGTAGTTTTCCTTATTGATGACATGATTGGAGTTAGCTTTGTGAGCGACTAGCCTTCTGTTTGTTGTAACTTTAACTCCTTAACTCTTGTTCTTTACTTTTCATATGAATCTAAAAAATAAATAAATAATAATTATGAAAACGTAATGGGATAAGCCAATTGTGTTTTTTTTTTTTTTTTTTTTTACTTGTTTCTACCCTGGAAATGACAAACTCAAAACTTTGCTGGAAAATTACTTTCATATATTGCCTCTGTTTGCCATGTAGGCTAAGGGGACTTTTTGGTTAATATAGTTACAAAAAGGCAAAATAGGTTAAAAAGTCAATAAGATAAAATATCACATTCAAATCACAATCATTTTACTTTTTTTCTAACAAAAGTAAAAAAAAAAACTGAAAAGTCCATCCCAATCTTTTGGGAAGAACCTCTTTTGGATCACATTATCTCTCTACTTTTTTACACGTTTTTATTTTTAAAAGTTAAAAAAAGCTAAAAAACTAACTTTTAACCTACTTCCTAAAACAAGCCAAAAAGTCAACTCACTTCCCAAATGAAGCCAAATGAAATATATATATATATATATATATGTGTGTGTATAATAAAATTTTAAAATATAATTTATTTCTCAATTTTTTAATATTTATTTTTTAGATATAAACTATATAACTTGTTCCTATAGTTTTTTTTAATTATATTAACTTTTTTATTCATTAAGAAAATGAACATAAATCAAGAAAAAATTTGTTTTTTAAAAAGGAAATAAATCATTTTAAATCGGTTATTAGCCTCTCAATTCATTTGAACGTAATAAATATACTATTTTTCTCTTAATTTCATAATTAGACTAGTAAATTGATGAAATTAAAATTACAAGAACCAAATTAATACTAGAGACAAATTACAAGAATTATAAATATAATTTATTCTTATATTTACTTTATAAAAACAAAGACTTGCACCAAATATTTTAGTACAAATTTTAAAATAAATAAAATAAAATTATAGCACAAAACCAGGTCATTGATGATTTCCAAAGTTGTGTGACACTATAACCATAGCTAGAGGTGAAGTGGGTGAGGACATAATGGAATGGAGGAAGGAGATTTTGAAAGCTGCGAGGGGGTCTACAGGTGTCACACCCCAAACTCGCCCCTAAAGTTTGGGCGTGACCAACCCACAATGAGTCTCAAAACCAAATAATCAAATAGCATAAATACCTTACATAGAATGGGGCCTAACGGAAGCAAATAGTAATTCAAAATGACATCCATTAAGCTAGTGTTTACATGCCAGGATCACAAGATATTTCACTACATGTTCCAGCCCATAACAACTATCTACATACATACATATACAATCCCAACCCCATAACTTGGGGTATAACTAAAATGTTCAAGGATAAAAGTTATACATGTTTAATGACATTTGACAAAATTATTAACGACCTCACCATGACGAGCCATGAAGGAACTCTACAAAAATGAATACGTTCCACTTAATTGATTGAACACAGCAGGGTCGACAAAAGGGCTGCTAGGGTTGGATTAAGACTGACCACCGAGCTGATTACCTACATAGACATACATAACACGGAGTGAGCGGGGCTCAGTGAATAATAGTATGTAGGTAAATTGCGTAAATAAACAAAAATCACGCCGTATATAAATATACTTCGCACGCTAGTTCTTGTTCTATATTCATTTCCAAACAGCCTTGGGCCCAACATTTATACAGAACGGCCTCAGGGCCAATATTTATACAGGATGGCCTCAAGCCCAATATCATACAGAACGGCCTCAGGCCCACATATCTTACAGAACGGCCTTAGGCCCACATATCAACAGTTGTTTAAACACAGGAGGGTAGGTAGAACATCGACATGTACACCACTTTCCTCAGCCTTAGGCCACGAGTCATAATCAATTCAAATCATATTAGGGTCGGTGAGACATCGGCATGTCATCACCTCCCTCAGCCTTTGGGTTGCTACCAACAAGATATAATTGTTATCCGAACGGCCTCAGGCACAGCAATGACAAAACAGAACGACCTCGGGTCCATAAGGATACCATTACTCAATGTCATACATAAGTTTTCCAATTGTTCACTACATAGAGACATAGCTCATACACGAATCACAGTATGCGAACGATAACTATTAGCAGGAAATAAACATATCACTACAGTACTATTACTCACAGTGCTATGGCGGAGCAAAAGTCCCTTCCTACACGTGACCTACAGGCAGCATGCAACTCATAAGTAAGTCTCTTTTCTTTAATTTTTCCTTTTAAATCAACATTTGATTCGTTCAACCTACATTAGATTACAATCATTTTAAAAGCTTCAAATGCACATTTTAGCATTCCCAGAGGGTCAAACAGAAGAGAAGAAATACACAGGATTTTTTCCCTTGGGCCGCACATGCGGAAGTCCTTCCCGGCACGTGCGGAAGGTGGGCCGCACGTGCGGCCCGCACGTGCTTTTATTTCAGTGTCTTAACTTCACACTCCCCTGTTTTCCGCACGTGCGGCTGTGAGCCCCGCACGTGCGGTCGAAATCCTTGTTTTGAGCAGTGAAACAAGGCAAATATCCAATTTGGTCAACACATCACAAGGTACAAAATCAAGGAATTTGATACAATATGATGATATAACATCACACTAACATGAATCACAAACTCAATTAAGTCTTCATTCTCTTCCAATTCATAAACAAAACTCAATTCCTTTAAATTTCTAGCCATATTTGGCTTTATAAATTTACATATTTATCCATCTAAATACATAGATGAGTTCAAACATGAAAAACTAAGGAATAAATTGTAATTCCCCTCCTTAGGGCTCAACATAACACCAAATCAACCTAACACAAGAAGTATTCTTCTAATTAATCACTTATCTCACACTTGATCTTAATTATAAACCCTAACTTACATATATGTAGAAAAGTTCTTGCTTAAATCAATTAGAAAGGTTATTCTAAGTAGATTGTACCAAGCTTGAGCCCAAATCTTTACAATACTTCTCAATTCTCTAATTTCTTTCTTGTTGAAGCCTTCTCCCCTTTCTCTCCCTTTCCAACTCTCTCATTCTCCCAGGAGATACTTCTATGTGATAGAAGTTACTAAGTTAAGAGCTTAAAAGGGTTATTTAAGGTTTAACCATAAATTAATCAGTTTAATCATTACGAATCAAATTTTTACAAAAATTCACATTATGACCTAAAAATCACACTTATCATAAGTATAGAGTCAATTTCGAGTTATCAAGCTTCTAGGGCTTTCAATTACTAATCTAAACATCACCATTGTAACAGATTTTTCTCTTAATTGATAGATATAAACCCATAATCATATAATTCACACAATTAAACTCAACTCCACATGGAATTTCACATTAAATATATACTGCACATATAATAAAATACTGGAAGCATATCAAAAAGCATACCAGAAGCACATAAGAGGGTCGGGTTATTACAACAGGTATATGATTAAAGACTAGATCATTCCTTGTCTTCCACACAATTCGGCTCAAAAGAGTCTTGCAATCAAATGCATTAGAATGATTTTGAATGAACTCACAAGTCCAACAAATGACACAGGTGATACATATTGTCATGCTCAAAACGAAGACCCATCCCACCAAACCAAATTGCTTGACACCCAAACAACATATGCTCAACCGTTTCAGGTTCGATACTACAAACAGGACAGGACAGGATACACCTCATCCGGAGCACACCTCTGTCTAAACAAGTTCTGCTTTGTAGCCAAGAGATTGTGACACACTCGCCACCAGAAATGCCTCAACTTAGTTGGAATGGGCAGATTCTAGATAAGCTTCCAAAAATTTCCTGGGACCTGAAAAGATGAGGAAGGTCCACTAGAATTTAAACCAAATTGAGACCCCACAGCAACCTTATACCCAGACTGCACCGTATATACTGTCAATTAGGAGCGTCATGCCAAACAAGAGAGTCTTCACCATTGCACATGGAAGTGGGAATTACACAGATTTCCCTAATTTCTGGGGGAGAGGACTGAGTTAAGGGCTGGGATATCCCAGCTATTTCCAATTGAAAGAAAAGCATCATTCACAATCACAATATTACAACCGGGAGGTTTCTGAGATATGATTCGAAATCCTCTCACCGATGGAACCCACTTATCCTCCCAAAATTTGATTAATGCCCCATTACTCACTTGCCATCTTACCCCGTGTCTCAACACTTCACGGCAATCCAAAAGATTGGCCCATGCCCACGAGGCTCTTTGACCTCTAACTGCATGCATAAAATCCGAATTGGGGTAGTAGATACCTTTATGCTGTGTTTGGTTGGGAGATTTAAGGAGAGATTTGGAAAAAGAAATGAAAAAGGTAGGTGAAATGTGAATAAAATATACTTATATTTCACCTAGTTTCACACATCTTTTCTATTTTTCTTTCCAAATCCCTCCCCAAATCCTCCAACCAAACACGACATTAAAGAACCACGCACAAAAGTAGTAAGGAAACTTAAGCAACCTCCATCCCTAGCGAGCAAGAAGGGTTTTGTTAAAGGCTTGAAAATCCCGAAACCCCATATCTCCTAATAGCTTAGGCAAAGTCATCTTGCCCCATAAGGCCCAGTGAATGCCTCTACTCTCCAGGTCCCCTTTCCACCAAAACTTTCGCAGTAGAGAATTGTAAGACCCAACTTTCGCAGTAGATTGTTGAAGAGATCTAACGAAGAGAAGAGTTTCACCCTTGTTGATCTGCAATGATGAACATAGTTGACGCCACCCAACCAGGATTGCTGGCTGGGAACACTCTGATGATGAAGTTAGTCACTGAATCAAGGAAAGAAGAAGTAGAAATGAATGGGTGTGTGTGTGTTTTGCAGAGTCAGACATACCTTACTCTTGGGATGCCCCCCCCCCTTTATATAGATGGGGAGGAGTGTGATATTTATTTGGGTTGGACCTATTATAGGCCTTGTTTGGGTTAGGTCCAATAAGCTAGTATCTATTTTATTTTTTTTTGGCTCCCACAATTGCCCCAAAATTTTCATTGTCTGCGGTAGAAGAAATGAGAGTTTTTATTATCGAGTTGCATTGTTCAAATAAATGTTAAGTTTCTTGATAAAGAACACTTTGAATAAATGAATAAAAATAAATAAATGAATGTTAAGTTTTGTGAGACCATGAAATATCCTCTCACATGGATGTTGTAGAGATCCAACGAAGAGATGAACTTTGTCCCTGTGTGTCTGCAAAGATGAGCATGATCGGCGCCATCCAACCGGGGTTGCCGACCGAAGACACTCCGATGCTAAAGTTAGTCCTTTGATTGAAAGAATAAAGCTAAGGAAATCAAGAGTGTTTGTGTGTAATGTAAGGAAAGAGCACCTGTCTTTCCTTCTGGGATGCCCCCCTTTATATAGATGGGGGGGTGTGATATTTATTTGGACTGGACCCATTATAGGCCTTGTTTGGGTTAACCCCAATAAGCGGATATATATATTTTTTTATGGCTCCCACATGCCCAAAACTTTCATTGTCTACGGTAGAAGGAATGAGAGTTTTTTTTTCGCCAGTTACGCTGTTCAAATAACTGTTAGGTTTTTGATAAGAACACTCCGGATAAATGAATAAATGTATGAATGAATGACTGCATGTATGCTTGAATGTATGCATAAACGTACGTTTGTCTTGAATGTATATATAAATATACATATGTCTATCATAAGGATGAAAATTATATCACATGAGCCTCCAAACAAATCATAATGATGGGGCCACGGTTTGTTACCGCTGGGCAAGGGCTGTAGGCGTGGTACTATGACCCCGAGCGAGGGTGTAGTATATTGTCAAGTGCAAAAAGCACTTCAAAATATGGACTTTCGTGCCGAGCTAGTGATATTTCTATGTACCAAGCACAAAAATAATTGCCTAAACCAAATAATATAGATTAAATAAGGCAGATATATCAGCCAAAAACTAGACCACGGTATTCTAACCCCCGGGCATGGGTGTAGGCCTACGGTATTCTAACCCCCGGGCATGGGTGTAGGCCTGCGGTATTCTAACCCCCGGGCATGGGTGTAGGCCTGCGGTATTTTAACCCCCGGGCATGGGTGTAGGCCTTTGCTAATGGCGCTCCATGCCGAGTGTGAAGACTACGCTGTACTCGGAGACTTTTACTAATTTTAAATGGCAACCAGGTGCCAATATGGCAAGGACTTTGAATAATGCATCCTGTACTGAATAAGGTGGACGTGTTAATCACCAATAATATTGCTCTGCTTGTAAGGACTTGCTAAGTAGATATTGGGCCAACTATTTAATGGAGTTGCCAGGTGCCAATATGGAAAGGACTTTGAATAATGCATCCTGTACTGAATAAGGTGGACATGATAATCACCAATAATATTGCTCCGCTTGTAAGGAATTGCCAGTAGATATTGGGCCAACTATTTAATTGCCGAGTTGCTTAGTCCATGACAGGTGTTAGTCGGAAGGAATGCAGATTCCCATTGCCCTATGTTGCAGGGAAGATTCGACTTTGGTAAAATGACGGCGCACAAAATATATGCGAACTGCAGACTGCCAAATGCAAATTGCCGACTACCAAGTTTGTAATGTATTGCCCCAAAACTGGTGCTTGCATGGAGCGATGTGAAAAGGAGCAGGAGTGTGTAACTCACGTAAATGTCGTTGCAATGTTTGTACCAAGTTGGCCGAGTATGCATGCATATCAGAGGTGCCGAGATGATGATCGGCTGATGTGCCCCAATTGGAAAGCGGAAAATTGACTAAGATGTCCCAATGGGCAATTGTTTTGCCGAATAATGTTGTTAGGCGAATAAAGTTGCCGAATACTGTGGCCAATGTTGCTGCATAAAGTTGATAATGCATAAAGTTGACAAATAATGTTGGTTAGCCGAATAAAGTTGATGCACGGCTGAATAATGATCATGCATAATGTTGAATTAATAATGGTGCTGAATAATATTGCCGAGTAAAGTTGATGCACTGCCACGTAACTAGTGTCAAACTTGGGTAAGTGATTGTGCGATCTTTTGGTCGGCGATTTTTCTTAGCTTTGCGGTGTGTCGGGATCCCTTCGAAGTTGGATTTGCTAAGAACTTCGTTGGCAATGGTTGCCAATTTATTGAAGTTGAGTTTCTTGTCCAACGTATATTTGCCTCATTGCTTTTGAATAAGATTTGTGATTCGAAAGGAATAAAATTGACTTGGGCCAAGATTGCCGAGTAGGTGGATAACAATTTGAAACGGATTTCGTGCCCCTGTTCGGTGCGTGGCGATATCGAAATGGAGCCGAGACAAAGTAAGTGTGGTGATATGCGAAGTGAGAGCCATTGCGCTCAATTCTTGAATAAAATTTGCATTCTTTTTTTTTTTTTTTTTGAAGTTGAATTTGAAAATTTTGTCTGTATCGATGGGCCCGGAATGCATCAAATAGCTAGAAACGAATATTAGATCATTGGAATCGGACCCCTGAGGGCGTATTTTTATCCAAAATGGATATGAGGGTTCAGATCAATAGGGTGTAAGGCAACTACGAAGCACAGGATTATTTCTTCATTGCTTGCTAGGTCGTCTTCTCCAGCGAAAGAATTTATTTTCTGGGCAAACTTTGATCGGCCCGTATGACTTCGTTTTAGCACCGATTTTGACGCAATTTGTTGCGTTGGATTCGTCTCGATGTGTACTTCACATTGGGATGATCAAAACTTGATTTTGACAACTTTGAAAATTTTAGTGTTTGGAAAATGTGGTCCGTTTCACAGTTTCCAGTGAACTTTGGTTACTTCTTGGCTGCTCGGGTTGGTGGGTTTGGACTCCTTGATTTGACGTGAATCCTTTTGTATATTCAGATGTTGATTTTGGCAAGCTGAGATGCTAGTTCTATGCCGAGATAATAAGCATGAGATTTTTGCCGAAGAGGTAGGCAAGTTAATAATTGTAGTTTCATGCCGAGAATGTCCAGTGCTATGGAACATGCTACAATGTGGCCGAGTAGTCTTGTCGAGTAAGCAATGGAGCCAAATGTTGACAAGCAATGTTAGCCGAATAATGTTGCCGAGAAAATCCAATGTGGAGCGACGTGGCCAAATAGTCTTGCCGAGTAATCAATGAGCCGAATAATGTTAGTTGAATAATGTTGCCGAGAAGATCTAATGTGGGGCGACGCGTGGCCAAATAGTCTTGCCGAGTATTCAATGAGCTGAATAATGTTAGCCGAGTAAAAACTGAGCGTAGTGATGTCGAGAAGGATGGAAGAGCTGTTGAACAACTTCATTGTTGGTTTGCCGAACAACCTTTGTTGGAACACTTGTGATTCTAGTGTCAACCGAACTGATTGGAAGCCAAAGGAGCCTTGAGTTATGTGCGCGTAACTACCTCCAAAGCACTAGATCCGTCTCATTTACTGTGACTTTGCAAGAGCTTGGTCGGCAATACTTATGCATGCAACTTTCAATTCTGCCGAATTTGGTCGGGATCAATATGAGCCGTTCACGACAATTGAATATGTATATATAGATTTCCTAGACATGTATATATATATAGAGATTGTCAATTTATGTCCTTATTAAATTACTTGTTGTAATAACTCACGACCTTATTTATGTCAATTTCAGCTAGAGAGAGAAAAAGTGAAGATCAACTTTTTTGGCCAAGATTGGTTTGAGGAACAAATAAAAAATAAATAAATGGATAGTCCATGTATGAATTTGGCCAAGAAACTCTGTCAATAATGCCAAAAAGATGTTGTCACCAAGAAAAGTATGAAACCCATTTTTAGAGAGAGAATGAAAATGTAAAAGCAGATCTACATAATATGTGCCGACTACTCTTCTCAGAATGTCGAGATAGATATTAAACAAATGTTTGGACCGAATCTATGAGCATCAATATATAGTGGACCAAATCTATAAGCATAAATGTATACATATATATATATATATATATATGTACATGCATATAGACAGCAAGATAGAATTCAAAAATAAATTTAAACAAAGAGGAGAAGGATAGGATCAACCGTGAGTCTTGTTTCTAGTAACGTGTAATGAAGATTTGAGCATCTTGAGTGTGGTGGTTGTCATCTCCTTCGTTGAATTCTTGTAGACGTTTCCCACAGACGGCGCCAATTGTTAGACCATGAAATATCCTCTCACATGGAAGTTGTAGAGATCCAACGAAGAGATGAACTTTGTCCCTGTGTGTCTGCAAAGATGAGCATGATCGGTGCCACCCAACCGGGGTTGCCGGTTGGAGACACTCCAATGCTAAAGTTAGTCCTTTGATTGAAAGAATAAAGCTAAGGAAATCAACAGTGTTTGTGTGTAGTGTAGGGAGAGAGCACCTGCCTTTCCTTCTGGGATGCCCCCCTTTATATAGATAGGGGGGTGTGATATTTATTTGGGCTGGACCCATTATAGGCCTTGTTTGGATTAACCCCAATAAGCGGATATATATATTTTTTTCTGGCTCCCACAAGTTTCATCACCTGGTTATCATCACAAATTCAAAGTCAGCACTTTCTAGCAGTTCCATTGACCAACAATATTATTTGGTGTTTTTAAGATGATAACAAGGAATTCATTTTTTAAAAAGAAAAAATCACCACTGGTGTCACGACCCCAAACCGCCCCTAGTAGGATGGTGCCGTGATGGCCAGTAATCCGTGATTACCGAAGGCCAACTTACAAAGATCACACACAATCAGAGTATAACACATATATGGGGCTCACAAATGCGAAAGCTATAAATCAAGATACAAGTGGTCCATAAGAGCCGTGCATAAATAATGGAATGACATACAAGGTATAGCTTTACAAGCAGTTTGAAATAACAAAAATCAAGTTACATCTTGATCAAAAGGCTTCTCGAGCCGACAGATAAAAATAAAGTCAAGAAGCATGATTTTCAAGACTGGCCGACGTATTACAACGTTGCCGACATGAACACAAAATAAGGCCGACGTAATCATGAATCCAAAACAAGCTGTGCAAAACACATTTAGGCGTCGCCGCCGTCCTGCCCATCACCTACATATATAGAGAGGGTGAGCTTGGATACTCAGTGAATGGTACAAATAATAAAGGTTTTGCATGAATATAGCCGAAGTCCTTTCAAAACAAAGCATGTCAAAATCATACGAATATTAGCCGAGGTTCTTTCAAAGCAAAACACGTCAAAACTCTAACAAATCAAGAGATGAACCGTATTCATCTATCAAATCTTACAAGTCTCAAGGGATGCCTGCTAGCATCGGCAAAACACAAATTAGGCTTTCCGAACAAATGATTCCACGCGGTAAACCGTCAGTGGCAAAACAAATACTGTATGATACATAGTCGATTGGTCAAAGGTACTGCGAAAGTTTATAGTCCTTCAGCACAAGGGACTTGTGTTACTTAAGCCCGTAGCTCTTTTTAACACGATGGTCTTGTGTTACTTAGGCCCGTAGCCTGCTTTAACACTAACCTTTCCAAGAGAAAAGGACCGTATCCTTTTATACTTGGTACTGCGAAAGTTGAGAGTCCTCCAGCACAAGGGACTTTCATACATAGTACTGCGAAAGTTTAGAGTCCTCAGCACAAGGGACTTTCCGAGATGACATCAAAACAAAGCTTACACTTGATACATCAAAATAGAGCTAAACATTCATGCTTAACAAATACTTTCATCAAAACAAAGCAAAGCAAGATTTATCAAAACGGTAAACATAGCTTTATTAGAATACACTCACATAGTTCTTCTCGGGTGTAGGCTCAAAGCAAATATCAAGGTCCTACAATCACACGGCAAATACTTTCTCAAAACAAGCTTTACATGCATGCAATGATCTCGGCGTTTTCACCAGATCCAAGTCAATAACAAGGCAAAATATGCTGGGGTTTAGACGCTGTCTTTTTCGTCTCAAGAAGACACACTGGGTACAACCAGGCTTTGCCGAGGTGTGGTCGAAGGGCCACATTCAAAAGAAGGTGGAAACCTGGGTTTCCTTTGAAGAACGTAAGACAAGATTAATCAAGAACATCAAGAACATGCATGCTAAAAACATAACTCATTTATTCCAAAGACTGAGATTTATGCCATGAGTTCAAAAACATGGACTGGGTACCCATTCAAGAAGATCATGCAGAACAAACACAAAATGGTTCTAGTTCCAACTTTCGGATCAAAACGAGGCTTTTTTCTTAAAACTCAAGAAACCATTTTCATTTAAGAACCAATTTAAACCAATGCATGGCATGCAAAACAAAATAAATCATGCAATGTAGCTTGACAGCCAAAAGATTAACTAGAGGTAGAGCAAGACTTAACCTAAAACTCAAATTAACGGTTGATCTTCCACGATCAAGCTCGGAACTCTACTCTCTCACTCTAAAACTCCCTCCTTCTTCTCTAGAGCTTCTCTCTCTAAAGACCAAGATTTGAGACAAAATGATTTGGTTCTAGGTCTGCGGCTGTCTAACACACAGTCAGACACGTGGCAGTACCGGGTTGGTTCAGTTCAAAAGGTGACTGATTGATAAGACAAGTCTCTGACAAAGCGTTACAACTAGCCAAGAGGCAGACACACGGGAAGAAAGAATCGCTAAAGACAAAGCTCGGCATAGGGTAACAAAACTCGGCTAGGGGGACGACACTTGACTAAGCTGTGCTACACCTGGGCTGGGTGTGCCACACCTCGGTCTGGGTCATACGCCCAAGGACAAGATAAAGTATAGAACATTCGGCCTAGATGATACACTCCTCGGCCTTGGTTCCGAGCCTCGGCCAGATAGTGAATCTCGGCAAACATGCCCGAGGTGAAGATGGAGGTCAACCATACGGCTCCGAAATAAATTCTAAGTAAAAGGTTAAAGGTGACTAAGCTCAAGATGACCTCGGCTGCACCAAAGCAAGGACAAAATCGAGCAAGCAATCCCTTAAGCAAAAAGACAGACAAGAATTACAAAATAACATAAAAGGCAAGATCTACATGAATGTATGCAAGTTGACTAAGTCAACATGAGGGTTGTTACAACTGGATTATGCACTTTGAAACATTTTAAGGATAGCACTATATTACAATCAGGTTGATTTTATTCCATGGAAAGTTTTTCAAGTATCTCATTGGTAAATATATTATGTAAACATATTGGAAGATTTTCCTAGATGTCAATTCTGAATCCACATAAATAAACTACAGAAAGTAAAGAATAAACAAAAAAAAAAAAAAAATCAATGAACTGCCAATGTAACTTCTTAAAATATCATGAAAGAGAAAAAAAACCAATAAGACAACAAAATGTAGGCAGTTTAAAAGAGGGAAAAAATGGTTCAAGGAATTACCTCAGCACAGATGAACCCTTTCTCAAAATCAGTATGAATAGAAGAAGTTAAAACTGTCACATTAATTCAGTTATAAAATCATCAAAACAATGTCTTAAGTCAGTAATAATTGGAAAGACATATCCATGCAAGTGCAAGAAGCATTATCAGTATAAAAAAAAATCCCAGACCAAATATGGTGTTTTGGTAAAAAATAAGTCACCCAAGATATAACTTTGTTTTTGAATCATAAATTCTTGTAATTTTATAAAAAAAAAATTATATAATATTTGTCACAAAAATATATAACATGTATTAAAATTACATAATTTTATAGATAGCATATAATTTTAAATTTTGAAATGAAATAATAAATTATGGAATAATTAGATTTTTTGTATGATTATAATTAGATTTTAGTGAATTGCTTCCATATAGTGACATACAAATTTAAATTTCTAAATAGTAGAGCAGACTTTCCTTTTATAAGTCGTAATTTATGGAATAATTTGAGTTTTATTATTATGGTTAAATTAGAGTTAACCAATAGAAATTTTTTTAATTATTTAAAAATGTAAAATAATTAGATTTTGAAGAGAAACTAATCTTGATTATCATTATTGACCTAACTATTACATTTTATATATATTCACATATCAGTAACTAACCATCTAACAAACTAACTAATCTTCCAAACAAACTAACTGTATACACGTGAACTGCTTAGGTGTTACACAGCCTATGGCTTGTGATACACCTTCATGTAAGGCTGCACTTGATCAGCTTCTGTGGACTGCTTTTGCATTGTTTGATCTGTTACAGTCTATTTGGTCTGTTGCAGTTACTGTTGCAGTAGCTGCAGCCTTGGACTACTTGGACTGTTGTGTTAAGTCTTCATCAACCCCCCTTATGCTAAATGGGGCAGCAGTCACCAGAAGCTTGGATTGCAGATAATGAAACCAAGAGATAGATAAGGCTTAGTAAAAATGTCATCTATCTGCTTAGAGGAAGGAACATGTCTGATGTGAAGTTTCTTTTGAAGAACCTTTTCTCAAACAAAATGATAGTCTATTTCAATGTGTTTGGTCCTTGCATGGAAAACAGGATTAGAAGCAAGAGAAATGACAAAAAGGTTATCACACCAAAGAGTAGGAATAGTGGAACAGGACAAGAACATCTCATCCAAAAGCATTTGAACCTAGGAAGCTTCAGCTATAGCTTGAGCTAATGATCTGTATTCTGCCTCAACTGAAGACCTAGCAATAGTAGGCTGTTTCTTGGCTTGCCAAGAAATAAGATTGGACCCCAGAAAAACACAAAATCCAGAAATAGATCTGCGATCAGAGTGATCACAACCCAGTCTACATTAGAGAAAATTTGCATATCAAAAGAACCAGGACTAAAATTAAGACCATAGTGCAGAGTTCCTTTAAGATACCTAAGGATCCATTTGACTACTGCAAAATCAGCCACAATAGGTATGTGCATATGTTGACAGGCAATGTTAACAGCAATGGAAAGGTCAGGTCAGGTAAGAGTAAGATGTTGAAGAGCTCCCACAATACTTCTATAGAGAAAGGGATTATGAAATGGCAAAGAAAAATCAGAAGAAGAAGAAGAAGAAGGAGGTTTGAGAGACAAAGGAGAGGAGTAAGGCTTATATTGTGCAAGACCTGCCTTGATCAAAATATCAGAGGCATACTTATGTTGGGACAAAAACAGACCAGTAGAAGTGTGGTGAACAGCAATACCCAGAAAGTAATTAACCAAGCCAAGATCCTTGAGAGCAAATACTGAATTCATATGAGAAATGAGAGATTGAATATAAGAAGAAGAGTTGCCAGTGAGTAAAATGTCATCAACATAGACAAGAAGATAGGTAATGGTAGAAGAAGTTTTCTGAATGAACAAAGAATGATCACATTGACTATGAACAAAACCTATGGAAAGAAGGTAGGAAGCAAAAGCAGTATACCAAGCCCTAGGAGCTTGTTTAAGCCCATGGAGAGATTTGCTCAATTTGCAAACAAAGGAAGGTTGAGTAGAACAGACAAAACCAGGTAGCTGGTGCATAAAGACATCTTCATCAAGAGTACCATACAAGAAGGCATTTGAGATATCTAACTGCCTAATAGGCCAGTTAAAATGAAGAGTCAAACAGAATAAAATCCTGACAGTAGGCTGTTTAGCAACTGGAGAAAAAGTATCATGAAAATCCACACCTTCTTCTTGCAAGTAACCTTTGGCTACCAATCTGGCCTTGTACCTAGCAATGGTACCATCAGAGTGTTTCTTAATCCTAAAAACCCATTTACATCCAATAACATGGTTAGCAGTAGAAGGAGGAATAAGAGTCCAGGTATGCTGATTTTGTAAAGCTTGAAATTCTGTTTGCATAGCTACCAACCAATGAGGAGACTGAAGAGCTTCTTTATAAGAAGTAGGTTCAATGAGAGATAGAGAAATAAAAGCTGAGAAACACAGAGAAGAAGCAGCCTTGGACCCGGTAACCATAGAATGAGTATTAGAGGAAGAAATAGGAGGATGAGGAAGAATAAGTATAGTTAATTGAATACTTGGATGAGCAGACAAAGAATGAGATGAAGATGAAGAAGAGGGAGAAGAAGACAGTGCAGAGGAGACAGGTAAAATGGAAGCAAAAGACAAATCAGAAGAATGAGAGAAATAAGACAAAGGAGTAGAAGCAACAGTTGGAGAAGGCCAAAAGAAAGACTGAAGTGTAGACAAAGAGGGAGAAGAGGAGTCGGAAGAGGAGACTTGAGCAAAGGGAAAGTGAGTTTCATCAAAAATCACATGCCTAGATATATAAACTCTGCCAGTAGCAGGATCTAAACATCTATACCCATTCATAGAGGAATGATAACCAATTAACACACAAGGAAGAGACCGAGGCTCAAGTTTGTGGTTAGTATATGGGCGAAGCCAGGGATAACAACAGCATCCAAAAACTCTAAGAAAAGAATAGTTAGGTTAGGTACCAAACAAAATCTGAAAGGGACTAAGACAAGGAGATTGAGACCTAGGCAATCCATTAATGAGATATGCAGCAGTAGAGATAGCCTCAAACCAAAACTTGAGAGGCAAAGAGAAGTGATGCAGGAGAGTTATAGTTGTTTCAATGATATGTCTATGTTTTCTTTTAGCCAATCCATTTTGGGATGGAGTATGAGAGCAAGAAAACTGATGAACAAGACCATTTTTTGTGAAAAATTGTTGAAATTTATGATTAGAATATTCACCACCACCATCGGATCAGAAAATCTTAAGAGAAGTAGAGAATTGTTTTTCCACAAACACCTTGAATTCCAAAAATTTAGTATAAACCTCACTCTTGTAGTTTAAAGGAAACAACCAGGTAAAGCCACTGAAATCATCAACAAATACAACATAGTAGCTATATTAAGACTAGTCTTAAGTAAAGGGGCCCCAAACATCACTATGGATGAGGGCAAGAGGTTGGTTGACAACAAAAGAAGACAAAGTAAAAGGCAAACGATGACTTTTAGCCACACAACAGTGAGAACAAAGTCCATTCTCATCTTTATTACAAACAATAGGAACAAACGTAGCTATAGTATTGAACTTGAGGGATGACCTAATCTCTTGTGCCACAAAGTAGAAGAGATGCTTTGAGAAACTAAGCTTGCAGAGGAGAGGAAAACTGATAAAGACCATTAGAGTGAAAACCTCTAGAAAGCACTGCCTTCAAAGTTTTGTCCTAACAACAAAGGAATTGTTATCAAAAGTGATTGTACAATTATTGTCTTGAGTGAGCTGATGAACAGAAATAAGATTGGAAGAAATTTGAGGAACATGAAGCAAATTGTTCAATTGAAAACAAAAGGTAGGAGTGGAAAGAATACCAGCTCCACTATGCTGAATAGGAAGAGAATCTCCATTGCCTACCACAACCTGATCATGGCCTTGATAGGGTTAATACAGATGCATATGTTGCAAGTCATTAGTGATGTGTGTGGTAGCAACTAAATCAAGATACCAAGGTGAAGCTTCAGACGAAGAAGAATGAACAAAACCTGTGGTAGAAAAGGCTCGAGGAGCTGTAGAAGATGGAGAAGGACCACCAGGATAGAGAGAGAGAGCAGAGAATAGCCTTCTTGAGTCGGTGCACCAGAAGCAAATCCATAAGAGGGTGTATAAGCTGGATTCATGCGATTGCGACACTCAAGAGCTGTGTGATTGTTTTTGCCACAGATTTGACAAACAAAACCTGAAAATAGATCTCCACGACGGCCTCTGTAATTTGAAGAATTGGTATAGCGATCTCTGCCACCAGAATTGGAACGATTTCCTCTGTAATTAGAAAAATTTGATCGATTATGTCCTGACTGAAAATGTTGATGTTGTGAATTTGCAAATGACTGATATGGCGAAGCTAGGGTTTGATGTTCAGAAGGAGCTCCTTGAACGACAGAGAAAGCAACATTAGGAGAAGCATGTAAATTGATCTTCTCAATATGAATTGCTTCAGAACATAATAAAAAGGACATTTTTTCCATGGTTACAACATCAGATCGGGCTCGAATAGCTGTTTTGAAGGATTATATTCATCAAGAAGACCATTCAAAACAAGAAGAATAAGATCCTTATCATCTATAGGTGAAGTGACCAATGCAATTTGATCTGAAATTTCCTTGAATTGTTGCAGATAGACCTCCATAGTCTGAGATTTTTTTGAAAGTGTTTAAAGTTTGTTCTTGAGTTGATGAATATGTGATCGTGATAAAGCAGTGAACCCTTTCTCCAAAGCAATCCATACTTCGCGACTATGCTGCAGATGCAAGACTGAAGAAAAAAATTGGTGGTGACAAAGTCACAGTTAAACAGCTAAGAAGATGTGCATCAATAAGCTTCCATGTGCTGAATTTCGGATTGGAGAATGAATTGTTCTGTGCATTCACAATTGTAGGAGGAGGACAATCAATTGATCCATCAAGATATCCCAATAATTATATGGCTCGAAACAGACTCTGAGCTTGACTTTTTCAAATTAGATAATTTGATGAGTCAAGTTTTACTGTGACTAAAGAATTGAGATTGGAAAGAAGAAGAGAAAGATTTGGATGAAGAACAGTAGAGGTTGGCATTGAAGATAACGCCATTGTTGAATGCTCGTTAGAGCTCTATCCGCTCTGATACCATGAAGAGAAACTGAATCTTGATTATCATTATTGATCTAACTATTACATTATATACATATATATATATATTCACATATCAGTAACTAACCATCTAACAAACTAACTAATCTTCCAAACAAACTAACTATATACACGTGAACTGCTTAGGTTTTACATAGCCCATGTGTGACGACCCCGCCTCGTATAATATTTTATATTTGGTTAATTAAGGAGATTTGGGATTTTAATTAGTCGTTATCCTAATTTAATTTGGAATTTATGAGGATTGTAGAATCTGATTCGTATATGATTCTATTAAAGATTTATTTTTGGAATTAAAACTTAAGGGTCCAAATGGCTTAAGGAAGTGAAATTAAGAAGTTGAATCAATTTAATTTTAATTACGGATCCATTTGGGAATTTAATTAAATATTCATTTCAGTTTAGTAAAATTGAGATTCGATTAATTAGGTCTGAATTGGAGTTAATTAAGTTAATTAAATTATAAGGATTGAGAATTGTGATTATTACGAATTAAATTTATTTATAGGGCGTCCAATTTAAATATGTAATTTATTGATGAAAATTTGATGTCTGATTAGAAATTGAAGGCCTAAATAGTTTGAGAAATCAAAATTGATAATGGAAATAAGTCTAATTTAATATTTGGACCTTTTTGGAAGTTTGATTAAAAATCTGACACGGAATGGTAAAGATTAAATTTAAATAATTGGGCCTTAATTGAAGTCAAATTAGACTAACTAAATTATGTGGAAATTGTAATTAGTTATGGTTAATTAAGCTAATGTACAATTAGTGTGCTAACTAATCCTAACATACATCACCACATGGATTAATTTAAGGTGGACAAGTGTCCCACCATTTTTAATAATAATAATAATAATAATAATAATAAAGAATGGAATAAATGAAATCAGGAAGAGGGTGAGCTAAGTATTTGAGCCTTAAAGCTATTCACCAACCTGTTCGGCTGGGAAAAATCAGAGAAAAGAGAGAGATAGTGATAGAGAGAGAGAGAAAGAGAGCTTTGTGTTGATGGGTTTGAAGGAAATTCAAGAAATTGAAGACAAAGGAGGAAACTCAAAGTTTGACCAAGAGATTCAACAAATTGAAGATTTTAGGTAAGAAATTAAAGTTCAAATTTTGTAGATAAATTACCCAAAAGCTGAAATTGAGAGATAATTGAGTTCAATTTCATGTAATTAAAAAGGGAATTAGCAAGATGATGAAGAAATGGAGTTATGTTCAATTTATGGAAATTAATTATTTTGGGTTTGATGTTGTGATTTTTCATGAAATTAAGTTTCATTGTTACATGCATGAATAAATTTTACAAGTTTAATACTCCAATTATACATGCATCATGGATTTTGAAGAATTTGGATTAATTCAATCTCATATTTTGAAGAGAGAAAGGAAAAGCTTTAGAAAAATCAAATTTATGGAAATTTGGAATTAATCCTAATGTAAGAAAAGTTTTGATCTTATTATGAAAATTATGAATTTGTTTGATCCATGCATGTAATTGAATTTAAAAGTTTTATTCAATTTAAACACATTTTAGAACATCTATGATTATAAATTAAGTTTTTGGTTAAAAATTGAGTTAAGTTGAATTTCTAAGAAATTGATTTGTGTAACTCATAGTTAAGTTGATTTTTGGTTATTAATAATAAAATTGGGTTCTATTTTTACACACATCATGAAATTTCAAGAGTTTGAAAAGTCTAATTCGTATTTTAAAATTGTGGGTTTGATATAAAGAAAATGAGTTAAATCTAAATTTGGACAATTGGAGCATGATTTTGAATAAATTATTTCTAATTGGGAGTGTTTACTAAATTATACAATGATTCTCCATGTTTTATACCAAAAATACAAGTTTTGAGGCTTTGAATATCAAATTTGAACTTCGAACACAATTCTGGAAATTCCAGAATTCACACTGTCCGCTCGAACAAGAAAAGTCTCGCTCGAGCGTGAAAATCAAGCTCCCAGAAGTTTTGCAAAATTTTACAGTCCGCTCGAGGACGCTATTTTCAGCAATTTTTGACTAACTCTTTTGAATGCATAATTGCATCCTTATGACATTCTAAGAATTCTTAGGCACCAATTGGACTCGCATAGTCATGAAATAAACTAGAAATACATAAAGAGAGTTGAATTAAATGAAATGAATATTGAATGGTGCTTCTACTGTGTTTTTGTCATGTGATTTATATAGGTGGGCATCCGAGGCCTTACATCGACTTAACCCGCTGTGAGTAATAACCTTATAAAGATATGTTCAAAGTATCTTTACTTTCGAAAATGTTATTGCTATCAAAATGGATATGTGATTGATTGAATGAATTCTTAAAATGATTTGATAATTGATAGCATGACTAATTGAAATGTTATGTCCTCTAATGAATGAAGTTCTGTTTTGAAACGATATTGTGGCATCCATTGAATATAAGCCCTTGCCTGGGGGTAATAGTACCATGGCTAGGCCTTTGCCTGGGGGTAACAATACCATGGCTAGGCCCTTGCCTGGGGGTAATAGTACCATGGCTAGGCCCTTGCCTGGGGGTAACAATACCATGGCTTTTGGATTGATTGACATACGGTTCATTATTACTTCATGGATATACCACATAATTTGACATTGAAAGATCTTATTATTGAAAGGGATTGATGTGATGGCTAAACGAATTGTTTTGGCTATGGAAATGGATTGTTTCGGAAAATGAAATATATGTTTTGGGAAGAGATTTGGTATGGAAAATGTTTTGTTATAAAGTTTGATATAATATGGCAAATGCCTTAGTTTGAAAATAATTTAAGACTCATTTCGAAATTGTAAGACATGTTTTTGTACTATCGTCGAACTTCATTCATTTAACCTCTTTATTCTGTTATTACTCGCTGGGCTTTAGCTCACTATTTATATGTATATGTAGGTGAGCAAACTAAGCAACAAGGATAGAGAAAGCCTCGGAGTCTACCCATGTCAGCCTTTTGAAGAGCTTCCGGAATGGAGCAAGTTAGACTCGAGTAGAGCCAAGAAAATCAACCCCTTCGCTTTGCCAGAGTTTTGTATTTTGCTGAGTCTTAATGTATATGTGTGTGAGATATATAAGATATGTGTATAAATTATTATTGTGTTTTAATGTTTTAATTATTTTAGTCGTCATGTATGCACAAACTCGATGGACATTGTTATTTTTTTTTTTTTTTTGCTTTCGCCTTAGGCCCCGATATAATTTAAATATTTTGAAATTTTATCTTTGAGGCCGAAGGTAATCTAGGATTACTGGCTGGTTATGACACTAAACCTATAGGGGCGTGTTTGGATCGTGACACCATGGCTAGTGATACACCTTCATGTAAGACTGCACTTGATTAGCTTCCGTGGACTGCTTTTGCGCTGTTTGATCTGTTGCAGTCTATTTGGTCTGTTGCAGTAACTATTGCAGTAGCTGTAGCCTTGGACTGCTATGTTAAGTCTTCATTAGATTTTAGTGAATTGCTTCCATATATAGTGGCATACAAATTTAAATTTTAAAATAGTTGAGCATACTTTCCTTTTAGAAATCGTAATTTATAGAATAATTAGAGTTTTATTGTTATGGTTAATTGAGTTAACCAATAGAATTTTTTTTTAAATATTTAAAAATTATAAAATTTAGTTTGAGGATTTAGAATTATCACAACTCTTTTGGTTGAAAACCCCTTTTACTTAATATAAGGACTCGTATAAAACCCATATTTAAGTTTAAAATCAAAATGTTTAAATTGTGACAATTCCTACTCAAATTCTGATTGAATTTAATTTGAGTTGATAAATTTTTATCTTAGACCTATTTTGGGAAGTTGGCTTTTTATTCCATCCGAACTTGGTGGTTAAACTCTACTACGGTGACAATACTATAGGAGAGGTCTTGCGAAAAAATAAAAAGCTTAACACCCCGAAACTAAAAAGCACTACAAAAAAATCAATTTTTCTCTTTGTTTTTTTGAATTTTTTTTGCAAAAAATTAGAAGTCAATTCTAAAGACAACCATTACTCTTGACCAAATTGAAAATAGCCCTAAGGCCATAAAATTTTACTTACTTAAATTACTTAAGGCTACGAAATTTTACAAACTTAAATTACTCAAATTGGGCTCACCCAAATTGAACCTCAATTAGGTCATAGGATAAAATAGATGCCCGCTCTAAATTTTATGATCTAAAAATCCATACAATGTTAATAAATATCCTTATCGTATATCTCAATATTCAAGAAAAAATTATTTTATAATCTAAAAATTCATCAAATATTAATATATATCATTATCATATACATTTAGCCGTGCACAGTACAATTTGGGGTTGTTGCTGCGCAGGGTGCGTAGCAGCAACTGTTGTGCACCTTATTGGGCCCATTTCAGGGCCTAATTCGATAATCTAAAGCATTCACATTTTAGAAGGTATCGAGTATTATATACTTGTAAAACATCACGTCAATCGGATATCGTTGGCCTTTTCATAAAATCACATGTGTATTTTTTTTAAAAAAAGAAGATAAATGTAATTTGAAATATAAAACTCAATACAAATGTGACTTGATGAAAAAGATAACGATATCCAATTGATGTGATTTTTTACAGGTATGTTTTACTCAATACCTTCTAAAATGTGAACGGTTCAGATTATCGAATTAGGCCCTAAAATGGGCCCAATAGGCGCGCAACAGTTGCTGTTGCACACCCTACGCAGCAGCAACCCCAAACTCTGCATAATATGGGTTGAATGTTAGTATATATATAGCACATAATTTTAAATTTTAAATGAAAAAATCTATACTATATATTATAGTAAATTGACATTGCAATGAGGAGCCATATGAGAAAACATCATACAAATTTTCTTGATTTATTTTGATTTTAAATAGTTAAAAAAAACTTATTGGCTGACTATCATGTAAGCATAAAAAATATAATTATTCCATATTTTGTGATTTTCAAAAGGAAACAACACAATCCGTTTCCAAATTCAAATTTATGGGCCTAATTATATTCCATGACATCTAAAATAATGACAATCCCATAATAGGAAAACTTCCATTGAAAAATATATATATTGAAAGTATGATTAATTGTTCCTAACTCATCCCCACCCTAAAACCCTAAAATATTAAAAAGTCATATGTATTGTTAAGGCTCATACACAGCATAGACAACAACAAGCACTTCTTACAAGTTCAGATAGTCACTCGATGATAAAGCTATTTCAAAGTTACTGGTTAGTCAACCATTCGACCTCAATTCTCATAATGTTATTTATTGTATAATTGAATTTCTTTAGTTGTTTTTTTTATCTAATAATTGTTTGATTTTAAACTAATCCAAAGTCTTGTGTTCCATTTAAGAAGAATCAGCTATTTATTGTTTGATACTAAAATTAAAATAATAGTTAGAAAACACCCCTATTTGTCGTGCTAACATATTTTTTAATAAATTTGAGATATTTTGTTTTTTTTTGCTCAATAGTTTGAATAGGTTTGAAATGCATATATTTGGATCATTCAATTTTTCTAACTATATATAATCTACTCCAATATGAAATATTGGGATGTTTAGTTTGGTTTTAGAGTCAATTTGAAAGGTTACGATTAAAAAAAAAAAAATTTAATACCAAAGCTAGACTGTTTAAAGTATCTGAGTGAATCAAAACTATATAAAATTCAATGTCTTAGGTTATTTATTCCAAAAAAAAAAAAATCCCAATTATCAATCAACAAGAAATCAATTAATTAGTACAAAACATTGCAACTACTTTAATTCAATTGATTTCTATATTTATTTAGAACCAAGATCAAATCATCTTTTGAAAAAATAAAACTGAACTGTATAGTTTAACTTTGTTTACAACCATTTCTATTTTTTTTATTTTTTTTGCCATTATAGAATAACCATGATGGTCAGCTTTAGCTGTTAACTTGCTAAGGTAACTTTAATTTTTGTGGTAGCTCTATTCGCATTCCTTTTTTCCCATCACATACTATGTTTTTAACTGACTATGTAATTTTTGCATAAATAACATAATTGCCCTTCTTAGAAGATGAATAAAGAGAACGGTAAAGGCATAGGAAAGGAAAATTTTAGCTAATTGACAAGTGTAAACGATTTTATTGTAACTTTGCATAATAAAAATAAAATTTTCATATTTCTACATCTACATATATGTTATAGCGAAAGAATGTTTCATCCGAAATGCACTATTAGCTTTACAGCATTGATCTTCACAATTTTTTTTTTTAAAAAAAAAATTATATGTTAAGAAATACACATGGCATAGAATTGGTCCATCTAACCATATTTATGATTTTGGAATTTAAAATGTTTTATATAGAAAGGTAAGAAAGAAATTTAGTCATATTTAATTATATCATCGGTGAAGTTTGACGTAGGAGAAATTAAAATTACAAAATTATAAGATGGAATGTATTATTTTATGTTAAATGTACTGTTTGTAATTTATTTTATTTTTCTTTAGTTTTCATCAATTAATTATGACAAGCACTTCTCATTAAAAACTTAGAATACACATTAATGACATAACAAAAAATATATATATAACCATCTAAAAAAAAAAAAAATCTTCAATGTAATGCTGATGAAAATGGTTAAAATCTAATTGATTCTAAACTATTTTGGTAAGGTTACCAAGTTATGGTTCTTAGGTTAGAAGCTTCAGGAAGGGAATCCGAAGCACGGGTTCGAATCCCGCTTGTGACTATACGGGGGTTGCACTCTGTTATTATTTAATTTTAAAATTATTTATTTATGTCCGTGCATATAGCTCGGGTATTATACTAATATATGTATATTTTAAAAATCATAAATTAAGAAATAATTAGATTTTTTTATGATTATAATTAAATTTTAGTAAATTGCTTCTATATGGTGGCATACAAATTTAAATTTTGAAATAGTTGAACATACTTTTCTTTTAGAAGTCATAATTTATGGAATAATTAGAATTTATTGTTATGATTAAATTAGAGTTAATCAATAGAAATTTTTTTGATAAAATTTACTTGGAAATCCCATTTCAAAAACTTGTATACTAAAAAGTTT
Source organism: Camellia japonica (assembly GCA_030407325.1). Classification (NCBI taxonomy): domain Eukaryota; kingdom Viridiplantae; phylum Streptophyta; class Magnoliopsida; order Ericales; family Theaceae; genus Camellia; species Camellia japonica. Next base: position 159,061,310 of record JAPPVO010000014.1, on the reverse strand, counting down.
TATGAATTTTCTTATAGACATGTAAGTCCCATTGACTTTGTGAGTTATTCTAGGAGATCTTTTTAGTTTTTTTTTTAGAATTTTTGGACTGATATGCGGTTTTTGTTTTTTGTTTTTAATTAGCCAACAAATAAGGGATTTGGATTACAATGTACTTGTATTTTTATTTGGAAATATCGAAAACCCAACTTAATTTTGGAATTTTCTGTGAGAAATTGGGTATTCCTTATATATAATTGCTTGGTTGTTTATTTGAAAAGGTCAAAGATCTAACTTGACATTTGGTAATTTATATTGTATTTTATCTCACAATTTGCATGATTAACGATTTCAAATTCATTGGTCCTATGGACAGTTGAAGCATTTTTATTATTTATTGTTTATTGTTTTATGTGTGATCATCCTTACTGAGAGTTCCGGCGTGATTTATGAAATAATTAAAGTTATTGTTTTGGCTAATTGAATTGACCAATAGAATTTTTTTTACAACAATATTGGGGATATTAATACAATTATTAATAATCTTACTAGTACACTTAACAATTGGGCCGAGCTACGTCAACGTGGGATATGGAGTTGGGCCTCGCTAGGGCCAAGGACCATGAACCTGGCCGAACTGAACCAACGCGGCTGGCCCGGCCCATTAAGTTGGGTCTAGCAAGCCGACCGAGCTATGATTCGGCTAAAATCGATATTTGCTTGAATCCGTACTGATGCGTTAGGCTGAACTACGAACAGTTCGGACTGACGTAGGGCCGAGGAGTCCTACGAGGTAGCGGGGTAAGACCGAGATGCCGAACCGCACGTCCTACGACCAGTTGATCCCAATGGACCGGTTTATTGTAGCTCGGTCGTTCCAGTTCGTTGTGGTGTCTGTTTCTTCCAAGTGATAACCTGGTAGTGTAAGCCACCTGGACCAACGGTAAAGCAGAGAAAATCCACTCATGGAAAGCATCAATACAGTTTGGCGGTTCGACAAACACTTTTTGGAGGTTTTGATCTCTACACGTGTAAGATAGGTAGAGGGGAGCACAGATGCCTGCTTAGAGAAGGACAACAGAGGTAGTGCGCCCACAATCTCTAAGGCTGCATGGCCAGCCTAGAAAAAGAAGAGAAGAGAGACGTTAGATGTAAGCAATCAGAAAGAATTCCAAACTCTCTCGCTCTAAAGTGCTCTCTCTATTCTTCTTCTTCTTCTCCAATTGTGCTGACTTGATCGTCGAAGGGTTTATCCGGCAGCACATCCCAGGCAGCTCACCATCTTTTGGTCTTCACGTCAGGCGACGTCACGTGAAGCTTGGATTCAAGGAGTACGGAGAACAGAGAATATTTCACCCCCGTACAATTGGTGCCATCTGCGAGAACACTTTGACAGACAAACCTTGTTAGCCAAGCTTTTTCAACCGTTTCCATGGCTAACAACGACGAAACACCGTTGTCCGTTGTCGACGGTATCACACTAGAGTCTGTCTGACGGAGAGATGGCCCTCCAACTATTCCGACTATGGCGAACCTGGAAACCTCTTCCAGAAGTGCGCTAGACAAATGCGCAAGGAGCACTGAACACTTCAAGAGTCCAGAGGGTCACCGACGACGAGGAGAGTCACATGCTCAGTGCTTGGAGCAAAACTTAGAGACCAGGACGCCCTCATTCAAAAGATGGCAGCTGAAATGGAGACGCTGAAGCTCCAGATCAAGGGGAAGGGTGTTGCTGAAGTGGGCAACCACAGTGAGCGCACCCCACTCCGTCGCTCTGACAGTCATCGCCAAGATAGGACGCCTTCTTTCTCTATCACCAAAAGCTATGGAGTTGGAGACTCCGATCCACCAGTGGAGAGATCTCACACTCGTGACAGCAGTTACCGTCCCTCGCGTCCATCGACGACGTCGAGATACTCTTACTTTGCCCATTCAGGGGATCTGGGGATGTATTGGAGGAGCGAGCTCGCCGTAGAGAGACCCAAAGATTGCCGGCGTTGCAAAGGCTGAGTCCCCAAATCCGTTGTAGTAAGGAAGTGGCAATGCTAGCGCCTAGAATGATGGCCCCAGCACTGATGGACAGAGAGCTAGCAAGATTTACCGCTATCCCACTGTCCCCAGAGATCGAGAGCATGCCACTCCCTGCCGAATTCCACCAACCTAAGTTCACACTGTACGACGGCAAAACGGATCAGTACATGCACGTGAGTCATTACTGGCAAGTAATGGCTCGCCACCGGCGCAATGACGCCTTGATGTGTCTCATATTCCCAGCAAGTTTTGGGAGATCTGGGCCTGAAGTGGTTCGAAAGACTCCCAGAGGGGAGCATCGAGGGGCGGTAACAACTAGCAGAGGTCTTTGTCACTAGATTCAAAACCAACACTCGAACACCGAAGAGGTTGACCACCTCCTGAGCGTCAAGATGGAATCTGGACGTTCTTTGAAGGCATACAATGCCAAGTATTGGGAAACTTACAATGAGATCCTCGATTGCCCCACCAATCTGGCAATCGCACAATACAAGCGAGGTCTCCCAGTCGGACATGGGCTGCGAGACTCGCTTACGATGGACCAGCCCACAACCATGGAGTCCTTGATGCAGCAGATCAACGAACATATCCGAGTAGAAGATGATGCCACCACCGCCACCGCAACTGAGAAGGCAAATCCGGTTGCGGCGGACAGAAGAGTGGCTGGGAAGGTTCACTCGGTGGGGCAGGAGGACAACCGCCCTAATGACCGAGCTAGAGACCAACATCGCGGTTTAAACCGCAATGATAGAAACAAAAGTCGCAGAAACGACCGAGCTAATGCTCTTTGTAGTGAAGAGGAAGATGCCAAGAGGAAGTTGAAAGCACGAACCGGCATCACCACTGTCTTTAAGATCCCAATTTACCACATCCTAAATGAGATCTGAGTGAGCCCTACATACGTTGGCCAACCAAATTGGGAGACACACAGAGGGGCTTCAACTCGAGGTATCGCCCCACCTTCCACGAAGAAAGGGGGCACCAAACAGAGGATTGTGTGCCGCTCAAACAAGATTTGGAGGAGCTGGGGGCGGCTGGGCATCTGGACCAGTACATAGACAGGGGTATGAGGGCCACTCCACAAGGACAGACCGAGCCAAATGGCCTTGCTGTCCTGGATGCAGCACCCCAAGATATCTGCCGCTAGAAAAACTGGCTTTGGCTCTCAAGATGGCTTCTAGAAAGCTGATGCACTATTTTCATGCCCACACGATAGTCGTGCTAATCGAATTTCTGCTCAAGGTGCTCTTTGAAAAGGCAGATTTCCTCGGCAGAAGTGGGTCGTGGAATTGGGGCAATACGATATCAAGTTCTAGTCGCGCGCTACTATCAAAGCTCAAGCTCTTGCCGACTTCGTGGCGGAATTTGTTCCTGGAACACACCCTCTTTGCCCTGTCGATTTGGCTAGCGCGGACTTGGCGCAGCCCACGGCTCGATAGCAGAAATAAGTGGTGGACAACAAGTAGCAGAACGCAAGAGAAAGCTGAGCAAGAAATGGAAGAACTGGCCGATTTACCAAAATACAAGCTCGACGGAGATGTAGAAAGAGACCAGAATGAGCCGACCAGTACCTTGAAGTGGAGGAACTCTCAAAATTCCTCCGACTGCTAGAAGTTGTTCATTGGCGAGATGTGGAAACTCTTCGTCGATGGGGCCTCCAATAGACATGGCGCCGGACTAGGGTCGTGTTGACATCCCCGGATGGCTGACATTGAGCACGTGATCACACTCGGGTTCCTAGCATCCAACAATGAAGGGGAATATGAAGCCCTCCTCGCCGGATTGAAGAGCGCTTTGAGAATGAAGGCATCAGAACTTATGGTATTCAGCGACTCCAAGCTGGTTGTCAATCAGGTCTCTGGGGAATATGAGGCCAGGGATGAAAGGATGGCTAAGTATCAAGCGCTGGTACGCGCAGAAATCAAAAAGTTTGCCGCAATAAGAATGGAACAAATTAACCGCGAAAAAAACAATGCAGCCGACGAATTGGCCGGCCTAGCATCTATGCAAACGACTTTTCCCAATCCTTTGATGATAGAATTCTTACCCTGACCGAGCATTGAGGAACCGGAGGTGCCCGAAGTACTCTGCGCCGACTTGGGACCATCCTGGATGGATCCTATTATCACCTTCCTGAAGGATCGAATTCTACCCACTGAAAAGAAAAAGGCCAACAAGATAAGGGCCAAGTCAGAGCGGTTTTGGCTTTCTCCATCTGGCGCCTTGTATAAGAAATCTTTCACTGGGCTATACCTAAAGTGTGTCCACCCCAACAAGGTTGAAGCTTTCCTCTTCGAGATTCATGAAGGCATCTGCGGAAGCCATATTGGGGGTAAATCTTTGGCTTTCCGAGCAATTTCCCAGGGGTTATTGGTGGTCGTGCACGCAGGCCAACGCGTAGAAATATGTTTGCAAATGCGAAAAATGTCAAAAATTCGCTCACCAGATTCACCAACCGGACAGAGAGTTGCTCTTCCTTACAATTCCTTGGCCATTTGCGCTTTGGGGGCTAGACATTGTAGGACCTCTTCCAGCACTCCAGGCAACCGCAAATTTTTCATCGCTGCTACGACTACTTCACCAAGTGGGTAGAGGCCAAGCCATTGGCCACCATCAAGGAAAAGATGTTAAAAAATTTGTCTGGCAGAATGTTATCACCCACTTCACATCCCAAAAGCTCTCATTTCGGATAATGGCACTCAGTTTGACGGAAAACTCTTTCGCGGGTTTTGCGAGAGTTAAAGATTGAGTTCTACAATTCTACCGGCCTCCAATCAAATGGTCAAGCCGAAGCTTCAAACAAAACCATCTTGGACGGGCTGAAGAAGCGATTGGAGAAGGCCAAAGGGAAGTGGGCTGAGGAACTTCCCAATGTGCTCTAGGCATACCGCACTACACCAAGGCGCTCAACCGGGGAAACTCCATTTGCCTTGGCTTACGGCATGGAGGCAGTCATACCATTGGAGATTGGCATGCCAACCATCCGATCTGAAAGTTTCCAACCAGACTTGAACAATGAAGCTGTAGCCCTGGAGCTTGACCTAGCCGAAGAAAGAAGGGAACGGGCTCTAATCCACATAGCAACTTACCAACAAGAGCTCTCCAAGAAATACAACAAGACCGTGCATCCTAGGCTATTCAAGGTCGGAGACTGGGTCTTAAGGAAGGTAATGGGCAGCACAGTGATCCCTGGCGAGGGAAAATTATGAGCAAATTGGAAGGGGGCATACAAGATAACTAGCCTTACAGGCAAATAGGCATACCACCTGGAAGACTTAGATAGCAAAGCTATCCCCAAACAATGGAATGCGGCCAATCTTAAGATATTTTACTTTTTTCTACTTTTTTGCTTCTTGTAACTTGGCCTTTTGGCATTGGGTGTAATCTGTAACATGTAGTAGAAGATGACCCCTTCTTTCTCTTATGTTTGCGTTTCTACACGGAAATGTTACAAGGACATTAAGTTGCTATGAGTACCAGGGGCAAGTGTTCAAAACTGAGATAACTTTTGCAGAATGAGCGATTATCCGGTTATAGGCTGATTTTGCTTGTTGAACCGAGCTGAACTTGCTCAACCGCCCAACAATTAGTGTTTCGCCCAACTTGTATTTAAGCCGAGCCAATTTTGTTCATAATTATCCGAGCTGATTTTTGCTCGGCTTTGTGAAACTGATTTTGCTCATCATTGACCGAGTTGATTTTGGCTCGCCGATTAAAGAGCAGATTTTGCTCATAATTACCCATGTTGTTTCTTGGTTGCCAATGAAGAGCAAATTTTGCTCTTTACATCGAGCTGATTTTGTTCATCATTGACCGAGGTGATTTTGGCTCGCCAATTGAAGAGCAGATTTCGCTCATGATTACCCGAGCTGTTTCTTGCTCGCCGATGTAGAGCTGATTTTGCTCACTTACCGAGCTAATTTCGCCCGACCGCATAAACAGAATCAATATTGCCCAACTTATATTGTAACCGAGTTGACATTGCTCTCCCGCTTAAAATGTTGGTGTCTTTACCGAGTTCTTATTAAAACCGAGCTGACCTTGCTCGGCCTACCAAATAGTTGGCGTTGTGTTCAATTAATATTTTAAACCAAGATGAGTTTGCTCATTAAACTGAGACCATTACGCTTAGAATGCACCAAGAAGATTTTATCTCGGCCAAATCGAAGAAAATGACAACCACAAGGCAAACAAAAATTTGCATACATGACGGGGAAAAAGTTCACTTTTCATTCATGATAAAGCCTAATTACAAAAGTGGGGCTCGTAGCCGGCTACATCAATACAAAAAAAAAAAAAAAAAGGGGACAAACATAAGCCTAGCTACACCTTAGTCGATATCTACAGCGTCCTCCAGGTTGCCCACCACCTCTTCTGCCACATTCTGTGCGGTTTCAGCGCCAAAGTCCGTTCCTCATTCGGCGGTTGAAGGCTTCTGCTCACCGCTCGGTACCGCCTCTTTCAGTATGTCTGGCAGTGGGGTCTTGTCAGTTGGCTGTAGAGTTGGCTCATCGACCGCGCTGGCCTCCTTAGCGTCATCTATCAACTTCTACTGCACGGCGGCAGCATATGCCTGCATATAGAGGGAATGAAGGCAGGTGGGGGGTTATTGAACACCTAGGACTCGGAGCTTGACCGAGTTTTTCCACAGCCGTTTTCCAGCCACACTGAAAAAATATGTCTTTGGTGCCCGCCACCTGCCGCCCGTACACGCTTTCTCCCTCAGCGTATCCCCGATCTTTGGCGCCGTCCACTTCTTTTTTTAGCTCGGCCCTGTGGATGGCGTGGAGCTTGGGTAGCTCGGCCAGATATCTCTCATTTTTGGCCTACACGGCCTTATCCTTCTCCTCCTTGGCCTTCGCCAACTTCTCATCCAGGAGATCTCGCTGTGTTAACACTGCCTCGTGTGCAGTCTTCAGCTTCTCCAGCTCGGCCGTCTTCGATTTGTTGTCAGCGATAGCCTCCCTCAAACTTTGCAGCACATAAATCATACGTTCGTGCACCAAACAGTTTTTTTTGCGTGGCCTAGCAAGGTAGAAGTTAGTATGAGAAACCGATCGATAACTTGGAAGTACAATAACTTGATCACTTACCAGAACGACCGATTTTGCGGCCGACTGAAGGACTTTCAGGTCGGATAGTTCCTCATGCTTCTTCATGTCCGCATGGAGAAGCAAACCCTTGGTCATATTGAAGCCGAGCGAATGGTCCTTATCCGCGTAAACGGAGTCCGCCTCCGTCACTGCTCGGCCTTTGTATTTTAGCTCGGGTGACCAGACTGTAGGGGCGGTGGAATGGGCGGATCGCCCGAAAAGCGGTTGTTCAGTCTATTCTCCCCCGTTCAGTCGATGGTAGCTTGGCCGAATCTTCGTCAACAAGGCGCTACTCGGCTTGCTCCTTTCTTGGCCTTTTCCTCGACTGACCAGCAGCTGCCTCGCTGGCAAGAGCTAGCACGGGCCCTTTTTGCACAGCAGGCCCAGATGTTCGGCCTTCTGTCGTTTCAGCCGGCTATGAGTCGCTTGGATCCCCTGTGATCATAGACTTTATGGCTCAGATTTTTGCCATTTCTTCTTCTTCTGTCAATGGTATAAGTTTGATTGGCGGAAGGTTTGGGTCCGGCTCTAGAGAGGGGACACGAAGGAAGTCGGTTACCCTGCTCTTGCGCGGTGCTGTGTAACAGTAACTGGGTTCGTAACCGAGCAATTTTTGAGGCTCTCGCTCCTCGGTCGGATGCCGCAATGCAATCCTTATGGCCTCTTGGTTTGCACGGGAGTAATCGTCGGCCAAGAGTCTGTAGTTTGCAACAAGAAAGCATGGGTTGGATGGGAAAAAGCAAGAACAATTACGAATTAAAAACATGCTAAGGTGCTCACCAGCACTCCTAACATCTTTTCTTATGTACCAGCCCGGTATGGGCGCTTTGGTGTCCTCGTAATTACCAGACACCCATAGGAAATCATCGTTGTTTGTCTCTTTATCCGGGTTACCTTCGATAAGGTTTGCTCGGCCTTTCCTAACTTTGAGATACCAACAAAACCCCCCTTTATTTTTGCTAAGTGTGTATTGATGGAATATCTCGATGAGGCCGAGATTCAGACCGAGTATCCTATTCAGCGCGGCCACGCCGTTTATTATTTTGTATATGTTGTTGGAGACTTGGGTCGGGCACAGCCTAGTCTGCCTCAAAAATTCGCAGACTAAGGGTTGGACCGGGAAGCGTAGGCTACCTTCCACAATGCATACCACCGTGAAAGGGCATTTGTCCAGTTTGCCCCAGGGAGTGTCTCCTTTCTTGGCCAGCTCTAAGTGGACGTCGTCTGGAATATTGTATTCTCTATGGAACTCGGCCATTGCCCCAGGCGAATTAACCATAAACCGGTACTTCCCCATCTATCCGGTTTTATTTAGTTGGTAATTTTGATTATAGCTCGGTCAAAATTGGGTGATTGTTTGCTCGGTCTTTGAGCCTCACCGACAGTTATGCTGAATGGGCCTTGTCGGTCCTAGTTTGTTCTGCATTATTAAAAAATAAGTCCAAGTATTAGCACGGCTCCTATAAGGAAGTTTTTTAGCTCGGTCTAAGATTCTAGGCCATTTGACCGGTTGTGGTGCTGTATTTCGGTTCCTATCTCGGTTCGATCGTCCCAGAGGCTGGACCTCAAGGGAGGACCTCGAACCAGTTCTGGCTCGGCTAAATCCTATTTTTAGATCTAAAAGTGGGTTTTTAATCGGTTCTACCTAGAGTTTTCAGTATTCATCCTAAATCCAGAACCACCTACAGTAATCAAGGGAAATAAGGGGCAAGGAAGCCCCGTTGCTACTTAAGGCTTGGATTTGGCCTAATGCTCACAGATATTAATCCCACGGGAGGGGCATAGGCAATATTTCAACAGTCACGAAGCAGACGGGAATTAAGAACACGAAGAACATCAATGGAGAATATAAAGGAAAGTGAGAAAAACTTAAGGGTATGGATGCCAAGTCAGGACCCAGTTGGCCACGACCTTATTGAGGCCTTCGTGAGGACAGAAATAGCTGGAAACGACTCGAAAAGAAACGACAACAACAACGATGGCGGTGACAGAAGCTTGGAGGTCTGAAGCTTAGGGTTTCTGCAGAAGAGAGATGAACAGTGATGAGGGTTTTTGGGCTTCTTGTGTGTATATATGGAGGAAACCGAATAGGCGACAACTTTTCAAATCTTTGGTATAATGTGGACAGCTATAGGAACGCACAGAACCAGTCAGGGAAGGCCATGTGGCGTTGAAAAGATGGTTTTTCAGTACAGCTAATTGATTAATGACAACACTACTGGCGCAATCCTCAATGGCCGACCAAATTGGATAGCTCGGCCGGAGTAGTAATCTCAATCACGCTTAGCTCAGATGGGATTAAGGGGCAATTGAGAGGTGATTTTGCCGCCGAAAATTGGCCGAGCTACGTCAGCGTGGGATATGGCGTTGCACCACGCTAGGGCCAAGGACTATGAACCTGGCCGAACTGAACCAACGCGGCTACCCCGGCCATTAAGTTGGGCCAGGCAAGCCAATCGAGCAATGATTCGGCTAAAATGGATATTTGCTTAAATTCGTACTGATGCGTTTTGACGAACTACGAACAGTTCGGACTGACATAGGGCCAAAGAGTCCTACAAGGTAGCGGGGCGAGGCCGAGATGCCGAACCTCGCGTCCTACGACCAGTTGATCCCAATGGACCAGTTTATTGTAGCTCGGCCGTTCCTAGTTCATTGTGGTGTCTGTTTCTTCCAAGTGATAGCCTGGTAGTGTAAGCCACCTGGACCAATGGTGAAGCAAAGAAAATCCACTCCTGGTATGCATCAATACCGTTTGGCGGTTCGACAAACACTGTATGGAGGTTTTGATCTCTACACGTGTATGCAAGGTAGAGAGGAGAGTACAGCCGCCTGCTTAGAGAAGTTAGCAGAAGTAGTGCGCCCACAATCTCTGAGGCTACATGGCCAGCCTAGAAAAAGAAGAGAAGAGAGCCGTTAGAGGTAAGCAATCAGAAGGAATTCCAAACTCTCTCGCTCTAAAGTGCTCTCTCTGTTGTTCTTCTTCTTCTCCAAGTGTGCTGACTTGATCGGAGGGTTTATCCAGCAGCACACCGCCGGGCAGCTCACTATCTTTTAGTTTTCATGTCAGGCGACGTCACGTGAAGCTTGGATTCAAGCAGTACAGAGAACAGAGAAAATTTCAGCCCCGTACAATTAGCACCGTCTGCAGGAACTCTTTTACACACAAACCTTGTACGCCAAGCTTTTTCAACCATTTCCATGGCTAACAACGACGAAACACCGCTGTCCGTTGTCGACGGAATCACACCAGAGTCTGTCCGACGGAGAGATGGCCCTCCCACTATTCCAACTATGGCGAACCTAGAAACCTCTTCCGGAAATGCGCCAGACAAACGCGCAAGGAGCGCTGAACACTTCAAGAGTCCAGAGGGTCACCAACGACGAGGAGAGTCACATGCTCAGCGCTTGGAGCACAAACTCAGAGACCAGGACGCCCTCATTTAGAAGATGGCGGCTGAAATGAAGACGCTGAAGCGCCAGATCAAGGAGAAGGGTGTTGCTGGAGTAGGCAACCACAGTGAGCGCACCCCACCCCGTCGCTCTGACAGTCATCACCAAGATGGGACGCCCTCTTTCTCTATCACCAGAAGCTATGGAGTTGGAGACTTCGACCCACCAGTGGGGAGATCTCACACTCACGACAACAGTTACCGTCCCTCACGTCCGTCGATGACGTCAAGATACTCTTACTCTGCCCATTCGGGGGACCTGAGGGATGTATTGGAGCAGCGAGCTCACCGTAGAGAGACCCAAAGATTGCCGGCATTGCAAAGGCTGAGTCCCCAAATCCGTTGTAGTGAGGATGTGGCAATGCCAGCACTAGAATGATGGCCCCAGCAACGATGGACAGAGAGCTAGCAAGATTTACCGCTACGCCACTGTCCCCAGAGATAGAGAGCATGCCACTCCCTGCTGGATTCCACGACCTAAGTTCACACTGTACGATGGCAAAATGATCAGTACATGTACGTGAGTCATTACTGGCAAGTAATGGCTCGCCACCAGCGCAATGACACCTTGATGTGTCTCATATTCGTAGCAACTTTTGGAGAATTGGGCCTAAAGTGGTTCGAAAGACTCCCGAAGGGGAGCATCGAGGGGCGGCAACAACTAGCAGAGGTCTTTGTCACTAGATTCAAACCAACACTCAAACACCGAAAGAGGTTGACCACCTCCTGAGCGTTAAGATGGAATCTGGAGGTTCTTTCAAGGCATACAATGCCAAGTATTGGGAAACTTACAATGAGATCCTCGATTGCCCCACCAATCCGGCGATCACACAATACACGAGGTCTCCCAGTCAGACATGGGCTGCGAGACTCGGTTACGATGGACTAGCCCATAACCATGGAGTCCTTGATGCAGTAGATCAACGAACATATCCGAGTAGAAGATGATGCCACCACCGCCACCGCAACTGAGAAGGCAAATCCGGTTGCGGCGGACAGAAGAGTGATTAGGAAGGTTCACTTGGTGGGGCAGGAGGACAAACGCCCTAATGACCGAGCTAGAGACCAACATCGCGGTTTAAACCACAATGATAGAAACAAAAGTCGTAGAAACGACTAAGCTAACGCTCTTCGTAGTGAAAAGGAAGATGCCAAGAGGAAGTTGAAAGCATGAACCAGCATCACCATTGTCTTTAAGATCCCAATTTACCGCATCCTAAATGATATCCGAGGTGAGCCCTACGTGCGTTGGCCAGCCAAATTGGGAGACACACAGAGGGGCTTCAACTCGAGGTATCGTTGCACCTTCCATGAAGAAAAGGGGCACCGAACAGAGCACTGTGTGCCGCTCAAACAACATTTGGAGGAGCTGGTGGCGGCTGGGCATCTGGACCAGTACATAGACTGGGGTATGTTGGCTGCTTCACAAGGACAAGCCGAGCCAAATGGCCTTGTTGTCCTGGATGCAGCACCCCAAGGTGTAATCAATGTAATTCACGGCATCATCGAACCAGCGCGGGTTTACGAGCTGAGGGAAATGATCAAGAAAGCCGAGCACATGAGAGAAGTGCTCTCTATTCAACCCGCCATGAAGAAAGGAAAGACCGAGGTAAAAGACGTCTTAACTTTTTCAAGCAAGGACTTTGAGAGAATTCAAACGCCTCATAATGATGCCTTAGTGGTGACCCTTCACATCAAGGACTTCGATATCAAAAGAATTCTAATTGACCTCGCATCAAGGACTTCGATATCAAAAGAATTCTAATTGACCAAGGGAGCTTGGTCGAAATCATGTATTACGACGCGTTCAAACAGATGAAGTTGGAGGACAAAGACTTGGCTCCAACAACGTCCCCTTTGGTAGGCATCAACTCTCAACCTGAATGGCCATCGGAAAGATTATATTGCCGGTCAAAGCTGGGTCAGTCACGAAACAAGTGGAATTTTGGGTGCTTAAGGTCCCATTAACCTACAACTTAATCCTAGGAAGGGTCTGGTTGCACGTCATGCAGGCAGTAGCCTCGACTTATCACCAAGTCCTGTGCTTTCCAGCGCTAGCTGGACAAGTAGAAGAAGTTTGGAGGGACCAAGTAATGGCAAAATAGTGCTTTGTCATAGTAAATGGCAGCCGGGCTGCCAAAGGCTTTGTTCAAATGATAGAAGGACCAGAAGGGAAGGAAGTCCTGGAAGTCGTGGAAAGAAAAGTCGAAGAGAAATCGGCTGAAGATTTGGTGGAAGTGCGCGTTGATGAGAATGATCCAAATAAGTTCTTTCTTTTGGGATCATCTTTCTCCAACGCCAAGCGGCTCGATTATGTCAACTTTTTGGTTTCCAACATTGAGGCCTTTGCGTGGACACCTTACGATATGCCTAGTGTCGACCCTAGCTTCATTTGCCACCAGTTGAATGTCTTTCCAAATGCACGACTGGTCATCCAGAGAACACGGCGCTCGGCCTTGCACAATGCCGAGATAGTGGCAGAGGAGGTCAAGAACTTGTTGGAAGCTGGGGCGTTGGAAGCTGGGGCGATAGAAGAAGTGCAGTACCCCAGATGGATCTCTAACAGAGTGGTAGTGCCAAAGTAGAATGGTAAATGGTAGGTGTGGGTCGATTATAAGACAATCAAACGTGCATGCCCAAAGGACAGCTTCCCCTCTCGATAATAGACCAGTTGGTGGATCTAACCGCTGGCCATCAGAGGTTTAGCTTCCTGGATACATATCGCGACTACCACCAGATCGCCATGTACAAACCAAACCGAGAGATCACTTCATTCACCACTCCAAGAGGCTTGTACTATTACAAGGTCATGCCGTTCGATCTCAAAAATGTCGGGGCAACTTTTCAAAGGATGGTAAGCAAAATATTCACTTCTCTTCATGGCCGCACTATGGAGGCTTACATCGATGACATGATGGCGAAGAGCAAAGACAAGTCTCAACACCTTGCCGACCTAGCAGAAATGTTTGCCATACTCAAACATCACAAGCTGCGTTTAAATGCCTCCAAGTGTGCATTCGGAGTTGGAACTGGGAAATTTCTAGGTTTTTTGGTCAAAAACCGAGGAATCGAGGCCGACCCTTCACAGCTCAAGGCAATACAAGAACCAAAGTGGCCAAACTCCACAAAGGACGTGCAACATCTTGCCAGACTAGCAGTCGCGCTGAACCGATTTATTAGCCGGTCTTCAGATCGTTGCAGGCCCTTCTTCAAAACTTTGAAGGCCAAGTTCTTTTGGCATGATGAGTGCGACCGTGCACTGGCGCATCTAAAGGTATACCTTTTCTCGACACCAATCTTGTTCACACCAAATCCAGGCGAAGAACTGTATCTCTACTTGACAGTTTCTCAGCACGCAGTGAGCGCCGTCCTCATCCGCGCTGAGGGAATCCAGTACCTCTCCATCTTCTACGTTAGCAAGACACTGCTCCCGGCCGAATCAAGATATCTGCCGCTAGAAAAACTGGCTCTAGCTCTCATGATGGCTTCCAGAAAGCAGGCGTACGATTTTCATGCCCACACGATTGTCGTGCTAACCAAATTTCTACTCAAGGTGCTCTTTGAAATGCCAAATTTCACCGGCAGAAGTGGGTCGTGGAATTGGGGCAATACGATATCAAATTCCAGCCGCACGCTACTATCAAATCTCAAGCTCTTGCCGACTTCGTGGCGGAATTTGTCCCTGGAACACAACCTCTTTACACTGTCAATTTGGCTAGCGCGGACTTGGCGTAGCCCACAGCTCGGATAGTAGAAATAAGTGGTGGACAACAAGTAGCAAAACGGCAAGAGAAAGCTGAGTAAGAAATGAAAGAACCAGCCGATTTAACAAAATACAAGCTCGACGGAGATGTAGAAAGAGACCAGAATGAGCCGACCAATACCTTGTGGAGGAACTCTCAAAATTCCTCCGACTGCTGGAAGTTGTTCATTGGCGAGATGTGGAAACTCTTCGTCGACGGGGCCTCCAATAGACATGGTGCTGGGCTAGGGGTCGTGTTGACATCCCCGGATGGGCTGACCATTGAGCATGTGATCACACTCGGGTTCCTAGCATCCAACAATGAGGCAGAATATGAAGCCCTCCTCGCCGGATTGAAGAGCACTTTGAGAATGAAAGCATTAGAACTTATAGTATTCAGCAACTCTAAGCTGGTTATCAATCAGGTCTCTGGGGAATATGAGGCCAGGGATGAAAGGATGGCTAAGTATCAAGCGTTGGTACGTGCAAAAATCAAAAAGTTTATCGCAATAAGAATGGAACAAATTAACCGCGAAAAAAACAATGTAGTCGACAAATTGGCCGGCCTAGCATCTATGAAAACGACTTTTTCCAATCCTTTGATTATAGAATTCTTACCCTGACCGAGCATTGAGGAACCGGAGGTGCCCGAAGTACTCTACGCCGACTTGGGACCATCCTGGATGGATACTATTATCACCTTCCTGAAGGATCGAATTCTACCCGCTGAAAAGAAAGAAGCCAACAAGATAAAGGCCAAGTCAGAGCGGTTTTAGCTCTCTCCATCTGGCGCCTAGTACAAGAAATCTTTCACTGGGCCATACCTGAAGTGTTTCCACCCCAGCAAGGTTGAAGCTTTCCTCTACGAGATTCATGAAGGCATCTGCGGAAGTCATATTGGGGGTAGATCTTTTGCTTACCGAGCAATTTTCCAGGGGTTATTGGTGGCCGTGCATGCAGGCCGACGCGTAGAAATACGTTCGCAAATGCGAAAAATGTCAAAAATTCACTCACCAGATTCACCAACCAGACAGAGAGTTGCTCTTCCTTACAAGTCCTTGGCCATTTGCACTTTAGGGGCTAGACATTGGAGGACCTCTTCGAGTAGCTCCAGGTAACCGCAAATTTTTCATCACTGCTACCGACTACTTCACCAAGTGGGTAGAGGCTGAGCCATTGGCCACCATCAAGGAAAAAGATGTTAAAAAATTTGTCTGGCAGAATGTCATCACCCATTTCGGCATCCCAAAAGCTCTCATTTCGGATAATGGCACTCAGTTCGACGGAAAACTCTTTCGCGGGTTTTGCGAGGAGTTAAAGACTGAGTTCTACAATTCTACACCGGCCTACCCCCAACCAAATGGTCAAGCCAAAGCTTTAAAAAAACCATCTTGGACAGGCTGAAGAAACGATTGGAGAAGGCCAAAGGGAAGTGGGCTGAGGAACTTCCCAATGTGCTCTAGGCATACCGCACTACACCAAGGTGCTCAACCGGGGAAGCTCCATTTGCCTTGGCTTACGGCATGGAGGCAGTCATACCATTGGAGATTGGCATGCCAACCATCCGATTTGAAAGTTTCCAACCAGACTTGAACAATGAAGCTGTAGCCCTAAAGCTTGACCTAGCCGAAGAAAGAAGGGAATGGGCTCTAATCCACATAACAACTTACCAACAAGAGCTCTCCAAGAAATACAATAAGACCGTGCATCCTAGGCTATTCAAGGTCGGAGACTGGGTCTTCAGGAAGGTAATGGGCAACATAGTGATCCCTGGCGAGGGAAAATTATGACCAAATTGGAAGGGGCCATACAAGATAACTGGCCTTGCAGGCAAAGGGGCATACCACCTGGAAAACTTAGATAGCAAAGTTATGCCTAGACCACGGAATGCGGCTAATCTTAAGATATTTTACTGTTGAAATGTAATCTTTTCTACTTCTTTGCTTCTTGTAACTTGGCCTTTTGGCATTGGGTGTAATCTGTAACATGTAGTAGAATCTAACTCCTTCTTTCTCCTATGTTCGCGTTTCTACACGGAAATGTTACAAAGACATTAAGTTGCTATGAGTACCAGGGGCAAGTGTTCAAAATCGGGATAACTTTTGCAGAATGAGCGGTTATCCGGTTATGGGCTAATTTCGCTTGTTGAACCGAGCTGAACTTGCTCAACCACCCAACAGTTAGTGTTTTGCCCAACTTGTATTTAAGCCGAGCCAATTTTGTTCATAATTATCCGAGCTGATTTTTGCTCGGCTTCGTGAAGCTGATTTTGCTCATCATTGACCGAGTTGATTTTGGCTCGCCGATTGAAGAGCAGATTTTGCTCATTACATCGAGCTGATTTTGTTCATCATTGACTGAGCTGATTTTGGCTAGCCAATTGAATAGCAGATTTCACTCATGGTTACCCGAGCTGTTTCTTTGTCACCGATGTAGAGCTGATTTTGCTCACTCACCAAGCTGATTTCGCCCGACTGCACAAACAGAATCAATTTCCCCCAACTTATATTGTAACCGAGTTGACATTGCTCGCCCGCTTAAAATGTTGGTGTCTTTACTGAGTTCTTATTAAAACCGAGCTGACCTTGCTCGGCCTACCAAACAGTTGGTGTTGTGTTCAACTAATATTTTAAACCAAGATGAGTTTGCTCGTTAAACTGAGACCATTACGATCAAAATGCACCGAGAAGATTTTATCTCGACCAAATCGAAGAAAATGAAAACCACAGGGCAAACAAAAATTTGAATACATGGCGAGGAAAAAGTTCACTTTTCATTCATGATAAAGCCTGATTACAAAAGTGGGGCTCATAGCCGACTACATCAATACACCAAAAAAAAAAAAAAGGGGACAAACATAAGCCTAGCTGTGCCTTAGTCGATATCTACAGCGTCCTCCAGGTTGCCCACCACCTCTTCTGCCACATTCTGTGCGGTTTCAGCACCAGAGTCCGTTTCTTGTTCAGCGGTTGAAGGCTGCAGCTCACTGCTCGGCGCCGCCTCTTCCAATATGGCTGGCAGTGAGGTCTTGTCGGTTGGCTGTAGAGTAGGCTCATCGACCGCGCTGGCCTCCTTAGCGTCGTCTATCAACTTCTACTGCATCGCGGCAACATATGCCTGCATATAGGAGGGAATGAAGGCAGGTGGGGGGTTATTGAACACCTCGAACTCTGGCGCCTGACCGAGTTTTTCCGCAGCCGCTTTCCAGCCGCACTGAAAAAATATGTCTTTGGTGCCCGCCACCTGCCGCCCGTACACCCTTTCTCCCTCGGCGTATCCCCGATCTTTGGTGTCGTCCACTTCTTTTTTTAGCTCGGCCTTGTGGATGGCACGGAGCTTGGGTAGCTCGCCAGATATCTCTCATTTTTGGCCGACACGGCCTTATCCTTCTCCTCCTTGGCCTTCTCCAACTTCTCATCCAGGAGATCCCGCTCGTTAACACTGCCTCGTGTGCAGTCTTCAGCTTCTCCAGCTCGGCTATCTTCAATTTGTTGTCAGCGATAGCCTCACTCAAACTCTGCAGCACATAAATCATACATTCGTGCTCCAAACAGTTTTTCTGCGCGGCTTGTAGCAAGGCAGAAGTTAGTATGAGAAATCGATCAATAACTTGGAAGTACAATAACTCGATCACTTACCAGAATGACCGATTTTGCGGCTGACCGGAGGACTTTCAGGTCGGACAGTTCCTCATGCTTCTTCATGTCCACAGGGAGAAGCAAACCCTTGGTCATGTTGAAGCCAAGCGAATGGTCCTTATCTGCGTAAACAGAGTCCGCCTCCGTCACTGCTCGGCCTTTGTATTTTAGCTCGGGTGACCAAACTACAGGGGCAGTGGAATGGGCGGATCGCCCAAAAGCGGTTGTTCAGTTTGCTCTCCCAGTTCAGTCGATGGTAGCTCAGCCGAATCTTCATTAACAAGGCGCTACTCGGCTTGTTCCTTTCTTGGCCTTTTTCTCGACCGACCAGCAGCTGCCTCGCTGCAAGAGCTAGCATGGGCCCCTTTTGCACAGCAGGCCCAGATGTTTGGCCTCCTGTCGTTTCAGCCGGTTATGAGTGGCTTGGCTCCCCCGTGATCATAGACTTTATGGCTCAGATTTTGGTCATTTCTTGTTCTTCTGTCAATGGTACAAGTTTGATTGTGGAAGGTTTGGGTCCGGCTCTGGAGAGGGGACACGAAGGAAGTCGGTCACCCTGCTCCTGCGCGCGCTGTGTAACGGTAACTCGGTTCGTAACCGAGCAATTTTTTAGGCTCTTGCTCCTTGGCCGGATGCCGTAACGCAATCCTTATGGCCTCTTGCTTTGCGCGGGAGTAATCGTGGGCCAAGAGTCTGTAGTCTGCAACAAGAAAGCAAGGGTTAGATCGGCAAAATCAAGAACAATTACAAAATTAAAAACATGCTAAGGTGCTCACCAGCACTCCTAACATTTTTCTTATGTACCAGCCCGATATGGGCGCTTTGGTGTCCTCGTAATTACCTGACACCCACAGAAGATCATCGTCGTTTGTCTCTTTATCCGGGTTACCTTCGATAGGGTTTGCTCGGCCTTTCCTAACTTTGAGATACCAACAAAACCCCCCTTTCTTTTTTTGTTAAGTGTGTACTGATGGAATATCTCGATGAGGCTGAGATTCAAACTGAGTATCCTATTCAGCGCAGCGACGCCGTTTATTATTTTGTCTGTGTTGTTGGAGACTTGGGTCAGGCACTACATAGTTTGCCTCAAAAATTCCCAAACTAAGGGTTGGACCGGGAAGCGTAGGCTGCCTTCCACAATGGATACCACCGTGAAAGGGCATTTGTCCAGTTCACCCCAGGGAGTGTCTCCTTTGTTGGCCAACTCCAAGTGGACGTCGTCTGGAATATTGTATTCTCTATGGAACTCAGCCATTGCCCCAGGCGAATTAACCATAAACCGGTACTTCCCCATCTATCTCGGTTTTATTTAGTTGGGTAATTTTGATTATAGCTCGGTCAAAATTGGGTGATTGTTTGCTCGGTCTTTGAGCCTCACCGACAGTTATGCTGAATGGGCCTGGTCAGTCCTAGTTTGTTCTACATTATTAAAAAAATAAGTCCAAGTATTAGCACGGCATAACTTGCACGGCTCCTATGAGGAAGTTTTTTAGCTCGGTCTGAGATTCTGGGCCATTTGACCGGTTGTGGTGCTGTATTTCGGTTCCTATCTCAGTTCGATCTTCCCACAGGGAGGACCTCAAACCAGTTCTGGCTCGGCTAAATCCTATTTTTAGATCTAAGGGTTTTTGATCAGTTCTACCTAGAGTTTTCAGTATTCATCCTAAATCTAGAACCACCTACAATAATCAAGGGAAATAAGGGGCAAGGAAGCCCCGTTGCTACTTAGGGCTTCGATTTGGCCTAATACTGACAAATATTAATCCCACAAGAGGGGCATAGGCAATATTTCAACAGTCACGAAACAGACGGGAATTAAGAACACGAAGAACATCAATGGAGAATATAAAGGAAAGTGAGAAAAACTTAAGGGTATGGATGCCAAGTCAGGACCCAGTCGACCACGACCCTTACTAAGGCCTTCGTGAGGACAGAAATAGCTGGAAACGACTCGAAAAGCAACGACAACAGCGATGGCGGCGGTGGCAGAAGCTTGGAGGTCAGAAGGGAGATGAACAGTGATGAGGGTTTTTGGGCTTCTTGTGTGTATGTATGGGGGAAACCGAATAGGCGGCAACTTGTCAAATCTTTGGTATAATGTGGACAGCTATAGGAACGCACGGAACTAGTCAGGGAAGGCCACGTGGCATTGAAAAGATGGTTTGTCAGTACAGCTGATAGATCGATGACAAGACTACTAGCGCAATCCTCAATGGCTGACCAAATTGGATAGCTCGGCCGGAGTAGTAATCCCAATCACGCTTAGCTCGGATGGGATTAAGGGACAATTGAGTGGGAGATTAGCACCGAAAAATTAGGCTGAGCTACGTCAGCGTGGGATATGGCATTGCCTCGCTAGGGCCAAGGACCATGAACCTGGCCGAACTGAACCAACGCGGCTGCCCCGGCCCATTAAGTTGGGTCAAGCAAGCCAATCGAGCAATGATTCGGCTAAAATGGATATTTACTTAAATTTGTACTGATGCGTTGGGCCGAACTGCGAGCAGTCCGGACTGACGTAGGGCCGAGCAGTCCTGCGAGGTAGCAGGGTGAGGCCAAGATGCCGAACCGCGCGTCCTACGACCAGTTGATCCCGATGGACCGGTTTATTGTAGCTCGGTCGTTCCAATTCGTTGTGGTGTATGATTCTTCCAAGTGATAGCCTGGTAATGTAAGCCACCTGGACCAATGGTAAAGCAAAGAAAATCCACTCCTGGTATGCGTCAATACCGTTTGGCGGTTCGACAAACACTTTTTGGAGGTTTTGATCTATACACGTGTAAGAAAGGTAGAGAGAGGAGCACAGCCGCCTACTTCGAGAAGGATAGCAGAGGTAGTGCGTCCACAATCTCTGAGGCTGCATGGCCAGCCTAGAAAAAGAAAAGAAAGAGAGACATTAGAGGTAAGCAATCAAAAGGAATTCCAAACTCTCTCGCTCTAATGTGCTCTCTCTATTCTTCTTCTTCTTCTCCAAGTGTGCTGACTTGATTATCGGAGGGTTTATCCGGCACCACACCACTAGGCAGCTCACCATCTTTTGGTTTTCACGTTAGGCGACATCACGTGAAGCTTGGATTCAAGGAGTACGGAGAACAGAGAAAATTTCACCCCCGTACAATAGGCGTCGTCTACAGGAACTCTTTGACAGACAAACCTTGTTGGCCAAGCTTTTTCAACCTTTTCCATGGCTAACAATGACGAAACACCACTGCCCGTTGTCGACAGTATCACACCAGAGTCTATCTGACGGAGAGATGGCCCTCCCACTATTCCGACTATGGTGAACCTGGAAACCTCTTCCGGAAGTGCGCCAGACAAACGCGCAAGGAGCGCTGAACACTTCAAGAGTCCAGAGGGTCGCCAACGATGAGGAGAGTCACATGCTCAGTGCTTGGAGCACAAACTCAGAGACCAGGACGCCCTCATTCAGAAGATGGCGGCTGAAATGGAGACGCTGAAGCGCCAGATCAAGGGGAAGGGTGTTGCTGGAGTGGGCAACCACAGTGAGCGCACCCCACCCCGTCGCTCTGACAGTCATCGCCAAGATGGGACGCCCTCTTTCTCTATCACCAGAAGCTATGGAGTTGGAGACTCCGACCCACCAATGGAGAGATCTCACACTCGCGACAGCAGTTACCGTCCCTCACGTCCGTCGACGACATCGAGATACTCTTACTCTGCACATTCGGGGGACCTGAGGGATGTATTGGAGGAGCGAGCTTGCCGTAAAGAGACCCAAAGATTGCCAGCGTTGCAAAGGCTGAGTCCCCAAATCCGTTGCAGTGAGGAAGTGAAAATGCCAATGCCTAGAATGATGGCCCCACCAACGATGGACAGAGAGCTAGCAAGATTTACCGCTATCCCACTGTCCCCAGAGATTGAGAGCATGCCACTCCCTGCCGGATTCCACCAACCTAAGTTCACACTATACGACGGCAAAACGGATCAGTACATGCACGTGAGTCATTACTGGCAAGTAATGGCTCACCACCGGCTCAATGACGCCTTGATGTGTCTCATATTCCCAGTAAGTTTGGGAGAACTGGGCCTAAAGTGGTTCGAAAGACTCCTGGAGGGGAGCATCGAGGGGCAACAACAACTAGCAGAAGACTTTGCCAGTAGATTCAAAACCAACACTCGAACACCGAAGGAGGTTGACCACCTCCTAAGCGTTAAGATGGAATCTAGAGGTTCTTTGAAGGCATACAATGCCAAGTATAGGGAAACTTACAATGAGATCCTTGATTGCCCCACCAATCTGGTGATCGCACAATACAAGCGAGGTCTCCCAGTCAGACATAGGCTACGAGACTTGCTTACGATGGACCAACCCACAACCATGGAGTCCTTGATGCAGCAGATCAACGAACATATCCAAGTAGAAGATGATGGCACCACTGCCACCGCAACCGAGAAGGCAAATCTGGTTGCGGCGGACAGAAGAGTGGCTGGGAAGGTTCACTCGGTGGGGCAGGAGGACAACCGCCCTAATGACCGAGCTAGAGACCAACATCGCGGTTTAAACCGCAATGATAGAAACAAAAGTTGCAGAAACAACCAAGTTAACACTCTTCCTAGTGAAGAGGAAGATGCCAAGAGGAAGTTGAAAGCACAAACTGGCATCACCACTGTCTTTAAGATCCCAATTTACCACATCCCAAATGAGATCTGAAGTGAGCCCTACGTGCATTGGCCGGCCAAATTGGGAGACACACAGAGGGGCTTCAACTCGAGGTATCGCTGCACCTTCCATGAAGAAAGGGGGCACCAAATGGAGGACTGTGTGCCGCTCAAATGACATTTGGAAAAGCTAGTGGCGGCTTGGCATCTGGACCAGTACATAGATAGGGATATGAGGGCCGCTCCACAAGGACAGGACGATCGAAATGGCCTTACTGTCCTGGATGCAGCACCCCAAGGCGTAATCAATGTCATTCACGGCATCATCGAACCAGCGCGGGTTTGCGAGCTGAGGGGGATGATCAAGAAGGCCGAGCACATGAGGGAAGTGCTCTCTGTTCAACCCGCCGTGAAGAAAGGAAAGACCGAGATAAAAGATGTCTTAACTTTTTCAAGCAAGGACTTTGAGAGAATTCAAATGCCTCATAATGATGCCTTAGTGGTGACCCTTCGCATCAAAGACTTCGATATCAAAAGAATTCTAATTAACCAAGGGAGCTTGGTCGAGATCATGTATTATGACGCGTTCAAACAGATGAACTTTGAGGACAAAGACTTGGCTCCAACAACGTCCCCTTTGGTAGGCTTCAACTCTCAACCCGAATGGCCAATCCGAAAGCTTATATTGCCGGTCAAAGTTGGGTCAGTCACGAAGCAAGTGGAATTTTGGGTGCTTAAGGTCCCATCAACCTACAACTTAATCATGCGAAAGGGTTGGTTGCACGTCATGCAGGCAGTAGCGTCGACTTATCACCATGTCCTGCGCTTTCCAGCGCTAGCCGGACAAGTAAAAGAGGTTTGGAGGACCAAGTAATGGCAAAACAGTGCTTTGTCGCATTAAATGGCAGCCGGGCTGCCAAAGGCTTTGTTCAAATGATAGAAAGACCAGAAGGGAAGGAAGTCCTTGAAGTTGTGGGAAGAAAAGTCGAAGAGAAATCGGCTGAAGATTTGGTGGAAGTGTGTGTTGATGAGAATGATCCAAATAAGTTCTTCCTTTTGGGATCATCTTTCTCCAATGCCGAGCAGCTCGATTATGTCGACGTTTTGGTTTCCAACATTGAGGCCTTTGCGTGGACGCCTTACGATATGCCTGGTGTCGACCCTAGCTTCATTTGCCACCAGTTGAATGTCTTTCCAAATGCACGACCGGTCATCAAGAGAACGCGGCACTCAGCCCTGCACCATGCCGAGATATTGGCAGAGGAGGTCAAGAACATGTTGGAAGCTGGGGCGAAGCAGTACCCCAGATGGATCTCTAACACAGTGATAGTGCCGAAAAAGGATGGTAAATGGTAGGTGTGGGTTGATTATAAGACAGTCAACCATGCGTGCCCAAAGGACAGCTTCCCCCTCCCGAGAATCGACCAATTGGTGGATCTAACCGCTGGCCATCAAAGGTTTAGCTTCCTAGATGCATATCGCGGCTACCACCAGATCGCTATGTACAAACCAGACCGAGAGATCACTTCGTTCACCATTCCAAGAGGCTTGTACTACTACAAGGTCATGCCGTTCGGTCTCAAAAATGCCGGGGCAACTTTTCAGAGGATGGTGACCAAAATATTTGCTCCTCTTCTTTGCTGCACTATGGAGGCTTACATCGATGACATGATAGTGAAGAGCAAAGACAAGTCTCAACACCTTGCTGACCTAGAAGAAATGTTTGCCATACTCAAACATCACAAGCTGCGTTTAAGCGCCTCCAAGTGTGCATTAGGAGTTGGAACTGAGAAATTTCTAGGTTTTTTGGTCATAAACTGAGGAATCGAGGCCGACCCTTCCCAGCTCAAGGCAATACAAGAACTGGAGTAGCCAAACTCCACGAAGGACGTGCAACATCTCGGTGGAATGGCAGTCGCGCTGAACCGATTTATTAGCCGGTCTTCAGATCATTGCAGGCCATTGTAGACTGCCCGGAACTCCACTTTGCACGCGAGGGTGCGAATCGTTGTTCTTAGCTACTACAGTTCGGACTCATGTCACGGTTCTGAATCTAATCTCACAAAGTGCAATGTAAGACTGATAAATCACCAAAGAGTCCAAATTCGGCAAATCATTTTGGAAAATCAATTTTAATCAAAAAGCGCCAAACATGGACTGTTTTGCTAGATTTCAGAGTTACCACCTAAATATTTTATTTTGGGAAATTTAGGAAACCCTGACTCGTGCCTAAGGCCACGTGTCCGTCATCACCAAAGTTGCCTCGGCTCAGGACCTTGGGTACGAGAGGGGAATGTCATGCAATGAGCACCCCCGCTCGCCCGATCAAAGGATCGGCCTCTACTAATCATGATATGTTGTTTTTGAAAATACATGTGTTCTTATTCCGGTTATTTAGCTAATCACTATGTGATGCGCACAGCATACAAGTATAGACTAAATCACTCAAGTTGGAACAAAACATCTCATGTTTGTTTGTTTGAAAATGGTTTGAGAATGCTACTCGTAAGTAGGCTAAGTCGTGGATTTGCCACCCTCAAGTGGGCTTAGAAAACATGATTTTGCCACTCTCAAGTGGGCTTAAAACTCACATTTCGATGAATTGTTCCAATTCAAGCAATAAAGCCTTCACCCACAGGCATTCATGCAGTTAAACACTTAAGCAGTTAGCCTCATGGCAAGCATGCTAAACATGGCAACACTTACACGCATGCAAGGATGCTAAAGCATAAACACTCACAGCGTACTCCGAGCCAAAACAAAAGCTAGTTAGTAATCAATGCATGATCCTAGCTATGTTAAGATGCCTAATGCAACGCATGCAAAATGCAACTAAAGATAGGCTCGGCTATTCTAAGATGTCATGTGAATGCAACTTGATAACATGTATTCAAATTGGTATTGAAATACAATGCAGTTTGTATGATGTGCCGAGCCCGGTACATGCAAGACGAATGAATGAATGCAAACATGCTAGCATAAGGATGCTAATTGAAACATGCCCTAAAACTAACCATCAAAAGCTAATAAGTAAAAGGGAGAAAGAAATGGGGTTGGAAGACATGCATCACACACACGCACGGTTATTACAACAGTTGTGCCCTCTTGACGGAGGGTCCGAATAATAAGCTAACTAGCTAATCTAAGCTAATTAAACTAATTATTACAAAACAAAGCTAATTAACTAACAAGTTAACTAATTATTACAAAACAAGCTAATTAGCTAACTACACTAGCTAATTAAATACAAATGAATAGCTAATCGCCTTAACTACTTAAGTACAGAACCAAATAGCTAACTAGCTAAGCAAAGCAGTTAAAAGGAGCCTCGGGGCGAGAAGTGCATGCATGCTCGGTCGCCTTGCTCGGAAATCCATCGCTATGCCCCAACTTGCCTCTGTTTGCAATTGTTCTCAGAACACTGTGCAAAGCTCCAGATAGCTTTTGCTCCACCACGGGAACCTCCAGGAGCATTGCCGACCACTTGGTGGTGTTGCCAACCACCTGCCAACCACCTACCTTTGCTGCAGACCAGAAAAAGTGGTCGGCCAGCCACTTTTACTAGTCTGCCGACTAGAAAATGTTGCACTTCTCTAGTTTGCTGCAGCAGAGAACAAGAAGGGGTATGGAAATGTATTTGCAAGATATGTGTGCACAACCACCCTCCCTATCATTTCAAGACCTCAAGGGAGTGTAGTTCTCGACTCTCAGGCCACCAACCGAGCATCGCAATGCACGATGGCTGAGAAGCCAAGATTGCACGAATCAATGTAAATGAATGCACAAAAGACAAATAAGAGCCTCCGCCTCTATCATGCTTGATCAAGAGGGTCGGCGACCGAGAATTGAGGCACGTTTCATCACTCTAAGTATGAAACGTCCCTCGTTCCTCGTGTTTGGACTAACACCCTATCCAAACACAATGCAACACAAGCATGCCGAACACAATGCAATGCATGCAAGCAAACAACAATGCAATGAAACAAGCATGCAAGCATGAGACAATGCAACAAGCATGTAAACACAATGTATTGCAACCAATGCTTAACCTAGCAATGCTAATGGCATGCAAACACAATGCTATGCAACATAAGCATGCAAACAACAAAGCAATGCAACCAATGCTAGAAGGGCATGCACAAAATTCTATCATGCAAGGCATGCACACACAATGCAAACAACAAGCATGCAAATATCATGCAATGCAACAAGCATGCAATGCAACAAGCATGCAACAACATTCAAACCACATGCTCAATGGACTTAAACCGAATATGGACAGACCTCAATCATGCCCAAAACAGTGGCCATAATGCTATGAAATGCTAGCATTAAATCAAGAAAATGCATGCACATGCATTGACTCACCAATTAAGCATAAGTGCACAACTCTCAAAAGCGCTCAAGGAGTGACGAATGTAAGAGTGTAGCCACACTATAAGCACTGAAATATCATGTGAAATGATGCCAAATCATTCAAACAACACAAGTGTAGCATGCTAGGAGGCTCAAAGCTTGAAACTAGCATAGGCACTTGCACTATAGCTATGCAATAATGAAGCATATGGCCAAGGCAACCCAA
Organism: Camellia japonica; assembly: GCA_030407325.1. Lineage (NCBI taxonomy): Eukaryota > Viridiplantae > Streptophyta > Magnoliopsida > Ericales > Theaceae > Camellia > Camellia japonica. The sequence goes on along the minus strand of JAPPVO010000014.1, from coordinate 159,034,173 downwards.
AAAAGTCCTAGAGCATGTCAAAATGATGCTAAAACATGCATGGAGCAAAGCCAAAACAAGCTAGCATAAAGGGCCAACACATGGAGCATGCAAGGGCAATAGGGAGGATTACATTGCACCTACCAAAACCAAGCATGAGGTGAGTCCACCAACAAAAATCAGAGTTATGGCATGGCAAAATAACACTAAAAATGGGCTAAGACCAAGTCAACACATGCAAGAATAACAAGCTCACTCATTAGGCATGCAAGGCTAGCAAAGAGGACTTACACTACAAGTGTAAGAAGCAAATGAGGGATGCTCTAACCAACCAAAAATAGAGTTGTACCATGGCAAAATGAGACCCAAAACACATTGAAATGGTGGCCCAAAAGCCTAGGCATGATGGCATACACAATGGCTCATACTTAAGGCATAAAACACCAACCCTCCAAAGCATTGAAAGAGTGAAAGATGTGAATGCATGGCAATGAAACATGCTCTGAAATCACATAACAAATGATGCCAAATCATGCAAATAGCCAAAGCAATGCATGCTAGTGGCTTGAAAACTCAAAGCTAGTGAGCTAGAATGCACTATGGCTATACAAAGCATGGCATGCATGACCAAAACAACATAATCAGACCTTAAGCATGGTAAAACATGGCCAAAAGCTTCTTGGAGTTGAGCCAAAATCATACTAGAATGATGGTCTAAAGCATGATGCATGTTAGGCTAGCATGCAAGATTGCACTACAAGTGTAGAATGCATGCAAGTGGTGACTCAACCAAGCTAAAACAGAGGTATGCCATGTCAAAATAGTACCAAAAAATAAGTTGAGAATAGGCCAACACATGCAAGGAAAGTATGCTCAAACATGAGGCTAATGAGGCAAGCATTCAAGATTCAAGGAGAGGGGATAACCCCCTCCTATTTGGGACCTCAAAACACCCTTGTCACCACTGAAATTCCTCTAAGTTTCAATGGTGAGAAGGCCAAAAGGAGGTGGTCCCAATAGCTTAAAAGGATAGTACAAAACCAAGGCCAAACAAGGCACAAAAAGGGGTAGACCACCCCCAACACCAACAAGGCCTTAAACAAACATTTCAAGCATGAAAAATCAAAACTTTGTGTAGTTAAAAGTTAGGCCTAAATCAACATGCAAATAGGGCCAAAAGCTTAAACAAAAACCAAGGTTTAAGGGGTTAGAAGCTTACCCTTGTAGAACCACTTCAAAGCTGTAACTCCAGCAACCTTTTTGAGCTCAAACCAATCCAAAAACACCAAAACCAATTTCTAAGTGCCTCAGCTCCAAGAGTGTGGTGTTTCACTATGTGTTTGTGTGCAAAAGTGTGAAGAATAAGCACTTTCAAGCACAAATATGAGACAAAGAGAGAAATATAGAGATAGATGTGTATGTATAGCTTCTAAGCAAATTTCAGAACCTGAGACAAGAGGGAGGGGGCTCCCTCTTATAGAAAATCAAGAATCAAGCTTCTTGAACAAGCTAAGAGCTTGAACCAATCCATCCATACACGTGTACAGAGGATGAGTTCCGTGCCCAACAGCTGGCACAGCTGGCATCTACAACACCTGCAGAATATGAAGGAAAGCTGCCGACCAGTTAAAGTGGTCGGCCACTACTTACACTGGTCGGCCAACCAGTGAAAGTGGTCTGCAAGGAGGCAAAGTGGTCGGCAAGGGAAAGGAGTGGTCTGCACAAGGAAAGCAAGGTGGTGGCATGGCTGCCGACCACTTTTGGTGGTCCCAAGACCACCAAGACCCATTGGCCGACCAGAAAACTGGCTAGCGAGGAAGAAAAGTGGTTTTCAGGGAGAGAAACTAGTCTCCAACCCTTATTCCACCCTCCAAGCAAGGAAAACAAGGTTTTTGCCAAAAACAAACCAAAAAGGATAAAAGACGAGAGTCCGCGAGTCAAGGGCATAGCTGAAAACCTCGAAAACTAGTCTACGAGCACAAAAAGTACTCTACGGGAGAAAAGTAGTCTACGACTACAAAAAGTGGTCTCCAAGACCTCAATGTCCCTCTAGACCAAGGCAACAAGGCATGTTCCGAAAACCAGGCCAAAAGGAGAACGTTAAGCGGTCCTGAGACAAGGCGCGCGGCCAAAGGCTCCGGAAATCAAAAACTAGTCTCCAAGAGGAAAAGTGGTCTACGACCACAAAAAAATGGTCTACAAACCTCTCTCTCCCTCCAAGGAAGGGAAAACAATGCCTGGTCCACAAACCAAGCCAAAACACAAAGAGTTCAGAGGCCCAGAGGCAAGGCACTCAGCCGAAAAACTCCAGAAAATCGAAACGAGCACAAACAAGCACTATCACCGAGCGCTCAATCGATGACGTCTGATTCTTAAGGTCGGTAAAAAATGGGGTGTCTACAGCCCTTCTTCAAAACTTTGAAGGCCAAGTTCTTTTGGGATGACAAGTGCGACCGTGCACTGGCGGATCTAAAAGTATACCTTTCCTCGGCCCCAATCTTGGTCACACCAAAACCCGGCGAGGAGTTGTATCTCTACGTGGCAGTTTCTCAGCACGCGATGAGCGCCGTCCTTATCTGGGCTGAGGAATCCAGCACCTCCCTATCTTCTACATTAGCAAGACACTACTCGCAGCCGAATCAAGATATCTACCACTAGAAAAACTGGCTTGGCTCTCATGATGGCTTCTAGAAAGCTAGCACACTATTGTCATGCCCACATAATAGTCGTGCTAACTGAATTTCCACTCAAGGTTCTCTTTGAAAAGGCAGATTTCACCAGCAGAAGTGGGCCATCGAATTGGGGCAATACGATATCAAGTTCCAGTCGCGCGCTACTATCAAAGCTCAAGCTCTTGCCGACTTCGTGGTAGAATTTGTCCCTGGAACACACCCTCTTTACCCTGTCGATTTGGCTAGCGCGGACTTGGCGCAGCCCACGGCTCAGATAGCAGAAATAAGTGGTGGACAACAAGTAGCAGAACGGCAAGAGAAAGCTAAGCAAGAAATGGAAGAACTGGCCGATTTACCAAAATAAAAGCTCGACGGAGATGTAGAAAGAGACCAGAATGAGCCAACCAGTACCTTGAAGTGAAGGAACTCTCAAAATCCCTCCGACTGTTGGAAGTTGTTCATTGGCGAGATGTGGAAACTCTTCGTCGATGGGGCCTCCAATAGACATGGCACCGAGCTAGGGGTCGTGTTGACATCCCCAGATGGGCTGACCATTGAGCATGTGATCACACTCGGGTTCCAAGCATCCAACAATGAGGTGGAATATGAAGCCCTCCTCGCCGAATTGAAGAACGCTTTGAGAATGAAGGCATCAGAACTTATGGTATTCAACAACTCCAAGTTGGCTGTCAATCAGGTCTCCGGGGAATATGAGGCCAGGGATGAAAGGATGGCTAAGTATCAAGCGCTGGTACGCGCAGAAATCAAAAGGTTTGCCACAATAAGAATGGAACAAATTAACCACGAAAAAAACAATGCAGCCGATGAATTGTCCGGTCTAGCATCTATGCAAACGACTTTTCCCAATCCTTTGATAATAGAATTCTTAGCCTGACCGAGCATTAAGGAACCGGAGGTGCCCGAAGTACTCTGCGCCGACTTGGGACCATCCTGGATTGATCCTATTATCACCTTCCTGAAGGATCGAATTCTACCCACTGAAAAGAAAGAGGCCAACAAGATAAGGGCCAAGTCAAAGCGATTTTGGCTCTCTCCATCTGGCGCCTTGTGCAAGAAATCTTTCACTAGGCCATACTTGAAGTGTGTCCACCCCAACAAGGTTGAAGCTTTCCTCTTCGAGATTCATGAAGGCATATTCGAAAGCCATATTGGGGGCAGATCTTTGGCTTACCGAGCAATTTCCCAAGGGTTATTAGTGGCCGTGCATGCAGGAGGACGCGTAGAAATATGTTCGCAAATGCGAAAAATGTCAAAAATTCGCTCACCAGATTCACCAACCGGCCAGAGAGTTGCTCCTCCTTACAAGTCCATGGCCATTTGTGCTTTGGGGGCTAGACATTGTAGGACCTCTTCCAGCAGCTCCAGGCAACCGCAAATTTTTCATCGCTGCTGCCGACTACTTCCCAAGTGGGTAGAGGCCGAGCCATTGGCCGCCATCAAGGAAAAAGATGTTAAAAAATTTGTCTGGCAGAATTTCATCACCCACTTCAGCATCCCAAAAGCTCTCATTTCGGATAATGGCACTCAGTTCAATGGAAAACTCTTTCGCGGGTTTTGCGAGGAGTTAAAGATTGAGTTCTACAATTCTATACTGGCCTACCCCTAATCAAATGGTCAAGCCGAAGCTTCAAACAAAACCATCTTGGATGGGCTGAAGAAGCGATTGGAGAAGGCCAAAGGGAAGTGGGCTGAGGAACTTCCCAATGTGCTCTAAGCATACCGCACTACACCAAGGCGCTTAACCGTGGAAACTCCATTTGCCTTGGCTTACGGCATGGAGGCAGTCATACCATTGGAGATTGGCATGCCAACCATCCGATTTGAAAGTTTCCAACCAGACTTGAACAATGAAGCTATTGCCCTGGAGCTTGACCTAGCCGAAGAAAGAAGGGAACGGGCTCTAATCCACATAGCAACTTACCAACAAGAGCCCTCCAAGAATACAACAAGACCATGCATCCTAGGCTATTCAAGGTCGGAGACTGGGTCTTGAGGAAGGTAATGGGCAACACAGTGATCCCTGGCGAGGAAAAATTATGAGCAAATTGGAAGGGGCCATACAAGATAACTGGCCTTGCAGGCAAAGGGGCATACCACCTGGAAGACTTAGATAGCAAAGTTATGCCTAGACCATGGAATGCGGCCAATCTTAAGATATTTTACTATTGAAAGATAATCTTTTCTACTTCTTTGCGTCTTGTAACTTGGCCTTTTGGCATTGGGTGTAATCTGTAACATGTAGTAGAATCTAACCCCTTCTTTCTCCTATGTTCGCGTTTCGACACGGAAATGTTACAAAGACATTAAGTTGCTATGAGTACCAGGGGCAAGTGTTCAAAATCGGGATAACTTTTGTAGAATGAGCGGTTATCCGATTATAGGCTAATTTTTCTTATTGAACCGAGCTGAACTTGCTCAACGGCCCAACAGTTAGTGTTTTGCCCAACTTGTATTTCAGCCGAGCCAATTTTGTTCATAATTATCCAAGCTGATTTTTAGTCGGCTTTGTGAAGCTAATTTTGCTCATCATTGACCGAGTTGATTTTGGCTCGCTGATTGAAGAGCAAATTTTGCTCATAATTACCCAAGTTGTTTCTTGGTTGCTGATGAAGAGCAAATTTTGCTCATTACATCGAGCTAGTTTTGTTCATCATTGACCAAGCTGATTTTGGCTCGCCAATTGAAGAGTAGAATTTGCTTATGATTACCCGAGCTATTTCTTGCTCACCGATGTAGAGCTGATTTTGCTCACTCACCGAGCAGATTTCACATGACCGCACAAACAGAATCAATTTCGCCCAACTTATATTGTAACCGAGTTGACATTGCTCGCCCGCTTAAAATGTTAGTGTCTTTACTGAGTTCTTATTAAAACCAAGCCGACCTTGCTCGACCTACCAAACAGTTGGTGTTGTGTTCAACTAATATTTTAAACCAAGATGAGTTTGCTCGCAAAACTGAGACCATTACGCTTATAATGCACCGAGAAGATTTTATCTCGGCCAAATCGAAGAAAATGACAACCATCAGGCAAACAAAACTTTGCATACATGGCGAGGAAAAAGTTCACTTTTCATTCATGATAAAGCCTAATTACAAAAGTGGGGCTCGTAGCCGGCTACATCAATACCAAAAAAAAAAAAAAAAAAAAAAAAAAAACATACCTTAGTCGATGTCTATAGCGTCCTTCAGGTTGCCCACCACCTCTTCTGCCACATTCTGTGTAGTTTCAGCGCCAGAGTCTGTTTCTCGTTCGGCGGTTGAAGGCTCCTGCTCACTGCTCGGCACCGCCTCTTCCGATATGGCTGGTAGTGAGGTCTTATCAGTTGGCTGTAGAGTTGGCTCATCGACCGCGCTGGCCTCCTTAGCGTCATCTATCAACTTCTACTGCACAGCGGCAGCATATACCTGCATATAGGAGGGAATGAAGGCAGGTGCGAGATTGTTGAACACCTCGAACTCTGGTGCCTGATCGAGTTTTTCTACAGCCGCTTTCCAGCCGCACTGAAAAAATATGTCTTTGGTGCCCACCACCTACCGCCCGTACACCCTTTCTCCCTCGACGTATCCCCGATCTTTGGCATCGTCCACTTCTTTTTTTAGCTCGGCCCTGTGGATGGCGTAGAGCTTGGGTAGCTCAGCCAGATATCTCTCATTTTTGGCCTGCACAGCCTTATCCTTCTCCTCCTTGGCCTTCGCCAACTTCTCATCCAAGAGATCCCGCTCGGTTAACACTGCCTCGTGTGCAGTCTTCAGCTTCTCCAACTCGGCCGTCTTGGATTTGTTGTCAGCGATAGCCTCCCTCAAACTCTGCAGCACATAAATCGTACGTTCGTGCACCAAACAGTTTTTTTGCGCGGCCTGCAACAAGGCAAAAGTTAGTATGAGAAACCGATAGATAACTTGGAAGTACAATAACTCGATCACTTACCAGAACGATTGATTTTGCGACCGACCGGAGGACTTTCATGTCGGACAGTTCCTCATGCTTCTTCATGTCCGCAAAGAGAAGCAAATCCTTGGTCATGTTGAAGCCAAGCGAATGGTCCTTATCCGCATAAATGGAGTCCGCCTCCGTCACCGCTTGGCCTTTGTATTTTAGCTCGGGTGACCAGACTACAAGGGCAGTGGAATGGGTGGATCGCCCGAAAAGCGGTTGTTCAGTCTACTCTCCCTGTTCAGTCGATGGTAGCCTGGCCGAATCTTCGTCAACAAGGTGCTACTCGGCTTGCTCCTTTCTTGGCCTTTTTCTCGACCGACCAGTAGCTGCCTCGCTGGCAAGAGCTAGCACGGGCCCCTTTTGCACGGCAGGCCTAGATGTTTGGCCTCCTATCGTTTCAGCCGGCTATGAGTCACTTGGCTGCCCATGATCATAGATTTTATGGCTTAGATTTTGGCCATTTCTTGTTCTTCTGTCAATGGTACAAGTTTGATTGGCAGAAGGTTTGGGTCCGGCTGTGGAGAAGGGACACCAAGGAAGTCGGTCACCCTGCTCCTGTGCGGTGTTGTGTAACGGTAACTCGGTTCGTAACCGAGCAATTTTTGAGGCTCTTGCTCCTCAGCCGGATGCCACAACGCAATCCTTATGGCCTCTTGGTTTGTGCGGGAGTAATCGTCGGCTAAGAGTCTGTAGTCTGTAACAAGAAAGCAAGGGTTAGATTGGCAAAAACAAGAACAATTACAGAATTAAAAACATGCTAAGGTCCTCACCAGCACTCCCAACATATTTTCTTATGTACCAGCCCGGTATGGGCGCTTCAGTGTCCTCGTAATTACTGGACACCCACAGGAAATCATCGTCGTTTGTCTCTTTATCCGGGTTACCTTCGATAAGGTTTGCTCGGCCTTTCCTAACTTTGAGATACCAACAAAACCCCCCTTTATTTTTGTTAAGTGTGTATTGATGGAATATCTCGATGAGGCCAAGATTCAGACCGAGTATCCTATTCAGCACGGCCACACCATTTATTATTTTATATGTGTTGTTGGAGACTTGGGTCGGGCACAGCCTAGTCTGCCTCAAAAATTCGCAGACTAAGGGTTGGACCGGGAAGCGTAGGCTGCCTTCCACAATGGATACCACCGTGAAAGGGCATTTGTCCAGTTTGCCCCAGGGAGTGTCTCCTTTCTTGGCCAGTTCTAAGTGGACGTCATCTGGAATATTGTATTCTCTATGGAACTCGGCCATTGCCCCAGGCGAATTAACCATAAACCGGTACTTCCCCATCTATCCCGGTTTTATTTAGTTAAGAAATTTTTATTATAGCTCGGTCTTTGAGCCTCACTGACAGTTATGCTGAATGGGCCTAGTCGGTCCTAGTTTGTTCTGCATTATTAAAAAATAAGTCCAAGTATTAGCACGGCATAACTTGCATAGCTCCTATGAGGAAGTTTTTTAGCTTGGTCTGAGATTCTGGGCCATTTGACCGGTTGTGGTGCTGTATTTCGGTTCCTATCTCAGTTCGATCTTCCCACAGGGAGGACCTCAAACCAGTTATGGCTCGGCTAAATCCTATTTTTAGATCTAAGGGTTTTTGATCGGTTCTACCTAGAGTTTTTAGTATTCATCCTAAATCCAGAACCACCTACAATAATCAAGGGAAATAAGGGCAAGGAAGCCCCGTTGCTACTTAGTGCTTCGATTTGGCCTAACACTGACAAATATTAATCCCACAAGAGGGGCATAGGCAATATTTCAACAGTCACGAAACAGACGGGAATTAAGAACACGAAGAACATCAATGGAGAATATAAAGGAAAGTGAGAAAAACTTAAGGGTATGGATGCCAAGTCAGGACCCAGTCGACCATGACCCTTACTGGGCCTTCGTGAGGACAGAAATAGCTGGAAACGACTCAAAAAGCAATGACAATAGCGACGGCGGCGGTGGCAGAAGCTTGGAGGTCTGAAGCTTAGGGTTTCTACAGAAGGGAGATAAACAGTGATGAGGGTTTTTGGGCTTCTTGTGTGTATATATGGGGGAAACCGAATAGGTGGCAACTTTTCAAATCTTTGGTATAATGTGGATAACTATAGGAACGCACAGAACCAGTCAGCGAAGGCCACGTGGCGTTGAAAAGATGGTTTGTCAGTACAGCTGTTTGATCGATGTCAAGACTACTGGCGCAATCCACAATGACCGACCAAATTGGATAGCTCGGCCAGAGTAGTAATCCCAATCACGCTTAGCTCGGATGGGATTAAGGGCAGGGATATTTGTGCCGAACAATTGGACCGAGCTACGTCAGCGTGGGATATGGCGTTTTGCCTCACTAGGGCCAAGGACCATGAACCTGGGCGAACTGAACCAACACGGCTGCCCTGGCCCATTAAGTTAGGCCGGGCAGGCCGACCGAGCTATGATTCGGGTAAAATGGATATTTACGTAAATCCGTACTGATGCATTGGGCCGAACTACGAACAGTCCAGACTAACGTTGGGCTGAGGAGTTCTACGAGGTAGCGGGGCGAGGCCGAGATGCCGAACCGCGCGTCCTAGGACCAGTTGATCTCGATGGACCGATTTGTTGTTGCTTGGCCGTTCCAGTTTGTTGTGGCTTCTGTTTCTTCCAAGTGATAGCCTGGTGGTGTAAGCCACATGGACCAATGGTAAAGCAGAGAAAATCCACTCCTGGTATGCGTCAATGCCGATTGGCGGTTCGACAAACACTGTTTGGAGGTTTTGGTCTCTACACGTGTAAGAAAGGTAGAGGGGAGCACAGTCGCCTGCTTACAGAAGGACAGCATAGGTAGTGCGCCCACAATCTCTGAGGCTGCATGGCCAGCCTAGAAAAAGAAGAGAAGAGAGACGTTAGACGTAAGCAATCAGAAGGAATTCCAAACTCTCTCGCTCTAAAGTGCTCACTCTATTCTTCTTCTTCTTCTCCAAGTGTGCCGACTTGATCATCGGAGGGTTTATCCGGCAGCACACCGCCGGGCAGCTCACCATCTTTTGGTTTTCAGGTCAGGCAACGTCACATGAAGCTTGGATTCAAGGAGTATGGAGAATAGAGAATATTTCACCCCCGTACAATTGGAGCCGTCTAGGGGAACTCTTTGACAGACAAACATTGTTGGCCAAGCTTTTTCAACCATTTTCATGGCTAACAATGACGAAACACCGCTGTCCGTTGTCGACGGTATCACACCAGAGTCTGTCCGACTGAGAGATGGCCCTCCATTATTCCGACTATGGCGAACCTGGAAACCTCTTCCAGAAGTGCGCCAGACAAACACGCAAGGAGCACTGAACACTTCAGAGTCCAGAGGGTCGCCGACGATAAGGAAAGTCACATGCTCAGCGCTTGGAGCACAAACTCAGAGACCAGGATGCCCTCATTCAGAAGATGGCGGCTAAAATGGAGACGTTGAAGCACCAGATCAAGGGAAGGGTGTTACTGGAGTGGGCAACCACAGTGAGAGCACTCCACCCCGTCGCTCTGACAGTCATTGCCAAGGTGAGATTCCCTCTTTCTCTATCACCAGAAGCTATGTAGTTGGAAACTCCGACCCCCCAGTGGAGAGATCTCACACTCGCGACAGCAGTTATCGTCCCTCTCATCCGTCGACGACGTCGAGATACTCTTACTCTGCCCATTCAGGGGACCTGAGGGATGTATTGGAGGAGCGAGCTCACCATAGAGAGACCTAAAGATTGCCGGCGTTGCAAAGGCTGAGTCCCCAAATCCGTTGCAGTGAGGAAGTGGCAATGCCAGCGCCTAGAATGATGGCCCCAGCAACAATGGACAGAGAGCTAGCAAGATTTACCGCTACCCCACTGTCCCCAGAGATCGAAAGCATGCCACTCCCTGCCGGATTCCACTAACCTAAGTTCATACTGTACGACAGCAAAACGGATTAGTACATGCACGTGAGTCATTACTGGCAAGTAATGGCTCGCCACCGGCGCAATGACGCCTTGATGTGTCTCATATTCCCAGCAAGTTTGGGAGAACTGGGCCTGAAGTGGTTCGAAAGACTCCCGGAGGGGAGCATCGAGGGGCGGCAACAACTAGCAGAGGTCTTTGTCACTAGATTCAAAACCAACACTCAAACACCGAAGGAGGTTGTCCACCTCCTGAGCGTCAAGATGGAATCTGGAGGTTCTTTGAAGGCACACAATGCCAAGTATTGGGAAACGTACAATGAGATCCTCGATTGCCCCACCAATCTGGCGATCGCACAATACAAACGAGCTCTCCCAGTCGACATAGGCTGCGAGACTCACTTACGATGGACCAGCCCACAACCATGGAGTCCTTGATACAGCAGATCAACGAACACATCCGAGTAGAAGATGATGCCGCCACCGCCACCGCAACCGAGAAGGCAAATCCGGTTGCGGCAAACAGAAGAGTGGCTGGGAAGGTTCACTCGGTGGGGCAGGAGAACAACTGCCCTAATGACCGAGCTAGAGACCAACATTGTGGTTTAAACCGCAATCATAGAAACAAAAGTTGCAGAAACGACCGAGCTAACGCTCTTCATAGTGAAGAGGAAGATGCCAAGAGAAAGTTGAAAGCACGAAATGGCATCACCACTGTCTTTAAGATCCCAATTTACCGCATCCTAAATGAGATCCGAGGTGAGCCTTACGTGCGTTGGCTGGCCAAATTGGGAGACACACAGAGGGGCTTCAACTTGAGGTATCATTGTACCTTCCATCAAGAAAGGGGGCACCGAACGGAGGATTGTGTGCCGCTCAAACAACATTTGGAGGAGCTGGTGGTGGCTGGGCATCTGAACCAGTACATAGACAGGGTTATGAGGGCTGCTCCACAAGGACAGGCCGAGCCAAATGGCCTTGTTGTCCTAGATGCAGCACCCCAAGGCGTAATCAATGTCATTCACGGCATCATCGATCCAGCGCGGGTTTGCGAGCTGAGGGGGATGATCAAGAAGGCCAAGCACATAAGGGAAGTGCTCTCTGTTCAACCCGCCGTAAAGAAAGGAAAGACCGAGGTAAAAGACGTCTTAACTTTTTCAAGTAAGGACTTGGAGAGAATTCAAACGCCTCATAATGATGCCTTAGTGGTGACCCTTCGCATCAAGGACTTCGATATCAAAAGAATTCTAATTGACCAGGGGAGCTTGGTCGAGATCATATATTACGACACGTTCAAATAGATGAAGTTGGAGGACAAAGACTTGGCTCCAACAACGTCCCCTTTGGTTGGCTTTAACTCTCAACCCAAATGGCCAATCAGAAAGATTATATTGCCGGTCAAAGCTAGGTTAGTCACGAAGCAAATAGAATTTTGAGTGCTTAAGGTCCCATCAACCTATAACTTAATCCTGGCAAGGGGCTGGTTGCACGTCATGCAGGCAGTAGCATCGACTTATCACCAAGTCCTGCGCTTTCCAATGCTAGCCGGACAAGTAGAAGAGGTTTAGGGGGACCAAGTAATGGAAAAACAGTGCTTTGTCGCAGTAAATGGCAGCCGGGCTGCCAAAGGCTTTGTTCAAATGATAGAAGGACCAGAAGGGAAGGAAGTCCTAGAAGTCGTGGGAAGAAAAGTCGAAGAGAAATCGGCTGAAGATTTTGTGGAAGTGCGCGTTGATGAGAATGATCCAAATAAGTTCTTTCTTTTGGGGTCATCTTTGTCCAACTCCGAGTGGCTCGATTATGTCAACTTTTTGGTTTCCAACATTGAGGCTTTTGCGTGGACGCCTTACGATATGCCTGGTGTCAACCCTAGCTTCATTTGCCACCAGTTGAATGTCTTTCCAAATGCACGACCGGTCATCCAGAGAACGCGGCGCTCGGCCTTGCACCATGCCGAGATAGTGGCAGAGGAGGTCAAGAACTTGTTGGAAGCTGGGGCGATAGAAGAAGTGCAGTACCCCAGATGGACTAACACAGTGATAGTGCCGAAGAAGAATGGTAAATGACAGGTGTGGGTCGATTATAAGACGTCAACCGTGTGTGCCGAAAGGAGAGCTTCCCCTCCCGAGAATAGACTAGTTGGTGGATCTAACCAGCTGCCATCAGAGGTTTAGCTTCCTGGATGCATATCGTGGCTACCACCAGATCGCTATGTACAAACCAGACCGAGAGATCACTTCGTTCACCACTCCAAGAGGCTTGTACTGCTACAAGGTCATGCCGTTCGGTCTCAAAAATGCCGGGGCAACTTTTCAGAGGATGGTAACCAAAATATTCGCTCCTCTTCATGGCCGCACTATGGAGGCTTACATCGATGACATGATGGTGAAGAGCAAAGACAAGTCTCAACACCTTGCCGACCTAGCAGAAATGTTTGCCATACTCAAACATCACAAGCTGCGTTTAAATGCCTCCAAGTGTGCATTCGGAGTTAGAACCCAGAAATTTCTAGGTTTTTTGGTCATAAACCGAGGAATCGAGGCCGACCCTTCCCAGCTCAAGGCAATACAAGAACTGGAGCGGCCAAACTCCACGAAGGACGTGCAATATCTCGCCGGAATGGCAGTCGCGCTGAACCGATTTATTAGCCGGTCTTCAGATCATTGCAGGCCCTTCTTCAAAACTTTGAAGGCCAAGTTCTTTTGGGATGACGAGTGCGACCGTGCACTGGCGGATCTAAAAGTATACCTTTCCTTGGCCCCAATCTTGGTCACACCAAAACCGGGCGAAGAACTGTATCTCTACTTTGCAGTTTCTCAACACGCGGTGAGCGCCGTCCTCATCCGCAATGAGGGAATCCAGCACCTCCCCATCTTTTGCTTTAGCAAGACACTGCACCCGGCCGAATCAAGATATCTACCGCTAGAAAAACTAGCTCTGGCTCTCATGATGGCTTCCAGAAAGCTAGCGCACTATTTTCATGCCCACACGATAGTCGTGCTAACCGAATTTCGCTCAAGCTGCTCTTTAAAAAGGCAGATTTCACCGACAAAAGTGGGCCGTGGAATTGGGGCAATACGATATCAAGTTCCAGCCACGCGCTACTATCAAAGCTCAAGCTCTTGCCAATTTCGTGGCGGAATTTTTCCCTGGAACACACCCTCTTTACCCTGTCGATTTGGCTAACGCGGACTTGCCGCAGCCTACGGCTCGGATAGCAGAAATAAGCAGTGGATAACAAGTAGCAGAACGGCAAGAGAAAGCTGAGCAAGAAATGGAAGAACCAGCCGATTTACCAAAATACAAGCTCGATAGAGATGTAGAAAGAGACCAGAATGAGCCGACTAGTACCTTGAAGTGGAAGAACTCTCAAAATCCCTCCAACTGCTGGAAGTTGTTCATTGGCGAGATGTAGAAACTCTTCGTCAATGGGGCCTCCAATAGACATGGTGCCAAGCTAGGGGTCGTGTTGACATCCCCGGATGGGCTGACCATTGAGCATGTGATCACACTCGAGTTCCTAGCATCCAACAATGAGGCGGAATATGAAGCCATCCTCGCCGGATTGAAGAGCGCTTTGAGAATGAAGGCATCAGAACTTATGGTATTCAGCGACTCCAAGCTGGTTGTCAATCAGGTCTTCGGGGAATTTGTCACCAGGGATGAAAGGATGGCTAAGTATCAAGCGCTGGTACGCGTAGAAATCAAAAAGTTTGCCGCAATAAGAATGGAACAAATTAACTGCGAAAAAAACAATGCAGCCGACGAATTGGCCGGCCTAGCATCTATGCAAATGACTTTTCCTAATCCTTTGATGATAGAATTCTTACCCTGACCGAGCATTGAGGAACCGGAGGTGCCCGAAGTACTCTGCGCCGACATGGGAGCATCCTGGATGGATCCTATTATCACCTTCCTAAAGGATCGAATTCTACCCACTGAAAAGAAAGAGGCCAACAAGATAAGGGCCAAGTCAGAGCGGTTTTGGCTCTCTCCATCTGGCGCCTTGTACAAGAAATCTTTCACTGGGCCATACTTGAAGTGTGTCCACCCCAGCAAGGTTGAAGCTTTCCTCTTCGAGATTCATGAAGGCATCTGCGGAAGCCATATTGTTGGCAGATCTTTGGCTTACCGAGCAATTTCCCAGGGGTTATTGGTGGCCGTGCATGCAGGCTGACGCGTAGAAATTTGTTCGCAAATGCAAAAAATGTCAAAAATTCACTCACTAGATTCACCAACCGACCAGAGAGTTGCTCCTCCTTACAAGTCCTTGGCCATTTGCGCTTTGGGGGCTAGACATTGTAGGACCTCTTCCAGCAGCTCCGGGCAACCACAAATTTTTCATCGCTGCTACCGACTACTTTACCAAGTGGGTAGAGGCCGAGCCATTGGCCCTCGTCAAGGAAAAAGATGTTAAAAAATTTGTCTGGCAGAATGTCATCACCCACTTCGGCATCCCAAAAGCTCTCATTTCGGATAATGGCACTCAGTTCAATGGAAAACTTTTGCGGGTTTTGCGAGGTGTTAAAGATTAAGTTCTACAATTCTACACCGGCCTACCCCCAATCAAATGGTCAAGCGAAGCTTCCTACAAAACCATCTTGGACGGGCTGAAGAAGCGATTGGAGAAGGCCAAAGGGAAGTGGGCTGAGGAACTTCCGAATGTGCTCTAAGCATACCGCACTACATCAAGGCGCTCAACTGAGGAAACTCCATTTGCCTTGGCTTACGGCATGGAGGTAGTTATACCATTGGAGATTGGCATGCCAACCATCCGATCTGAAAGTTTCCAACTAGACTTGAACAATGAAGCTGTAGCCCTGGAGCTTGACCTAGCCAAAAAAAGAAGGGAACGGGCTCTAATCCACATAGCAACTTACCAACAAGAGCTCTCCAAGAAATACAACAAGACCGTGCATCCTAGGCTATTCAAGGTCGGAGATTGGGTCTTGAGGAAGGTAAGGAGCAACATAGTGATCCCTGGCGAGGGAAAATTAGGGGCAAATTGGAAGGGACCATACAAGATAACTGGCCTTGCAGGCAAAGGCGCATACCACCTGGAAGGCTTAGATAGCAAAGCTATCCCCAGACCATGGAATGCGGCCAATCTTGAGATATTTTACTTTTGAAATGTAATCTTTTCTACTTCTTTGCTTTT
This sequence comes from Camellia japonica, assembly GCA_030407325.1. Taxonomy (NCBI): domain Eukaryota; kingdom Viridiplantae; phylum Streptophyta; class Magnoliopsida; order Ericales; family Theaceae; genus Camellia; species Camellia japonica. The sequence continues at coordinate 159,018,519 of JAPPVO010000014.1, read as the reverse complement.
TGTAACTTGGCCTTTTGGCATTGGGTGTAATCTATAACATGTAGTAAAAGATGACCCCTTCTTTCTCTTATGTTCGCATTTCTACAGGGAAATGTTACAAAGACATTAAGTTGCTATGAGTACCAGGGGCAAGTGTTCAAAATCGGGATAACTTTTGCAGAATGCGCGGTTATCCGGTTATGGGCTGACTTTGCTTGTTGAACCGAGTTGAACTTGCTCAACCGCCTAACAGTTGGTGTTTTTCCCAACTTGTATTTCAGCCGATCCAATTTTGTTCATAATTATCCAGCTAATTTTTTGCTCGGCTTTGTAAAGCTAATTTTTCTCATCGTTGACCGAGTCGATTTTGGCTCGCCGATTGAAGATTAGATTTAGCTCATAATTACCCGAGCTGTTTCTTGGTAGCCATGAAGAGCATATTTTGCTCATTACATCGAGCAAATTTTGTTCATCACTGACCGAGCTGATTTTGGCTAGCCAATTGAATAGCAGATTTTACTCATGGTTACCCGAGCTGTTTCTTTGTCACCAATGTAGAGCTGATTTTGCTCACTCACCGAGCTGATTTTGCCCGACTGCACAAACAGAATCAATTTCCCCCAACTTATATTGTAACCGAGTTGACATTGCTCACCCGCTTAAAATGTTGGTGTCTTTACCGAGTTCTTATTAAAACCGAGCTGACCTTGCTCGGCCTACCAAATAGTTGGTGTTGTGTTCAACTAATATTTTAAACCAAGATGAGTTTGCTCGTTAAACTGAGACCATTACGATCAGAATGCACCGAGAAGATTTTATCTCGGCCAAATCGAAGAAAATGACAACCACAGGGCAAACAAAAATTTGCATACATGGCGAGGAAAAAGTTCACTTTTCATTCATGATAAAGCCTGATTACAAAAGTGGGCCTCGTAGCCGGCTACATCAATACAAAAAAGAAAAAAAAAAGAATGGGACAAACACAAGCCTAGCTGCACCTTAGTCGATATCTACAGCTTCCTCCAGGTTGCCCACCACCTCTTCTGCCACATTCTGTGCGGTTTCAGCGCCAGAGTCCGTTCCTCATTCGGCGGTTGAAGGCTCCTGCTCACTGCTCGGCGCCGCCTCTTCCGATATGGCTAGTAGTGGGGTCTTGTCAATTGGATGTAGAGTTGGCTCATCAACCGCGCTGGCCTCCTTAGCGTCGTCTATCAACTTCTACTGCACGGTGGCAGCATATGCCTGCATATAGGAGGGAATGAAGGCAGGTGGGGGGTCATTGAACACCTCGGACTCTGGCGCTGACCGAGTTTTTCCGCAGCTGCTTTCCAGCCGCACTGAAAAAATATGTCTCTCGTGCCCGCCACCTGCCACCCGAACACACTTTCTCCCTCGGCGTATCCCCGATCTTTGGCGTCGTCCACTTCTTTTTTTAGCTCGGCCCTGTGGATGGCGCGACTTGGGTAGCTCAGCCAGATATCTCTCATTTTTGGCCTGCACGGCCTTATCCTTCTCCTCCTTGGCCTTTGCCAACTTCTCAGCCAGGAGATCTCACTCGATTAACACTGTCTCGTGTGTAGCCTTCAGCTTCTCCAGTTCGGCCATCTTGGATTTGTTGTCAACGATAGCCTCCCTCAAACTCTACAGCACAAAAATCATACGTTCGTGCACCAAACAATTTTTCTACGTGGCCTGCAGCAAGGCAAAAGTTAGTATGAGAAACCGATCGATAACTTGGAAGTACAATAACTCGATCACTTACCAAAACGACCGATTTTGAGGCCGACCGGAGGACTTTCAGGTCGAACAGTTCCTCATGCTTCTTCATGTCCGCAGGGAGAAGCAAACCCTTGGTCATGTTGAAGCCGAGCGAATGGTCCTCATCCGCATAAACGGAGTCCGCCTCTGTCACTGCTCGGCCTTTGTATTTTAGCTCAGGTGACCAGACTGCAGGGGCAGTGGAATGGGCGAATTGCCCGAAAAGCAGTTGTTCAGTCTACTCTCCCTGTTCAATCGATGGTAGCTCGGCCAAATCTTCATCAACAAGGCGCTACTCGGCTTGCTCCTTTCTTGGCTCGGCTTGCTCCTTCTTGGCCTTTTTCTCGACCGACTAGCAGTTGTCTCGCTAGCAAGAGCTAGCACGGGCCCCTTTTGCACGCAGGCCTAGATGTTTGGCCTCCTGTCGTTTCAATCGACTATGAGTCGCTTGGCTCCCCCGTGATCATAGACTTTATGGCTCAGATTTTTGCCATTTCTTGTTCTTTTGTCAATGGTACAAGTTTGATTGGTGGAAGGTTTGGGTCCGACTCTGGAGACGGACACGAAGGAAGTCGGTCACCCTACTCCTGCGCGGCGCTATGTAACAGTAACTCGATTCGTAACTGAGCAATTTTTTAGGCTCTTGCTCCTCGCCGGATGCCGCAATGCAATCCTTATGGCCTCTTGGTTTGCGTGGGAGTAATCGTCAGCCAAGAGTCTGTAGTCTGCAACAAGAAAGCAAGGGTTAGATCGGCAAAAACAAGAACAATTACAAAATTAAAAACATGCTAAGATGCTCACCAGCACTCCTAACATCTTTTCTTATGGACCAGCCTGGTATGGGCGCTTCGGTGTCCTCGTAATTACCGAACACCCACAGGAAATCATCGTCATTTGTCTCTTTATCCGGGTTACCTTCGATAAGGTTTGCTCGGCCTTTCCTAACTTTGAGATACCAAAAACCCCCCTTTATTTTTGCTAAGTGTGATTTGATGGAATATCTCGATGAGGACGAGATTCAGACCGAGTATCCTATTCAGCGCGGCCATGCCGTTTATTATTTTGTCTTTGTTGTTGGAGACTTGGGTCGGGCACAACCTAGTCTGCCTCAAAAATTCGCGGACTAAAGGTTGGACCGAGAAACGTAGGCTACCTTCCACAATGGATACCACTGTGAAAGGGCATTTGTCCAGTTCACCCCAGGAGTGTCTCCTTTCTTGGCCATCTCTAAGTGGACATCGTCTGGAATATTGTATTCTCTATGGAACTCGACCATTGCCCTACGCGAATTAACCATAAACTGTACTTCTCTATCTATCCTGGTTTTATTTAGTTGGGTAATTTTGATTATAGCTCGGTCAAAATTGGGTGATTGTTTGCTTGGTCTTTGAGCCTCACCGACAGTTATGCTGAGTGGGCCTGGTCGGTCCTAGTTTGTTGTACATTATTAAAAAATAAGTCCAAGTATTAGCACGCATAACTTGCACGGCTCCTATGAGGAAGTTTTTTAGCTCGGTCTGAGATTCTGGGCCATTTGACCGGTTGTGGTGCTATATTTCGGTTCCTATCTCGGTTTCGATCTTCCCACAGGGAGGACCTTAAGGAGGACCTCGAACCAATTCTGGCTCAGCTAAATTATTTTTAGATCTAGAAGTGGGTTTTTGATAGGTTCTACCTAGAGTTTTCAGTATTCATCCAAATCCAAAACCACCTACAGTAATCAAAGGAAATAAGGGCAAGGAATCCCCATTGCTACTTAGGGCTTCGATTTGGCCTAATGCTCACAGATATTAATCCCACAAAAGGGGCATAGGCAATTGTGGAGATGTGGTTTGGAAATACTCTAGGGATCCTGTAGGACGCTCTTGATCCTCTGCTAGTCACCTGAAAAGGAATGAACACTCCAGTCGGGGGTGCCGGAATTAGCACTCCGACGGATAAGTCAGTGTATACTCTCTTGGTTGCTTATATCTCAAGTTAATCTTATTTGTTCTCACATACCTTTTCTTAGCTAATGCTCTTCTTATTTATAGTCGTCCTTGATATTGATGATTAGGCCCACCTTTCGACCAATGAATAATTGCTTACTCGGCTATTCCGTCCTACCTATTCCTACTAGGCCCAGTTTACAACTGATTCTACGGCCGATCTGGTTATTCGGCCTCTGTATCCCTCCAGGATAGAGCCATACAATACATAACTTGATTTCTTTCTTTAAACTAAATCGGCTTCCCTACGTAAAATTCGGTTCCCACAATTGCCCCCCAAACATCCTATTAATGTCAGTTATTCGACATGTTTGGTCTTAGACTTAGAGGGTCAAAAAATACAGCGGTTTCCCTTATTCCAACGCAAGCGTCAGAATGCCTACTCTTTTTAGGAATTATTATAATCTCCCGCCCCTTCGTATGCTTCATTCATTTAATACGATTTGAAATCGTGTTGTCTCTTCATTTGTATGCTTTTTTGAATACACAAGGTTTCTCGTTGCCTGTCAGTTCACCTTCCTCGCTTCACATCCTCTGCAACTTCTTTCCATTCTTCATTGTCCTTATTTCTTGTAAGTTTTTCTCTCTTCCATTTCGACTCCCATTTCCTTGTTTGTTTTTTGTTTAGAGTGTCCACTTTACTGGCTATGATGGCGAAACATTTGAAAGCCCTTCTTTCTACAGATCGAGTCTCTGGTTTTCATCGCTATTTTTCCATTCCTTGACGTCCATCTGTCACTCTTGGCAGAGAGCGTAGCTGACATGGGGAGGACTGATGAGAGTACAATCGTCTTTCCTCTCCTGTCAACCGCTGAGGGCAGAGTCTGTTTCCTCTTTCATCCACTTTTGAGAGCTGTCCTTCTCCATTGGGGTTTAATCCCTTCTCAGTCGAACCTAAATTTTTACCAAATAATAATGGGAATTGTAGAACTAAACCAATGCCTTAGGCTTAACCTTGGAATCCCTATTATTCAGCATTGTTATGCCTTGGCCAAATCCTCTGGCCGGCAGGGGCGCTACTTCCTCAGGGCCAAGGACACCGACCATTTTGGTGACTATGCTTGCCAGCTTTGGCAAGCATGTTATGATGTCATGGTCATTGTTTGCGGCAACTGGGAATTCGGCGAAGGCGAAGATCACCTAGATCCAGTGCCCAGGCGAAGAGGCGAACCAGGTGGCCGTTTAATCCCCCACGAATTTTTATTAAGTATTTACCTGGTTCAAATTCTACATATTTACCATTTTATTTGTGCAGGAAACGATTTGAAAAAGTTCTCGTCTCGACTGACGACGCTATACTTGCGCAGATCAGAACCGCACTCCAGTTCGTTGGGCATCCGAATCTCCAGAAGTAAGGGAGGGCGGCCCACATTCTTCTGAGATACGAGCTAACTTACACTACTTTTTTGGCCGTAAATAACATTCCAATTCCGAGGGGTGAACAGCACCTTACGGCGCTTGTTTTTCCGAGCTTCAAGAACCTTAAGCAGATTGGTCTTGAAGCTTCAAATTCAGAGCTAGCGAATGAACAAGCAGCTGAAGGAGTCGCTGAGCAGCCGATTCAACCCTCCTTGGACAATCTGACGGACTAGAGAAGGAGGTTGACGCAGCACTAGATTTGGCTTTTGAAAAAGCCAGCCCAATCCTCCATCCACTTTGGCCGAGCGGACATGTCCTTCGAAGATATTTTCACCAACTTAGGGGACCTACCCGGCTCATATCCTGACAGCATGGCTGGTGAGTCGCTTACTCAAATCACCAGGCGAAAAAATGCAGAGAGGATGGCTGCCCGTAGGAGAGCTGAAGCTGAGCGAACTGAACCTCCACCCCCTCCACCCGACGCTAGGGCAGAATCTCCTCCACCTGCCCCTGTTGAGGAGACGGTTCAGACTGATGTGGCCAAACGGAGCCTGTTGTCATCAACAGGAGGGCCAAGTGATGGAGCACTGGGGGGAAAAACATCCGGCCAAACACGAAGTCGATTATTCAGAAAACCTAGTGGATAAACGGCCATGAATGGAAGAATCAGACCTGGTTGTGCCGTTTATAATACAACCAAGGATAAAGAATGTGCTAGTTGCTTCTGATGCATCGGTTGTAAACGACGCCACTGTGGCCTTGAGCTTGGCCTCCTCCATTTCTCTACTGGTTGACAGAGCAACCTTTAGGGCAAAGCCTGAATTGTGTCCATCGCATTGGCCGCTCAATCGGCGATATTGGTACATGATCCTTGTTTATAATTTTGCAAGGCTAAACAAAAGAAAAAAAAATTTATATCAGTTAACTTGCTGATTCCTTGTTTTGTAGGCGGCGAGAAGGATAGCTGAGATTGGCCGTCACCAACATGACGCTATCGAAAAATCGGCTTTCTTATAACCGAGGTGGAAAACGAAAAGGGCAAGGTAGCACAGGCCTCTCTCAGAGCCGAGTCTGAGGCCATGAAATCGGTAGAAGAAAGAGCAAGGCCGATGCCGAAGCAGATAAGGCCAAGACTGCTGACCAACTGAGATTGGCCGCCGAGGAAAGGGCAAATGCAAGTGAAGAAGCACTCAAGTTGGCCAACGAGATGATTGCCAAACTGGAGGCTAATTTGGAGGAGTCGAAGAGGGTGATGGCAAACGCCGAATCCGAGATTTCCAAGTCATTCCAAATTGGCAAGGATACGGCCCTGGAGAACTATGTAGAGGAAGTGCCTAAGTTCGAGAATAGGGGGTTCAAACACGGCTGGCTCAAAGCCTTAGCTGCTGCTAACGTGGTATCGGAGCAGCCATTCCATACGAGCAGGTAGACGTTAAGCCGCTGGAGTCTAACCCTGAAAACTGACCTAGGGTCAAAGTATTTTTCATTTTGTTTTGGTATCATGTGTATGTAGGTTTTGTTACATTTTTGACTATTTATTTTTGTGAGAAGCTAACGTAGGGTAGTTTTCATTTGTAAAATGACTTCTGTTTGTACTCAATTTATGAATGAAAATTGTCTTTGCCTTTCTGCCTGAAGCATATGCTTGTTAACGGCTAAGTAAGATGTAAAAACATGAAATGAGATGAATGGAACAAACTACTGAATTAATCCAGCACTAAAATAACTGCATAGCACTGCGACTTAGCCGAATAGATTAGTGAATATGCCCTTGCCCCAGCAAATTGATGAACAGTACCACCGAACAACGGCAGTTCAGGGATTGGCTGGGGCACAATAACATTTCAGTGCATAGCTCTGATATTTAGGCCGAATAGATTAATGAATATGCCCTTGCCCCAGCAAATTGATGAACAGTACTGCCGAACAACGAGTTCAGGGATTGGCTAGGGCACAATAACATTTCGGCGCATAGCTCTGATATTTAGGCCGAACATATTAATGAATCTGCCCTTGCCCCAGCAAATTGATGAACAGGACCGCCGAACAACGGCAGTTCAGGGATTGGCTGGGGCACAGTAACATTTCGGCTCATAGCTTGATATTTAGGCTGAATAGATTAATGAATCTGCCCTTGCCCCCGCAAATTATTGAACAGGACCGCCAAACAATGGCAGTTTAGGGATTGGCTGGAGTACGCATAGCTCTGATATTTAGGCCGAATAGATTAATGAATCTACCCTTGTCCCAGCAAATTGATGAATAGGACTGCTGAACAACGGCAGTTCAGGGATTGGGTGGGGCACGCATAACTCTGATATTTAGGCCGAATAGATTAATAATCTGCCTTTGCCCCAGCAAATTGATGAACAGGACCGCCAAACAACGGTAGTTCAGGGATTGGCTGGGGCACGCATAGCTCCGATATTTAGGCTGAATAGATTAATGAATCTGCCCTTGACCTAGCAAATTGATGAATAGGACCGTCGAATAATGGCAGTTCAGGGATTGGCTGGGGCACAGAACATTTCGGCGCATAGCTCTGATATTTAGGCCGAATATATTAATGAATCTGCCCTTGCTCCAGCAAATTAATGAACAAGACCGCCGATCAGCGTCAGTTCGTGGCACAGAGCATTGAAGGGAACGCTGCACCCGCGGTTAATAAGAAGGGTGGGGGCTGCGTTCGTTTAGGGTCCATATTGGTGTCCAAATTTGGCAGATCACAAGAGAGAAGAGCAGTGGGTTTGAACTAGATGTCTAGAAGACTATTCTTCAACAGCAGAAGAGAGGGTAAGACATTGTCTGAGCTGGATTCAGCGATGAACCAAGGTGGCGAACCGTTGCGAACGGGAAATAGGACGTTAAGGGAGCGAAAGGCGCCATTCTCCGCGTCGTCGAAGCAGGTCACCTAGGAAGAAAAGGCAACAGCGGGGGAACTCCCCTCGCTCGCAAAGTGAGACCAGTGGGGCACCACGCCCATTGAGCTTTTCAGTCTTCGTAGGGAACAAACCGATGACAGAGGCGAATTCAATCATCCGCAATCCAAACGTGGCGGTTGAATTTGCCCGACAGATTTTTCCACCAAAAGTCCAGCAGTCGATGGTTGGGCAACCTAATTTCAAATTTTTTTGGAAGGGCATCCATGGAGCGGTGAAAGGGCTATATACTTCACATGAAATCGGGATGCGTCTTCATGCCACGCAGCAGGAGATTGAGCAGAAAGATGAGCGCATTCGGAACTTCGAGGCGCGCATAGAGAGAGCCGAGCGAGAACTAAAACAAGCAAAAGCTGTTGAAAATCATTTGGCAGGTCAAGGTAACCTGATTGTAAAGGAAAGGGTGACCCAACGGTTGCTAAACCAGGCCATTGTCGACCGAGATACGGCGAGCATGTTCGCTAAAGAAGCGATAAGGACGAAGGCCTATAATGATGGATTTTTTGACGGTCGGAAGATTGGTACAGAGAAGACGAAGGAAAAGCTGGCCGAGGAGGTCTGCCGATGCGAAAATCATGGATTCAAGCATGGGTGGACCAAGGCTCTACAAGCAGCGGGCATTGATTCGGCATCGCCTCTATATTAGAGTTATGATTTGCTCTTCACGGCTATTGAAGCCGAGAAGACGGACGACGAGGACGGTGCCGAATAATATATTTCTCTTCATTTTTTTTTTTTTTATTACACATGTATTGAATGAAACAAATCAAAGATATGCATGACCTATTACAAATTTGATGCGAATTATGTATTTACGATCTATTGAATGAAACATCTTATTTTGAATGTCTCTACATTGTTTCAATTATTGTTTGTAAATTAAGTCATGACCATTGATTACTATTAATCGCATTTGCAGCGGCCAACTGCGATGTCAACGAAGGGGCTCCGAATTCAAAGGCTTTTATTTTGGCCAATTGTGATATCCACGAAGGGCGAACCGAATCTGGAGGCTTATTCGGCCCAAACGTGTCATTCAAGGATAGGGCTCCGAATTAAGAGGCTTTTATTTTTGCCAATCGTGGTATCCACGAAGGGCGCTCCGAATCCGGAGGCTTCTTCGGCCCAAACGTGTCATTCACGGATGGGGCTCCGAATTCAGAAGCTTTAATTTTGGCCAATCGTGATATCCACAAAGGGCGCTCCGAATCCGAAGGCTTATTCGGCCTAAACATGTCATTCACGGATGGGGCTCCGAATTCGGAGGCTTTTATTTTGGCCAATCGTGGTATCCATGAAGGGCGCTCTAAATCCGGAGGCTTCTTCGGCCCAAACGTGTCATTCACGGATGGGGCTCCAAATTTGGAGGCTTTTATTTTGGCCAATCGTGGTATCCACGAAGGGCGCTTCGAATGCAGAGTCATTTGTTTTATCGAACTAAATTTCACATAGCGAGGAAATAAGAAGCCTTGCATTGTAAAAGTGAGAGTTGTACATAGCGAACATTCAAAACAAGTTATCATGCCCCACAAGTCGGGTTAATGATAAAATTTACGCAAATGCGTGGAATTCCAAGGATGTGCCAGACTTCTCCCAGACATGTCTTTGAGCCGATATGCCCCTGTGCCGGCAATTGACTCAACCTGATAGGGGCCGTCCCAATTGAGACCTAGCTTTCCGTCAGCGGGGCTTCTAGTAGCGGGAAGAACTTTCTTTAGGACCAATTCCCCGGGTATATAACGTCGCAGCTGCACGCTTTGATTATATGATTTAGCGAGCTGCTACTGATACCGCGCCATAGATGCGAGGGCATGGTCTCGGCGTTCCTCAATTAGAGTCAAATCCAATGCTAACATCATGTCATTACGGCCTATGTCGAAGACCTTCATTTTCAGAGTGGGTAAGCCAATCTCCAAGGGGATAATTGCCTGGGTTCCAAAGCATAGGGCGAACGGCGTTTCCCCAGTTGACCGCCTTAGTGTAGTGCGATAAGCCCACAACACACTGGGGAGCTCTTCGACCCACTTGCCTTTAGCTTTCTCCAGCCATTTCTTGATGCCGTCGCTTTGTTGGAGGCTTCAGCTTGACCATTGCTGTGGATAAGTCGGGGTGGAGAAATAGGGCCGAATACCATACGTGCTACATAACTCTCGGTAGACGCCACAATCAAACTAGGTGCCTGTTGTCTGAAATGATGGTGCTCTTGGAATGCGAATCGGTGTTATGATGATTTTTCCCATACAAACGTCTAAAAATCAGTATCTTGAATGTGGTTAGTGCCTTCGCTTCGACCCATTTTGTGAAGTAAGTAACTATCACCAATCAAGAATCGCTTGTTCGCTGGGGCCCGTGGCAATGGTCCGATGATATCAAGTCCCTATTGAGCGAACGGCCAAGGACTGGTGATAGAGCTTAACTCCTTAGTGGGCAAATGAGTTAAAGGGGAAAATTTATGGCATTGTTCACATTTCTTGACGTAACACTCAGCATCAGCTCTTATGGTCGGCCAATAGTACCCCTGTGTTACAGCTCGATGGGCCAAAGAACGCTCGCCAGAATGGGTACCACAACTACCTTCATGTATTTCAATCAAGAGTTCCTCGACTTTATCCGGATGAACGCATTCTAAGTGTGGACCAAAGAGGGATTTTTTGTAAAGCTTTCCTTGCGGATCTAAGTAATATCGCAGGGCTTTGCTTCGCAATTTGTGCGCTTCTTTCTTGTCCGCCGGGAGCTGTTCAGAAGATAGGAATGCAGTGATAGGGTCCATCCAACTTGGACTTGATTCTATGATATTGATCTGAATTGACTCCGAAGAGGCAATGCTCAGCTCAGGGATGAATCCTACTTTCAATTGTCCGTTTAATTTCTGAGTTGATGGAAGAGGCTAGGCAAGCCAGGGCGTCTACATGTGAGTTCTGATCCCGGTTTATTTGATTCAACTCATGATGGTCAATTTTGGGAGCAAAGAATTCTTCGTTTTCATGTAGGCTGCCATACGGTCATTTTTGGCTGCGTATTCCCTCTTCAATTGGTTGATGACTAGTTTTGAGTCATAGAAGATAAGCAAACGCCAAGCACCAAGGAGAAGTGCATTCCGTAAGCCGGTTAACAATGTTTCGTATTCGCCCTCATTGTTCGATGCTTCGAAGCCTAGTTTGACAGCCTGCTCGATTATTGCCCCGTCGGGAGCCATGATCACTATGCCCGCCCCACTGCCACGTTGGTTGGATGACCCGTCACAATACAACTGCCAAATGTCCCCAAGGTAAATTCTCCAGTTTGGCTTAGGTTGAATTTGATCAGACTTAAAGTTGGCGAGACATCCAATGAATTCGGCCACCAAGTCGGCGAGCACTTGCCCCTTGATTCAGGTTCTAGGTAGAAATTGGATATCATACTGGCCGAGTTCGAGAGTCCATTTTGAAACATGCCCTAATGCTTCCACGCTACGGAGCACTGACCAGAGGGGGTAGTCTGTTAGTACCCCAATGGTATGCCCCTGAAAGTAATGCATCAGTTTTCTTGCTGCCATGACAAGAGCAAGGATGAGTTTTTCCAATGGAAGGTAATGTGTTTCAACGTCAACCATTGCTTTGCTCACATAATAAACTGGCCGCACTCCCCTAGTTATTCCTTTAACAATACAGCGCTGACCGCCCGGTCGGAAACTACCAGATATAAAATGAGCGAATCACCTGCCGAAGGTGTTGTCAAGAGTCGGGGGGAAGTCTTCAAACCGTCCAAAGCGGCTTTGCACCCGGGGGTCCATTCAAAAGCTTTACCCTGCCAAAGGATATGAATGAATTGTCTGCAGTGATCTGTGGAACGACTAATGAACCTGTTGAGTGCGGTGGCCATTCCCATCAACTTTGAACCTCTTTGACCGACCAAGGAGAGCCAAGTTCTAGAATTGCTATGATTTGTCTCGGGTTGGCTTCGATTCTGCAGTGGTTAACAATGTAGCCAAGGAATTTGCCGGATCTGATGCCAAATGCATATTTGGAAGCGTTCAGCTTCATTTTGTATTTGCGAAGGATGTCGAATGTCTCTTCCAGATCGGCTAGATGAGTTTGCTCTTCTTTGGACGTGACCACCATATCGTCGATGTATACTTCCATAGTACAGCCGAGTTGCTCCTTGAACATGGCAGTCACTAATCTTTGGTAGTTGCCCCCGCATTCTTCAACCCGAAAGGCATAACCTTATAACAATAGGTTCCTCTTGGGGTGAGGAATGCAATTTTTTCTTGGTCCTTCGGATGCATGGCAATTTGATGGTAGCCTCTGTAGGCATCCAGGAAGCTCAAACGTTGATGATGTGCCGTTGCATCTACGAGTTAGTCTATTCTGGGAAGGGGAAAGCAATCCTTGGGACAAGCTTTGTTTAAGTCCGTGAAATCCACACAAACACGCCAAGTTCCATTTTTCTACTTTACAACTACAGTATTCGACAGCCATGTAGGATAGGTCACTTCGCAAATTGCCCCGGCATCAAGTAACCGATCAACTTCTTCAACAACGGCAGTAGTATGTTCCGCGGCTGACCGCCGGGTTTTCTGAATAATCGGCTTACATTTGGGATCAACGTTTAAGTGGTGCTAGGACACAGATGGATCCACTCCCGGCATCTCATATGGTGACCATGCAAATACATCAAGGTTGCCGAGTAAAAGGATATTAGCTCTTGCCTGTCGACTTTATTCAGGGAAGCGCCGACCATGAAAAACTTGTCAGGATTCCCATCAATTTTAACCCAATCCAGGGCTCCGGTTGCCTTTTCACTTGGGAGCTGCCCAACGTCGTCGAGGCTCTCCCGATCCGGCACCTCAATTGAATTCACTTCCAGCTCTCTTGGTGTCTTTGCAGCAAGAAGATAACATGCCTACGTCGATTTCTGGGAACCTCAAATTTGCTCTATGCCGCATTCAGTCGGAAAGCGAAGTAGTTGATAATAGGTGCTTGGCATGGCCTGCATGGTATGCAACCAAGTTCGTCCCATGATGAGATTATACGCCGAAGGAAGCTTGACAACCAGAAATTCTACATCCACTGATCGGGAGCCTGCCCGAACTAGTAGTTTGATTTTGCCCAAAGGATATTCCGGATTAGCGTAGAAGCTGAATAATTGGTAATCAACCGGAGATAGATCAGACTTAATGAAGCCGAGTTTAACGAAGTCTTGTAGTACATTACTTCCAAAGTACTTCCCTGGTCAATGAGAACACATTCAACGGTGAATCAGTTTACGCGTAATTCAATGACTAAGGGATCAGTGTGGGGGAGCGTTACGCCGACCAAATTGGAATCATCGAAACTAATATTCGCAGCTTCATGGGGCCGTTTCGCTGGTGTGATTTGCTTTTGGGGGTTAGACTGCAGCTGAATTGTATGTACCACGAGTGCTGTCGGCAAGCTATATATCATATGAATTACGCCGAGTGGAGGTGAATCCTGCCGTAAAGCTATTGTTTTTGTTGAATTGTTCTTTCGGACGTGTTGCAGAAGCCGAACGTCTTGTACCAACTCCCCAACGTGGTCCTTCAACGCATAACAACTGTCGGTATCATGACTGTGGTCTTTGTGATATTCGCACCGCCTATCCCGTCTCCTCGTGTCGGGAGGTTCCACTATCTTGGGTGGCCATTTAAAGAACGAAAGGTGTTGAACTTTAGACATAACCATACTGATCGGCTCCGATAACTCAGTATATTTCTTGTACGCGCGCCTTATGCGCCTGCTATCCACTTGAAGTTGTTCATTAGCTCGATGTGAACATTGGTCAATTGATCGGTGTGAATCTTGTCTTTTGTCTTGTTTAGCCCGATTCCGTTGTTCAGGGCTTCGTGATGGTACAGAGTTTATCGCCTGAACGATTTCAGACGAGGCCGTCTTGTTGGCCTTGTGCCCGGCTTTGACCCGCAAGGCATCATCTTCCACTTTGCAGTATTCCTCAACTTTCTTCATTAACGACCAGACTGTTTTGGGGGGCCATCTGGTCAAGGAGCTGAGGAGGGCACTATCAGGATGCAATCCCATCTTAAAGGCGGTGATGGCCATCAACTTATCACCAAGTCCTGCGCTTTCCAGTGCTAGCCGAACAAGTAGAAGAGGTTTAGGGGGACCAAGTAATGGCAAAACAGTGCTTTGTCGCAGTAAATGGCAATCGGCCTGCCAAAGGCTTTGTTCAAATGATAGAAGGACCAGAAGGAAAGGAAGTCCTGGAAGTCGTGGAAAGAAAAGTTGAAGAGAAATTGGCTGAAGATTTGGTGGAAGTGCGCGTTGATGAGAATGATCCAAATAAGTTCTTTCTTTTGGGGTCATCTTTGTCCAACGCCGAGCGGCTCAATTATGTCAACTTTTTGGTTTCCAACATTGAGGCCTTTGCGTGGACGCCTCACGATATGCCTGGTGTCGACCCTAGCTTCATTTGCCACCAGCTGAATGTCTTTCCAAATGCACGACCGGTCATCTAGAGAACGCGGCACTCGGCCTCGCACCATGCCGAGATAGTGGCAGAGGAGGTCAAGAACTTGTTAGAAGCTGGGGCGATAGAAGAAGTGCAGTACCCCAGATGGATCTCTAACACAGTGGTAGCACCGAAGAAGAATGGTAAATGGTAGGTGTGGGTCGATTATAAGACATTCAACCATGCGTGCCCAAAGGACAGCTTCCCCCTCCCGAGAATAGACCAGTTGGTGGATCTAACCACTGGCCATCAGAGGTTTAGCTTCCTGGATGCATACCGCGGCTACCACCAGATCGCCATGTACAAACTAGACCGCGAGATCACTTCGTTCACCACTCCAAGAGGCTTATACTACTACAAGGTCATGGAAGGCCACGTGGCATTCAAAAGATGGTTTGTCAGTACATCTGATTGACCGATGACAAGACTACTGGCGCAATCTTCAATGACCGACTAAATTGGATAGCTCGGCCGAGTAGTAATCCCAATCACGCTTAGCTCGGATGGGATTAAGGGGCAATTGAGAGGGAGATTTGCGCGAACAATTGGGCCGAGCTACGTCACGTGGGATATGGCGTTGGGCCTCGCTAGGGCCAAGGACCATGAACCTAGCCGAACTGAACCAACGCGCTGGCCCGCCCATTAAGTGGGCGGGCAAGCCGACCGAGCTATGATTCGGCTAAAATGGATATTTGCTTAAATCCGTACTGATGCGAGGCTGAACTACGAACAGTCGGACTGACGTAGGGCGAGGAGTCCTACGAGGTAGCGGGGCGAGCCGAGATGCCGAACCGTGTCCTACGACAGTTGATCCCGATGGACCAGTTTATTGTAGCTGGCCGTTCCAGTTCGTTGTGGTGTCTGTTTCTTCCAAGTGATAGCCTGGTAGTGTAAGCCACCTGGACCAATGGTAAAGCATAGAAAATCCACTCCTGGTATGGATCAATACCATTTAGCAGTTCGACAAACACTGTTTGGAGGTTTTGGTCTCTACACTTGTAAGAAAGGTAGAGGGGCCACAGCCGCCTGCATAGAGAAGGACAGCAGAGGTAGTGCACCCACAATCTCTGAGGCTGTATGGCCAACATAGAAAAAGAAGAGAAGAGAGACATTAGAGGTAAGCAATCAGAAGGAATTCCAAACTCTCTCGCTCTAAAGTGCTCTCTTTATTCTTCTTCTTCTTCTCCAAGTGTGCTGACTTGATCGTCGAGGGTTTATCCGGCAGCACACCGTCAAGCTCACCATCTTTTGGTTTTCAAGTCAGGCGACGTCACGTGAAGCTTGGACTCAAGGAGTACGGAGAACAGAGAATATTTCACCCCCATACAATTGGCGCCCGTCTACGGGAACTTTTTGACAGACAAACCTTGTTGGCCAAGCTTTTTTAACCGTTTCCATGGCTAACAACGACGAAACACCGCTATCCGTTGTCGACGGTATCACACCAGAGTCTGTCCGACGGAGAGATGGCCCTCCCACTATTCCGACTATGGCGAACCTGGAAACCTCTTCCAGAAGTGCGTGAGACAAACGCGCAAGGAGCACTGAACACTTCAAGAGTCCAGAGGGTCACCGATGATGAGGAGAGTCACATGCTCATCGCTTGGAGCACAAACTCAGAGACCAGGACGCCCTCATTCAGAAGATGGCGGCTGAAATGGAGACGCTGAAGTGATCAAGGGGAAGGGTGTTGCTGGAGTGGGCAACCACAGTGAGCGCACTTCACCCCTTCGCTTTGACAGTCATCGCCAAGATGGGACGCCCTCTTTCTCTATCACCAGAAGCTATGGAGTTAGAGACTCTGACCCACCTGTGGAGAGATCTCACACTCGCGACAGCAGTTACTGTCCCTCACGTCGTCGACGATGTCAAGATACTCTTACTCTGCCCATTCGAGGGACTGAGGGATGTATTGAAGGAGCGAGCTCGCCGTAGAAAGACCCAAAGATTGCCGATTTTGCAAAGGCTGAGTCCCCAAATCCGTTGCAGTGAGGAAGTGGCAATGTCAGCGCCTAGAATGATGGCCCCAGCACCGATAGACAGAGAGCTAGCAAGATTTACCGCTACCCCGTTGTCCCCAGAGATCGAGAGCATGCCACTCCCTGCCGAATTCCACCAACCTAAGTTCATACTATACGACGGCAAAACGGATCAGTACATGCACGTGAGTCATTACTGGCAAGTAATGGCTCGCCACCAGTGCAACGACGCCTTGATGTGTCTCATATTGCCAGCAAGTTTGGGAGAACTGGGCCTGAAGTGGTTCGAAAGACTCCCGGACGGGAGCATCGAGGGGCGACAACAACTAGCAGAGGTCTTTGTCACTAGATTCAAAACCAACACTCGAACACCGAAGGAGGTTGACCACCTCCTGAGCGTCAAGATGGAATCTAGAGGTTCTTTGAAGGTATACAATGCCAAGTACTGGGAAACTTACAATGAGATCCTCGATTGCCCCACCAATCTGGCGGTCGCACAATACAAGGGAGGTCTCCCAGTCGAACATAGGCTGCGAGACTCGCTTACGATGAACCAGTCGACAGCCATGGAGTCCTTGATGCAGCAGATCAACGAACATATCCGAGTAGATGATGATACCACCACCGCAACCGAGAAGGCAAATCCGGTTGCGGCGGACAGAAGAGTGGCTGGGAAGGTTCACTCGGTGGGACAGGAGGACAACCGCCCTAATGACTGAGCTAGAGACCAACATCGCGGTTTAAACGGCAATGATAGAAACAAAAGTCGCAGAAACGACCGAGCTAACGCTCTTCGTAATGAAGAGGAAGATGCCAAGAGGAAGTTGAAAGCACGAACCAGCATCACCACTGTCTTTAAGATCCCAATTTACCACATCCTAAATGAGATCCGAGGTGAACCCTACGTGCGTTGGCCAGCCAAATTGGGAGACACACAGAGGGGCTTCAACTCGAGGTATCGTTGCACCTTCCATGAAGAAAGGGGGCACCGAACGGAGGACTGTGTGCCGCTCAAACAACATTTGGTGGAGCTGGTGGCGGCTGGGCATCTGGACCAGTACACAGACAGGGATATAAGGGCCGCTCCACAAGGACAGGCCGAGCCAAATGGCCTTGCTGTCCTGGATGCAGCACCCCAAGACGTAATCAATGTCATTCACGGTATCATCGAACCAGTGCATGTTTGCGAGCTGAGAGGGATGATCAAGAAGGCCGAGCACATGAGGGAAGTGCTCTCTGTTCAACCCGCCGTGAAGAAAGGAAAGACTGAGGTAAAAGACGTCTTAACTTTTTCAAGTAAGGACTTGGAGAGAATTCAAACGCCTCATAATGATGCCTTAGTGGTGACCCTTCGCGTCAAGGACTTCGATATCAAAAGAATTCTAATTGACCAGGGGAGCTTGGTCGAGATCATATATTACGATGCGTTCAAATAGATGAAGTTGGAGGACAAAGACTTGGCTCTAGCAACGTCCCCTTTGGTTGGCTTCAACTCTCAACCCGAATGGCCAATCGGAAAGATTATATTGCCGGTCAAAGCTGGGTCAGTCACGAAGCAAGTGGAATTTTGGGTGCTTAAGGTCCCATCAACCTACAACTTAATCCTGGGAAGGGGCTGGTTGCACGTCATGCAGGCAGTAGCGTCGACTTATCACCAAGTCCTGCGTTTTCCAGCGCTAGCCGGACAAGTAGAAAAGGTTTGGAAGGACCAAGTAATGGCAAAACAGTGTTTTGTCATAGTAAATGGCAGCCGGGCTGCCAAAGGCTTTGTTCAAATGATAGAAGGACCAGAAGGGAAGGAAGTCCTGGAAGTCGTGGGAAGAAAAGTCAAAGAGAAATCGGCTGAAGATTTGGTGGAAGTGCGCGTTGATGAGAATAATCCAAATAAGTTCTTTCTTTTGGGATCATCTTTGTCCAACGCCGAGCGGCTCGATTATGTCAACTTTTTGGTTTCCAACATTGAGGCCTTTGCGTGGACGCCTTACGATATGCCTGGTGTCGACCCTAGCTTCATTTGCCACCAGTTGAATGTCTTTCCAAATGCACGACCGGTCATCCAGAGAACGGCGCTCGGCCTTGCACCATGCCGAGATAGTGGCAGAGGAGGTCAAGAACTTGTTGGAAGCTGGGGCGATAGAAGAAGTGCATTACCCCAGATGGATCTCTAACACAGTGGTAGTGCCGAAGAAGAATGGTAAATGGCAGGTGTGGGTCGATTATAAGACAGTCAACCATGTGTGCCCAAAGGACAGCTTTCCCCTCCCGAGAATAGACCAGTTGGTGGATCTAACCACTAGCCATCAGAGGTTTAGCTTCCTAGATGCATATCGCGGCTACCACCAAATCGCTATGTACAAACCAGACCGAGAGATCACTTTGTTCACCACTCCAAGAGGCTTGTACTGCTACAAGGTCATGTCGTTCGGCCTCAAAAATGCCAAGGTAACTTTTCAGAGGATGGTAACCAAAATATTTGCTCCTCTTCTTGCCCGCACTATGGAGGCTTACATCGATGACATGATGGTGAAGAGCAAAGACAAGTCTTAACACCTTGCCGACCTAGCATAAATGTTTGCCATACTCAAACATCACAAGCTGCGTTTAAATGCCTCCAAGTGTGCATTCGGAGTTGGAACCCGAAAGTTTCTAGGTTTTTTTGTCACAAACTGAGGAATCGAGGTCGGCCCATCCCAGCTCAAGGCAATACAAGAACTGGAGCAGCCAAACTCCACGAAGGATGTGCAACATCTCGCCGAAATGGCAGTCGCGCTGAACCAATTTATTAGTCGGTCTTCAGATCGTTGCAGGCCCTTCTTCAAAACTTTGAAGGCCAAGTTCTTTTGGGATGACAAGTGCGACTGTGCACTGGCGGATCTAAAAGTATACCTTTCCTCAGCCCCAATCTTGGTCACACCAAAACGGGCGAAGAACTATATCTCTACTTGGCAGTTTCTCAACACGCGGTGAGCGCCGTGCTCATCCACGTTGAGGAAATCCAGCACCTCCCCATCTTCTACGTTAGCAAGACACTGCTCCTGGCCGAATCAAGATATCTGCCGCTAGAAAAACTGGCTCTGGCTCTCATGATGGCTTCCAGAAAGCTGGCGCACTATTTTCATGCCCACACGATAGTCGTGCTAACCGAATTTCCGCTCTAGGTGCTCTTTGAAAAAGCAGATTTCATCGGCAGAAGTGGGCCGTGGAATTGGGGCAATACGATATCAAGTTCCAGCCGCACGCTACTATCAAAGCTCAAGCTCTTGCCGACTTCGTGGTGGAATTTGTCCCTAGAACACACCCTCTTTACCCTGTCGATTTGGCTAGCGCGGACTTGGCGCAGCCCACGGCTCGGATAGCAAAAATAAGTGGTAGACAACAAGTAGCAGAACGGCAAGAGAAAGCTGAGCAAGAAATGGAAGAACCGGCCAATTTACCAAAATACAAGCTCGACGGAGATGTAGAAAGAGACCAGAATGAGCCGACCAGTACCTTGAAGTGGAGGAACTCTCAAAATCCCTCCGACTGCTGGAAGTTGTTCATTGGCGAGATGTGGAAACTCTTCATCGATGGGGCCTCCAATAGACATGGCGCCGGGCTAGGGGTCGTGTTGACATCCCCGGATGGGCTGACCATTGAGCATGTGATCACACTCGGGTTCCTAGCATCCAACAATGAGGCGGAATATGAAGCCCTCCTCGCCGGATTGAAGAGCGCTTTAGGAATGAAGGCATCAGAACTTATGGTATTCAGCGACTCTAAGCTGGTTGTCAATCAGGTCTCTGGGAAATATGAGGCCAGGGATGAAATGAGGGCTAAGTATCAAGCTCTGGTACGTGCAGAAATCAAAAAGTTTACCGCAATAAGAATGGAACAAATTAACCGCGAAGAAAACAATGCAGCCAACGAATTGGCCGGCCTAGCATCTATGCAAACGGCTTTTCCTAATCCTTTGATGATAGAATTCTTACCCTGACCGAGCATTGAGGAACCGGAGGTGCCCGAAGTAGTCTGCACCGACTTGGGACCATCCTGGATGGATCCTATTATCACCTTCCTGAAGGATCGAATTCTACCCACTGAAAAAAAAGAGGCCAACAAGATAAGGGCCAAGTCAGAGCGGTTTTGGCTCTCTCCATCTGGCGCCTTGTACAAGAAATCTTTCACTGGGCCATACCTGAAATGTGTCCACCCCAGCAAGGTTGAAGCTTTCCTCTTCGAGATTCATGAAGGCATCTACAGAAGCCATATTGGGTGCAGATCTTTGGCTTACCGAGCAATTTCCCAGGGGTTATTGGTGGCCGTGCATGCAGGCCGACGCGTAGAAATATGTTCGCAAATGCGAAAAATGTCAAAAATTCACTCACCAGATTCACCAATCGGCCAGAGAGTTGCTCCTCCTTACAAGTCCTTGGCCATTTGCGCTTTGGGGGCTAGACATTGTAGGACCTCTTCCAGTAGCTCCAGGCAACCGCAAATTTTTCATCGCTGCTACCGACTACTTCACCAAGTGAGTAGAGGCCTAGCCATTGGCCACCATCAAGGAAAAAGATGTTAAAAAATTTGTCTGGCAGAATGTCATCACCCACTTCGGCATCCCAAAAGTTCTCATTTCGATAATGGCACTCAGTTTGACGGAAAACTCTTTCGGGTTTTGCGAGGAGTTAAAGATTGAGTTCTACAATTCTACACAGGCCTACCCCCAATCAAATGGTCAAGGAGAAGCTTCAAACAAAACCATCTTGGACGGGCTGAAGAAGCGATTGGAGAAGGCCAAAGGGAAGTGGGCTGAGGAACTTCCCAATGTGCTCTAGGCATACCGCACTACACCAAGGCGCTCAACCGGGGAAACTCCATTTGCCTTGGCTTACGGCATGGAGGCAGTCATACCATTGGAGATTGGCATGCCAACCATCCGATCTGAAAGTTTCCAACCAAACTTGAACAATGAAGTTGTAGCCTTGGAGCTTGACCTAGCCGAAAAAAGAAGGGAACGGAACTCTAATCCACATAGCAAGTTACCAACAAGAGCTCTCCAAGAAATACAACAAGACCAAGCATCCTAGGCTATTCAAGGTCGGAGACTGGGCCTTGAGGAAGGTAATGGGCAACACAGTGATCCCTGGCGAGGGAAAATTAGGAGCAAATTGGAAAGGGCCATACAAGATAACTGGCCTTGCAGGCAAAGGCGCATACCACCTGGAAGACTTAGATAGCAAAGCTATCCCCAGACCATTGCGGCCAATCTTAAGATATTTTACTTTTGAAATGTAATCTTTTCTACTTCTTTGTTTCTTATAACTTGGCCTTTTGGCATTTGGTGTAATCTGTAACATGTAGTAGAAGATGACCCCTTCTTTCTCTTATGTTCGCGTTTCTACACAGAAATGTTACAAGACATTAAGTTGCTATGAGTACCAGGGGCAAGTGTTCAAAACCGGGATAACTTTTGCAGAATAAGCGGTTATCCGGTTATGGGCTGATTTTGCTTGTTGAACTGAGCTGAACTTGCTCAACCGCCCAACAGTTGGTGTTTTGCCCAACTTGTATTTGAGCCGAGCCAATTTTGTTCATAATTATCCGAGCTGATTTTTGCTCGGCTTTGTGAAGCTGATTTTGCTCATCATTGACCGAGTCGATTTTGGCTCGCCGATTGAAAAGCAGATTTTGCTCATAATTACCCGAGCTGTTTCTTGGTTGCCGATGAAGAGCAAATTTTGCTCAGTACATCGACCTGATTTTGTTCATCATTGACCGAGCTGATTTTGGCTAGCCAATTGAAGAGTAGATTTCGCTCATGATTACCCGAGTTGTTTCTTGCTCGCCGATGTAGAGCTAATTTTCCTCACTCACCGAGCTGATTTCACCCGACCGCACAAACAGAATCAATTTCCCCCAACTTATATTGTAACCGAGTTGACATTGCTCATCCGCTTAAAATGTTGGTGTCTTTACCGAGTTCTTATTAAAACCGAGCTGACCTTGCTCGGCCTACCAAACAGTTGGTGTTGTGTTCAACTAATATTTTAAACCAAGATGAGTTTGCTCGTTAAATTGAGACCATTACGATCAAAATGCACCGAGAAGATTTTATCTCGGCCAAATCGAAGAAAATGACAACCACAGGGCAAACAAAAATTTGCATACATGGTGAGGAAAAAGTTCACTTTTCATTCATGATAAAGCCTGATTACAAAAGTGGGGCTCGTAGCCGGCTACATCAATACAAAAAAAAAAAAGAATGGGACAAACATAAGCCTAGTTGCGCCTTAGTCGATATCTACAGCGTCCTCCAGGTTGCCCACCACCTTTTCTGCCACATTCTGTGCGGTTTCAGCGCCAGAGTCCGTTCCTCGTTCGGCGATTGAAGGCTCCTGCTCACTGCTCAGCGCCGCCTCTTCCGATATGGCTGGCAGTGGGATCTTGTCGATTGGCTGTAGAGTTGGCTCATCGACCGCGCTGGCCTCCTTAGCATCGTCTATCAACTTCTACTGCATGGTGGCAGCATATGCTTGCATATCATAGGGAATGAAGACAGGTGGGGAGTTATTGAACACCTCGGACTCCGGCGCCTGACCGAGTTTTTCCGCAGCCGCTTTCCAACCGCATTGAAAAAATGTCTTTGGTGCCCGCCACCTGCCACCCGTACACCCTTTCTCCCTCAGCGTATCCCCGATCTTTGGCGTCGTCTACTTCTTTTTTTAGCTCGGCCCTGTGGATGGTGCGGAGCTTGGGTAGCTCGGCCAAATATCTCTCATTTTTTGCCTGCACGGCCTTATCCTTCTCCTCCTTAGCCTTCACCAACTTCTCAACCAGGAGATCTCGCTCGGTTAACACTGCCTCGCGTGCAGTCTTCAGCTTCTCCAGCTCAGCCGTCTTGGATTTGTTGTCAGCGATAGCCTCCCTCAAACTCTGCAGCACAGAAATCATACGTTCATGCACCAAACAGTTTTTCTGCACGGCCTGCAGCAAGGCAGAAGTTTATATGAGAAACCGATCGATAACTTGGAAGTACAATAACTCGATCACTTACCAAAACGACCAATTTTGCGGCCGACCGGAGGACTTTCAGGTCAGACAGTTCCTCATGCTTCTTCATGTCTGCAGGGAGAAGCAAACCCTTGGTCATGTTGCAGCCGAGCGAATGGTCCTTATTCGCGTAAACGGAGTCCGCCTCCGTTACTGCTCGGCCATTGTATTTTAGCTCAGGTGACCAGACTGCAGGGGCAGTGGAATGGACGGATCGCCCGAAAAGCAGTTGTTCAGTCTGCTCTCCCTGTTCAATCGATGGTAGCTTAGCCGAATCTTCGTCAACAAGGCACTACTCGGCTTGCTCCTTTCTTGGCCTTTTTCTCGATCGACCAACAGCTACCTCGCTGGCAAGAGCTAGCACAGGCCCCTTTTGCACGGCAGGCCTAGATGTTTGGCCTCCTGTCGTTTCAGCTGGCTATGAGTCGCTCGGCTCCCCCATGATCATAGACTTTATGGCTCAGATTTTGGCCATTTCTTGTTCTTCTGTCAATGGTACAAGTTTGATTGGCAGAAGGTTTGGGTCCAGCTCTGGAGAGGGGACACAAAGGAAGTCGGTCACCCTACTCCTACGCGGCGCTGTGTAACAGTAACTCGGTTCATAACCGAGCAATTTTTGAGGCTCTTGCTCCTCGGCCGGATGTCGCAATGCAATCCTTATGGCCTCTTGGTTTGCGCGGGAGTAATCATCGGCCAAGAGTCTGTAGTCTGCAATAAGAAAGCAAGGGTTAGATCGGCAAAAACAAGAACAATTACAGAATTAAAAACATGCTAACGTGCTCACCAGCACTTCTAACATCTTTTCTTATGTACCAGCCCGGTATGGGCGCTTCGGTGTCCTCATAATTACCGGACACCCACAGGAAATCATCGTCGTTTGTCTCTTTATCCAGGTTACCTTCAATAAGGTTTGCTCGGCCTTTCCTAACTTTGAGATACCAAAAACCCCCATTTATTTTTGCTATGTGTGTATTGATGGTATATCTCGATGAGGCCGAGATTCAGACCGAGTATCCTATTTAGCGCGGCCACGCCGTTTATTATTTTGTATGTGTTGTTGGAGACTTGGGTCGGGCACAGCCTAGTCTACCTCAAAAATTTGCAGACTAAGGGTTGGACCGGGAAGCGTAGGCTGCCTTCCATAATGGATACCACCGTGAAAGGACATTTGTCCAGTTCACCCCAGGGAGTGTCTCCTTTCTTGGCCAGCTCTAAGTGGACGTCGTCTGGAATATTGTATTCTCTATGGAACTCGGCCATTGCCCCAGGCGAATTAACCATAAACCGGTACTTCCCCATCTATCCCGATTTTATTTAGTTGGGTAATTTTGATTATAGCTCAGTCAAAATTGGGTGATTGTTTGCTCGATCTTTGAGCCTCACCAACAGCTATGCTGAGTGGGCTGGTCGGTCCTAGTTTGTTCTGCATTATTAAAAAATAAGTCCAAGTATTAGCACGGCATAACTTGCACGGCTCCTATGAGGAAGTTTTTTAGCTCGGTCTGAGATTCTAGGCCATTTAACCGGTTGTGGTGCTGTATTTCGGTTCCTATCTCGGTTCGATCTTCCCACAGGGAGGACCTCGAACCAGTTCTGG
The DNA here is from genome assembly GCA_030407325.1 of Camellia japonica. Lineage (NCBI taxonomy): Eukaryota > Viridiplantae > Streptophyta > Magnoliopsida > Ericales > Theaceae > Camellia > Camellia japonica. The sequence goes on along the minus strand of JAPPVO010000014.1, from coordinate 158,993,426 downwards.
CTCGGCTAAATCCTATTTTTAGATCTAAAAGTGGGTTTTTGATCAGTTCTACCTAGAGTTTTCAGTATTCATCATAAATCCAGAACCACCTACAGTAATCAAGCGAAATAACGGGCAAGGAATCCCCATTGCTACTTAGGGCTTCGATTTGGCCTAATGCTTACAGATATTAATCCCATAAGAGGGGCATAGGCAATATTTCAATAGTCACGAAACAGACAGGAATTAAGAACACGAAGAACATCAATGGAGAATATAAAGGATAGTGAGAAAACTTAAGGGTATGGATGCCAAGTCAGGACCTAGTCGACCACGACCCTTACTGAGGCCTTCGTGAGGACAGAAATAGCTGGAAACGACTCGCAAAGCAACGACAACAGCGACGGCGGTGGCAGAAGCTTGGAGGTCTGAAGCTTAGGGTTTCTGCAGAAGGGAGATGAACAGTGATAAGGCTTTTTGGGCTTCTTGTGTGTATATGTGGGGGAAACCGAATAGGCGGCAACTTTCAAATCTTTGGTATAATGTGAACAACTATAGGAACGCACGGAACCAGTCAGGGAAGGCCACGTGGCGTTGAAAAGATGGTTTGTCAGTACAGCTGATTGATCGATGACAAGACTACTGGCGCAATCCTTAATGACCGACCAAATTGGATAGCTCGGCCGGAGTAGTAATCCAAATCACGCTTAGCTCAGATGGGATTAAGGGGCAATTAAGAGGGAGATTTGTGCCGAACAATTGGGCCGAGCTACGTTAGCGTGGGATATGGCGTTGGGCCTCGCTAGGACCAAGGACCATGAACCTGGCCGAACTGAACCAACGCGGCTGCCCCGGTCCATTAAGTTGGGCCGGGCAAGCCGACCGAGCTATGATTCGGCTAAAATGGATATTTGCTTAAATCCATATTGATGCGTTGGGACGAACTACGAACTGTCCGGACTGACGTAGGGCCAAGGAGTCCTACGAGGTAGCAGGGCGAGGTCGAGATGCGAACCACACGTCCTACGACCAGTTGATCCCAATGGACCGATTTATTGTAGCTCGGTCGTTCCAGTTCGTTGTGGTGTATGTTTCTTCCAAGTGATAGCCTGGTAGTGTATGTAAGGCCCCTGAAATAGGTATTTACTTCTCAGACCCTAATGATGATTTATTTTCTTAAAACCATCGTTTACTTGAATTAATTCGAATCTTGTCAGTTAGTAATTGCTAAGTTTTATTTTTATCCAAACAGAAATTCCCTAACCTAATTTAATTCTACCTAGGTTACATGTATTTAACTTCAAGCCCTCATATGTTTTTTTTTATTTCAAAACTTGCCCCAAAATAGTACTCATATCTTGTACCTTGGTATGCCATCAATCTTGCTATATATATATATATATATATACATATACACCTAGGAGAATGTGCCTAGAACTTAAATAAAAAAAAAAAATAAAAAATAAAAAATAAAAAAAATTAGTCCCTTCACATCCCTATGGCTAGCCCTTCCTTGGAGGAGGAGAAAAATCTATTTCCAAGACACACCATCATGACATTCTAGAAAAAAAATACAACCTAGTGACCTACCTAGGATACAAAATCCAAGAATTAGTTTTATTACAACTAGATGTAGCCTAAACCAATGGAACACACCTCCTAAGTCCCTTCCATTCCTTTAGCATTCAAGCAAAATCCTAAACTTTCCATCCAATTCCAACTAAAGGGGACTTTTATGTCCTTTTATCCAAAATTGCCTATATATACCACACCCTCCTAGCTTGCAAACATACACACAACACACTCACTCACACACACATTTTGGTTAGAGAGAGGGAGGAGAGCAAGGAAGAGAAATCTAGAGGAGAAGAAGGAGGAAGAAAAGAAAGTTTCTTGTGCAAAGCTTGGAGGGTAAGCCACCAACACAACCTTCTCTTCATTTTCTTTTCTAATGCATGTTCTTTTTAAAGATTTTAAGTGATGTTTCAGATCTGTTATTATCATGTTCTTATGATAAAAATACCAAGATTTGAGTATTGTTTCCATCTCTCTTGTGTTTTACCCATTTTGGCACAAACCATCTTCTTTTTGTACAAATCTCTCAACTTTTCGAGGGAACTCTTTCAAACAAATTTTCTGAGTTAAACATGTGATAGTTAGCATATTTTCTTCACAAAAAAATGAAACTTTCCCATGGTGAAACCCCATTTTCATAAATTTTCTTAATTTGGGCATTCTACCTTAGAACCTGTTTTTTTCAGCCAACTTTCGAAAATTCCAGAAAAATGTAAAAAAATGTTCTGAACCTCCATTTTATGTCAAAACCTTCCTTTAGAAGTTAGCTTTCAACTAAAATTGGTTTCATCGAAAAACATTGAGCGGTTTGCAAGAAAATCAAGTTTTCGTAACAGTCGGCAGATCTGGGCAGATTCTGGACAGATTCTGGAACAGTGCTGGACTATTTTCTAAATAACTTAAAATCGGGAAGAGCAATCCCATTTCCGAAAAATGTTCTAGAAACTAGATCAAATTCTCTACGAACCATAGGAAAACCGAGTCCGGTGGATGAACCTAAGTAGTCCTTCCATATTAACCTTCAAGTGATGTTAAATCTGGAAATTTGTTATGTTTGGATGTTTTTATACCCTTGTATTCATGAAAATGTTTAATGGCTTATTATCATATCTTGGCATGATGTTGTATGGGTATGTTATGTTATTTATCTTCTTATCTTGAGAAGGCATGCTTATGTGGATTTTATTTTATCGTTTAGTTGGACTAACATTGACTTAAAATACTTAATTCAACGGGAAACCTAATTGGGTGGGTATTGGGTTTTCGAACACTTGAGTAATGAAAAAATGAGAATATGTGGTATATGGCTTGTTGGGATGCGTTCCCTATTCGAGGTTAAATCTTGCGCAAGTGGTTTTCGGAACCCTTGAACGGAGCGGTTGTATTCGGACCCTAGGTGGTTTGGTGTAAGGAGGAATTTCGGGCAAGGCCCTATTTTACCGTCTCTTTTGAGGCCCTGCGGTTGGCGCTACACGGTACATAACCGTTGGTAGGCATCCAAGGTTAGGTCTGCAACAAAGCAGCAAAAGAGGGGGCATAGCGAATAATCCGCGTCCGATTCTTGTGGTTGGGAGGACGGAATCTCTTTGGGGGATTTCTAGTTTATTGACATCTAACTTAACCATTTATTTAATTATTTATTTATGTATTTATTGGAGTATCATGCTTTACTACTTGATGTTATACTTTGTGATTGTGTATTGGACTGGGAAAAAGGGGTGGGGTGTGTGTGTGCGTTTACTGGGCATTCAAAGCTCACGGCGTATCATGTCAGGTGACGAAGCGGAACTCATAGCGGAAGACGACGAGCCGGAAACCTTTGAAGACTTTTGGCTATCTTAGGAATACTAGAATTTCCTTTTTTTGTTATTTTGTAAGACTCATATGAAGCTTAAAACTTCTTTTTGGGATGTAATGTAACGGAACAATCTTTTAATCAAGTATAATTGTGGTTGTTATGTATCGATATCCTATGTATGAACCTTATCGTTGCTTACGAGACCTTGTGTCAATGCCTTGTAAGATCTGTCAAAAAGGTAGTGCGCTGCCTAAGAAAGCTGGACTTAGAAGGGAGGCTATTTTGACTCCTCCGGCGATTTGGGATCTTACTTGGTTATTGACCATAGGACTCACTAGTGACTTTCCCTTCTGCAACCTTTAGTATAGAATCGGGGCGTCACAGTGTAAGCCACATGTACCAATGGTAAAGCAGAGAAAATCCACTCCTGGTATGCGTCAATACCGTTTGGCGGTTCGACAAACATTTTTTGGAGGTTTTGGTCTCTACACGTGTAAGAAAGGTAGAGGGGAGCATAGCCGCCTGCTTAGAGAAGGACAACAGAGGTAGTGCACCCACAATCTCTGAGGCTGTATGGCCAACCTAGAAAAAGAAGAGAAAAGAGACATTAGAGGTAAGCAATCAAAAGGAATTCCAAACTCTCTCGCTCTATAGTGCTCTCTCTATTCTTCTTCTTCTTCTCCAAGTGTGCTGACTTGATCGTCGGAGGGTTTATCTGGTAGCACACTGCCGGGCAACTCAGCATTTTTTGGTTTTCAGGTCAAGCGACGTCATGTGAAGCTTGGATTCAAGGAGTACGGAGAATAGAGAATATTTCACCCCCGTACACCAAGTGATGATTATCTTATCAGAATTTGTGAGTCTTATACCAAGTGATAATTGATCTTATCAAAACTTGTGAGTCTGTTAATAAAATTGTTAATAAATAGGTTAATATCTTAATATTTTTTTAATTATTTAAAAATTATAAAATTTAATTTGAGAATTTAAAATTCTTGCAACCCTGACAACCCCTTTCGCTTAATTTATATATATTGCTTAATATATATATATACATACATATATCTAGATAGATAGTGGGTCCCAATGAAAAACTCAATACCAAAATAATGGAATCAAAATTTAATCCTGGCAGTTGACGAGAGGATTACTGAATTTCCTCCTCCTGATACAAACCTGCCCTTTTCTTACTAACACAAAAATCTCTTGATTGAATATTACTCCCAAATTTTTTCCGAAAATATTTCATCTCTCTTCCTTCTCTGTTATTTTCTTTCACCTTCAGCATCATGTTTTTTTAAAATAAATAAATATTTACAATAAAAAATATTTATCCTAATAAAATAAAAATAAGAAAATTTAAATATTAAAAAAAAAAACCTAAAACAATTTCAAAATATAATTCAAAACTTAAAAAAAATTTCAAAATCCATAACTAAACGAATTTTATCTTTTCAAAATTCATTTCAAAAATTAATTTTTAAAACGTAACTCGAAAATCAAATCTCAAATCATAATTTAAAAACTAAATCAAACGGATTGCTTCCAACTTCCAACCCATGTTGAACATTTCAACCCATAAGGACTTCGTCACAAGTCTGCTTTCAGTATTATCAGGTCTCTAATATTTCAGATTGTTAGATAGATATATTTTTATTATTTTTCTATGTGTATATTCATCTCATGTCACGTTTATGGAGTTCAAAAAAAAAAAAAATTTAAATAAATTAAAACTTGTTTCATGTATTATTTAACAGTTCATGTCTATTTATAACGTCAATTAATTGTTTTTCTCAGTTTTTTGATTATTTTCTATTGATTTCGAACTAAGACCGCATTTTTCATCAGGGTGACAATGGAAGAAGAGATGTTTAGTATGATTGAGGATGGCAAAGTGAATGTGATTGCAGAGAGTTCTGATCAGGGCAGCCCCGCTCATCCATCCATACATATAAGCATCCAAAAAAGGACAATAATGAGTTCCCAGCTAAATTCAAAGGAATTGTGCCGCAGCCAAACGGGCATTGGGGGGCACAAATCTATGCAAACCACCAGAGGGTTTGGCTAGGAACCTTCAAATCTGAGGTTGATGCTGCCATGGCCTATGACAGTGCATCCGTCAAGCTTCGTATAGGTGACAACCGCAGACACTTTCCATGGACTAACATCACTGTTCATGAACCTAAATTTCAAAGTTTTCATAGTACAGAAGCTATTCTGAACATGATCAGAGATGGATCCTATCCGTCCAAATTTGCGGATTTTATGAGCAGCCAAATGGGAGAACATGAAATAGGTCACAAGATAATGAGGATGCATGGCCATGCAGGCTTTTCTTGTAAGCTACTTTTTCAAAAGGAACTCACGCCAAGTGATGTAAGTAAGCTAAATAGGCTTGTTGTCCCAAAGAGATATCCAGTTAAGCACTTCCCTCCGGTTGTTGAAAACACCGATGAAAACACAGATGGTGGGAAGTTAGATGAGGTGCATCTCTTTTTCTATGATAGGTTGATGAGTTTGTGGAAATTTCGGTATTGTTACTGGAAAAGTAGCCAGAGTTTTGTCTTCACAAAGGGTTGGAATAGATTTGTGAAGGAAAAGGAAATAAAGGCGAATGATGTCATTGCTTTCTACGTATGTGAGGGTCAAGAAAGAGCCAAAGAAGCTCAGGCTTTCTGTGTAATCAATATAGGTTACAATGGGGGCTCAAGAAATGATAGGGTGGTTGAGGGGATTGGCCAGAATGTTGATATGCAAGTAGATCTATGTCGCGGGTTTGGGCAATATTTTGACTGTGAGTTATTTAAGGAAGAGAAAGAAGAGTTTGGGGATCAAAAGGTGATTACAGGACTGGCGGAAGCACCAAATGTGAAAAAAAGTGTAAGACTTTTTGGTGTTGACATCAATTGAGTCAATTATTTTTGTAGGGCCATTTCTGTTTTCTTTTTTCTTTTTGTTCCAAGGTTGTAGTCCTTGATATGTTTGATTATTCATGTCAAGATTTTGTAGCAGTTTTCAGACTATATTTTAAGGTTAATGTTGGAATTGTTAGAAGCAGAGTTTTGGCGTGTTTTGTGCACTCATTTATATGCAACTTTTGATTAATAGTGAAGTCATTATGTTTGATCCACAGTGTTTGTGTTAATGTTATGAATATTAGTCTCTGCTTTAATCTCACATATTCAGTATTATTTGGCTGTTGTGAATAAATCTAATGGCATTGACACCATGTTCTTCATGGCAAGGAATTTTAGAATTTTTAGGTTTGTTTATTTCTTAGATTTGTTTTATGACCTCTTTTTGGTCTCTGCATATGCTTTATTGCGCAATTGCAAAATATGTTCTTATTGTTTACATGACAACTAAAGTTTATTTTTGTAATGCAACTAGCTTGTTTTGGCCCAACAGTAAAATTTGTTGTTTGCATCCCTGGTGGTGCTAGTTTGAGTCATAGAAACAGCCCCTCCAAAAATGGGAGTAAGATTGTATACATCGTATCCTTGTTAGACCCCATTTAGCAGGAGCTTCATGTACTGGGTTATCATTTTTTGTTTTTTGTTTTTTTCATACCACCAGAAAAGGAAGTTTCCAAATGAAGATATATAAGAATGCTATTTCTGATCCAATTTCAGGTTATAATATTAATGATCTTGTTCAAGAAGCTGACACCCAGTGGCTGAAGCCTGCTGAAATGCTTTTTATTTTACAAAATTATAAGGAAGAGCAACTAACCAATGAGCCCCCCCAAAAAACCAGCAAGTAACCTTCTTAATTGCTCTATCATATTGCAAGTTGCAACATTGCATGAAAGCCTATTTATGTTTCACATCTATTGCATATGCATAATGATTTCCATTTCACTGATTGGATTCTTCAACAGGTGGATCTCTTTTCTTTTTAACAAAGAGGGTCTTCCATATTTCCGCAAAGATGTCATAGCTGGCGTAGAAAGAACGATGGGAGAGCTGGTTGGTGAAGCGCATGAGCGGCTCAAGGTTTGAAACCAAATGTCAATACAAGTCATATACTAACTGTTTTACAAAATTGTTATTTTATAAAATAGGGCACAGGAAGTGACTTTTATGTTAGAGTCAAGATCAGCTATGATGGAGAATTGCTGGCTAGCTTTGTGCATTGTATAAGTTTTACAATGATGGCTCTCTCTTTTTGCATTGTCCAAAAGTTTCTTTATTTGGAAACAAAATTAAATGCATTCATCAAATTGTTCTTGAAGATTCTTGGCCTATTTGGCAAAAAAAAAAAAATAGTTTATTGACTTATTTGGCTGTGTTTGGCGACAATTTTTTTTGGATTTTTTGTGATTTTTTTCACTAAAAGACAATTTTTGTAAAATCAAAAAAAACAAATCCAAACAAAATATCATATCAAACCCCATAATCATTTCACTTTTTTCTCTCACAAACATCACAACCAACCACAAAAAAACCCAACTATCTTCCCAAACACCAAAAACTTTTTCTCCAATAATATCCTATAACTAAAAAAAAAATAAAAACCCACTTCCAAACACTCACTGAATTACATCATTTTTTATTTTTACATATATTTTTTATTTTTTATAAATAAAAGTATAAAAAAAACCCAATAAATTAACTTTTTTTCCTAATTCCCAAGACAACCTAGATGACTTTGTTTCAAGATATTATAATTTAAAGGACTTTCTACTCTAGTGCTGTGTTTGGTAGAAAGGAAAGGAAGAGTTATAATATACTTTTCCTTCATTTCATTTGTAATCTTTTATTACTTTTTCTTAATCTTGAATTATTGAGGAAAACAAATTAACCAAGCATATTCTCTCTTTTTTTTAAATGACCAAACAAAAATGTACTTACTTTTTTGACAAATGCCTATTAATTTCTTCTCAATTTTTCTAAACCCAACCCAAAAGAAATTTCAGTTTAGTAAAATTCAAAACCTATTCTCATTTTCAGAAAACCAAGAGAAACATTTTTAATCCCTTAGTTGACGCACTCAATCGGAACTATCCAAGCATTGATTCCTTCTCTTTTCCCATCCACTCCAACCACCACCCACTGCTTATCACCACTACCGACCATCACCTCTAACCACCGTGGTCTGACTTCCTCCGGCAATCACTTCCATTTGTGATGGTCAACCAACTTCTAATGGCCAACCACCATCTTCAACAGCCAACAACTACTTTCAGTTACCACCTCTCTGTCCTTCTAAACCATTCATGTTTGATACGCAATATAGAGAAGAGGGGTTTGAGGGAAGGGGGACAGTAAATACCGAAACCACCATTTGGTTGGAACAGTTTGGCAACAAGGTCTTTCAAGTCCTAAACATATTGTCAATTCAATTCGAAATTATCAACACAAGCATATTGTAAAATCAAACATAAAAGAGTGCAAAAAATAAAGAAGAAAAGTGCCGAAGTTAAGCTTCGGGTGCAATGTTCCATCACTCATAACTACAAAAATACAAATCACTACAAATTTTGAAGAAAAGGGCCAATCAGACCGGTTGATATCAGACCCCGAGAATGTTCATAAATTAGCCAGCACATAAACGACTTCATCGAATAAACATAACCACGTAATCATCATGAAGAAATCAAAAGATATACCATTGGTTTTCAGTTCATAGCTAGTATTCAACAAATCCCACTCTACTTGGGGGATCTACTCACAAATCAAAACCTTCTGCAAATGCAAAACGAGGTACAGATCTTTTTCCCCATGGAGAAAATTACACATAATAATGATGAGAATTCGTACACTCAAACTTAACAATCAGATTCATCTTGAAGAGGTTAAATATGTGTATATCTCTCACTTCTTCCCACCACCAGAAACATTGAACTTGAAAAATATAACGTCTCCGTCTTGGACCACATATGTTTTCCCTTCCTGTCTATACTTCCCGGCAGCCTATGCAAAAATAAAAAAAATAAAAATTATATGCAAATAAATAAAAAAAAATCAAAAAAGGTTGGACTAATGGAAGAAGTAGATGGTCTATAATAAAGGGAAGGAATTGAAAGCTAATTTTATAAACAAGCTACAGAAGGCATAGTATTAATGAGGGTCACAGCACAATGATTTTTTTTTTTTCAATTATGTTGCACGTTTTTTACTGTTTAGGTCCATCTAGACTAGACAACCCTAAAAATCAAAAATCAAAAAAAAATTCAATCACAAAGATAAATAAGCCAAATTTAATTGAAAAAGCATATAAAAAATGGCCTTTTTTTTTTTTTTTTTTTTTTGGGGGGGGGGGGGGGGTCTATATTGACCTATCAAAAAATCTATTTTAATTTTTTTAAGGATCATCTAGTCTAAACAAGACCTGCAAAGTACATATTTAGACGAGTTTAAAAAAATTTTAAAAAGAAAAAAGAGAGTTACAATAGCTATATCTGCAAATCGTCAAACAAATGGCATAGGACACGAAAATGTAACCATTATTTAGTTAAGTATTGAATTAAAGCACACCTTAACAGCCGGTTCACTGCCGAGTTCCTTCAGATCTTCAAATTTCATCACCTGATTATTGTCACAAATTCAAAGTTAGCACTTTCTAGCAGTTCCACAGAAGTATCAAATAGAAGAGATGAAAAGCTACAAACCAACAATATTATTTGGTGTCTTTAAGATGATAACAAGGAATTCATCTTTTAAACAGAACAAAACAACACTGGATTATGCACTTTGAAACATTTTAAGGAGAGCAATATATTACAATCACATTGATTTTATTCCATGCCAAGTTTTTCAAGTAGTCTCATTGGCAAACATATTATGTAAACATATTGGAAGAAATTCCTAGATGTCAATTCTGAATCCTCATAAAGAAACAACAGAAAGTAAAGAGTAAAAAAAAAAAATCAATGAACTGCCAATGCAACTTCTTAAAATATCATGAAAGAGAAAAAACCAATAAGACAACAAAATGTAGACAGTTTAAAAGAGGGAAAAAACGGGTTGAAGGAATTACCTCAGCACAGATAAACCCTTTCTCAAAATCAGTATGAATAGTCCCAGCAGCCTGAGGAGCCTTTGTCTGCCGTCGAATTTGCCAACATTTCACCTGCAAAAAAAAGAAAAGAGAAGTTAAACTGTCACATTCAATTATAAAATCATCCAAGCAGTGTTGTAACTTGTAAGTCAGTAATAATTGGAAAGACACATCCATGCAAGTGCAAGAAGCATTATCAGTAAAAAAAAAAAAAAAACACACAGACCACTTATGGTGCTTTTGTAAAAAATAAGTCACCCAAGATAGATAAAGGATACGTGCGCAAGTATAGAAAAGTTGTACAAGGACAAGCATTTTGATGTTATGTCTGGGAAATGTACCGCATCCCTTGGGGCAATAATGTGGAACATGAACTGAAAACTAAAATGCACAGAATCCGATCCAAGAATGAAGAATTACTCTGAATCAAGTAATAGAATTGAGGGGAAAATGAAGCTCAGAAATAAATCATTAATCATTTGTCTGCAGCAATTCACTTTCTTTCAAAAACTAAGGCTGTGATTGGATCATGAATTTGAGAAAGGATTTGCAAAATGAAAGGAAAAGAGAAGGGAAAAGTGAAAGAAAAAAAAAAAAACTTATATTTCGTTCACTTTTCCTTCCCTTCATAATCCATGATCCAAACACAGCCTAAGAGATTGACTTATTTGAAGACGAGAGTTGATTTAGACAGGTACAACTTCGCAGTCTCTCAGTTTCTCTCTCTTGGAAGGGAGAAGGAGAAAGGGATGAGGATCGTCACTCATGCAAGGCAGTTAACGGCAACAAAGTGCAAGCAATGCTTCCAGCAAACTCTATAGAAACAAAGAAACAAAAAGAACTGAACAGGAACTATTCAGGTAAATATATTACCTCATCAGGGCCAGCTGTGAAAAAGTATATGAGGTTAATTGCTGAGAATCCAGTCTTTATGATCTTTGTTAGGGCACTGTAGCAAAGCCAGTTCAGGATAGCTTAGACATTAATAAAATCTAGATTTCATTCAATAAATCAGAATTCTAGACTCTTTTTCCACTAGTTTTTTAAATATATATATATATATATAAGAAACCTATTATGAAGTGAAAACAAAAGGTTAATATTTATATGACAAAAAACAGCAAAAACATAATTATAATTTTGATCGTACATTGAACTTGAAGATGGTTAATGAAAAAGAGTGATGTTAAAGATCATGAAAAAAATATCATGCAATGCTTCGTGAAGATTTTTCATTTTTGATTAGCGTGTGGTGTTTTATTGTATGTGTAATCCAAGGGTGGATAATCTTCATGAACTATTTCATAATATTTTTTTTATGATCCCTAGCATTACTCAAATGGAAAAAGCACTATAAGAAATTGATTTTGTTTTGCACATCCATACATCCATATACATATATGTGTGTGTATACAGGACAGTTTTAACACTATTTAGCATCACAATTCTCAACTTGAATTCCAACAACATGGTTGAGTTATAGGATAATGATTTGTAAGGAAAGAAAACACAGAAAACATAAAGCAAGTATATATTTAGAAGGTCATTTCACTGTCACATTCTAACTAATTAAAGGATACAATGATGATTGGAAATTATAAACCAAGGGATAATTATTTCATTTTGTGAGTTTAATCTGTACGACGTACTGGCAATTATGAAAACATCAAAACTTTACAGAAAAATTGCTTTCATATATTGCTTCAAATGCATTTCTGGAAACCAGAATTGCAGAATAAACAGTTCTGGAGAATTACTTTCTGAAATTTCCCGAATGCACCCCACATTCAGAAATATTTTGTTTTGAATCTTTTGTAATGTTTTGAAGTTTAGATATTTCATTTATATCTTTCCCTATTTTTAAAAGTTTTTGAAAAAATTAAAAAAGGATGTAAGAGTAAACAACAATTATCAGAACGTTTTGATTGACTGCAAGGCAGCAAAAAATTGCTGTGGATGATGATTGACAAAGAAAGCATTAGCCTGGTCCTTCAAACTGAAGCCAGCTAGAGTTAATCTTCAGTCAGAGCAAAACCACTCTCCAGCTCATGAAAGGTAAACAAAAGCACCAATACTTTGCCCATCATGTCCAATGTGACAAAGTGGTTCAGTTTGTTGTTTAAGCAAAGAAATTACACTAACATTGGCACCACACAAAAGTTTACAATGAACACATGAATTTGCAGTCATCAATTCCCAAATTTGTTTATGTTTTGCAAAGACATAATCTTCTAGATCATTGTGATTCCGTAAAATGGTAGAAGCCCCACAACATTTCAACCAACCAGAAATCCATGTTGGTAAGGAGTTCCCAATGTTGGGACTAACCTTTGTAACTTGTTCTCCTCGCAATACTTTGCAACTTCATCTTCTGGCATATCAGCAAGATTTTTCTCTAACACACAGCTGAAAGGGATAATTGGTTCACCCCCGTGCTCCTGCACCCTAGAAAATATGAAGCAAAAAAATCTTTATTTAAAATAAATAATAATAAATAAAACCCAAAAAAAAGTACATAAAAAAATAATAATTAAAAAAAAAAACAGAAAAAGACGGAAAAATTAAAAAGAGATTAAATTCACTTGTAGCTTACATAAGGGAGCAAAAAGGTAATTGAATGGCAACACCATTAACCCATTACAGTCGGATGCAATTAAGTAGGTCAAAAAGCTTCCTTAGACAACCAAGAAATGATACTTAAGGTCAATTTCTTTCTGCATCATAGTATGCAGAAAGAATCTCCAAGTGTTAAATGTGTTACATGCAGTCTGGTCAATAAAATAGCTAAGTGAAGGTCTAGACCATGAGGACTGGACAACTGACTTGAGAACCACACAATAGGAGTTTTGAGTACTTCAAAGTACTGCTGTCCAACAATCAACCCTGCATGGTTCATGTTTAGGTCTTACAAAGGCAGTGCCAAAGCAGGAGGTATATTAAATACAAAAGCAGTTTGGAAGATTCAGATGGCATCTATCCCATAAGAAAGGCAGATTTCCACCACCTAGACACAAGAGACAGTAATAATTAATCAAAGCCTATTCTGTAAAAGCTGCAAATAACCTTCTCCATTTATAGTTTCAATTCTGTTGATTGACAAGGAACAAACAGCGAAAAAAGGTTAAAATACAAAATCATATAACCAAATTATAGAACATGGATACCAAATTGACATGTTGAAGAAAGCAACATCTATCCAAACATCTCACTCATAAGTCAATTGGGTTCAACATGAATTGGTCTTAGTTGGCTCTGTCAAAAACCATAAACTATATTAATTCCAAAACAATCCTAAAAAAACTGTAACTAGTCAACCATTTTCCGCGAGAGGAAGAGGGTGTCTCAAATATGTATTCAATCTGTTGAGGTGACACGTGAATAAATAAGCAATTTTTTGCCCATGTAACTGACTTTAACCAACAAGTCCAAGCATTAAATTCAAAACCGTAGGAATTTAAACAACAAATCCAAGCATGAAAATTTAACACTGTAGATATAACTCAATTATAAGTATCCTATTACACCACATTCTTTGACAAGTATTAAACAACTCTCTCCTGCTCAAAGATTGTGAATGGTATTCTAGTCACTACATTTTTCAACTGCCAATTTATTGATTATTCTTCCTTATGACCTAAACAGATGCGCATATAGGGGTGTGCATGGGTTGGTTTGGTTAGAGTTAGCACTAAATCCAGAATCAAACCAATTCTCCACTAGAACCGAACCAGTCTGATTGGGTTCATTATTTTTAGACCCAAAACCACCGAACCAATGTATTGAAAAAACCAACCCAACCCAACCCAACCCATAGAGGTTATGTTGGTTCGGTTCTTGGGTTTTCTAGGTCTCTGGTGCATCACACATGGAGTGTAACACACATACGCATAAAAAGAGGCAGAAATAATACTAACATGGCATAGAACTCACCAAGCATGAATTTTGGGTAGAAACTTGTTCTTTTTTCTCTGATAATCTTTTTCATTCATGTTAACCTGCATTGCATATGCATGATACTGGTCAAAATCCATAATCACACCAAATTCCCTTTTGTGATGAATAGCAAGTTCCGTTTGAAAAAGAAAGGGGAAAAACTGAAGCCCCACAAAAACCACAAAATTTACAAACCATGTGATTAAGGCCAAGTTTGGCATAACCTAAATAATACAAAAAGTCAAAAAGTCACTATCCTATTTAAGTCACATCATCTTATTTAAATCACATCACCTCTCTAACACATCACATCAAACCCAACCCAAATCCAACCCATATAAGCCAATAAGTCAAAAAATATACTTTTTTAGAATATCCCAAACCAACCCTAAAACTGTTTATGAGAAAAATGAAAAAATGTCTAGGAATATTTATTTTCCTTTTCTATTTCATATCTAACAATAGGATTATAGACCAAATTGTGTGCTTTATGGTCATAATCACAACTTCATCAACATGACAAAAGAACAAATGTTGACATAAGAGAAAATTCTGGCTATGAGCTGTCACTAGAATTTCATTTACAGAATCATCTTATAAAAACCTCAACTGTCATGATGGGGCATGAGGATGATGTAGATTTGCAATATTTGTTGGTTTCACCAGAAGAGCCTAATTCCAAGACATATTGCTAGAAGGAAATAAGGAAGCAGAGTATCAAGAACTCATACTCTCTTCAAGACTTGCTGGACTGTCCATCGGGTGATTGTCATAATTATACACAGCATTCAATTAGTGCAAAATCTTCAAATTACCTCTTTGCTTAATGTTCAACAAATAAATCCATTATATTTCAGTCATAACTTGATCTAAAAGAAGGCCCATGGACTCATATTACAGCCCATGTCCAACAAATACAAAAATTTACTAAAATACTCTCGAGTCCTAAATATCAACAAAACATAATAAATCTGATTAATAGCAATAGTAAACTAAAATTAACACAGAAAAAAATTTATAAAAAAAACTCCAAATCAACCTAAAACTTAATTAGACAAGGGCCTGTTTGGTGTAGCTTTTTGTAAGCTGAAAGTTAATTGTAGGATCAAGCGCTTACCATCTCTCACCAAAACCCATAGGTAGTAGTGAAGGCGGTAAGGTGCCAAGCACCACAAGTCGACTGTGACTCAGTCTCAACCTGGACCTCTGCCAAGGCAAGATGCTAGCCCAAACCCAGGCCAACAATAATCAAAAAGCAAAAGCTAGAAGCACCCCTCCATCTACTTCCCAATAATGGGGCTTTTGCTACAAGCATGGTTGACGGATATAGTGGTCAGCCGGAAACTCTTCTTCTCATAATGAGCAGATAACACCTTTGTTCTTTCCCATCTTTTTTTTTTTTTTTTTAATATAAATAGAATGAACAGATAACTTACCAAGTAAACAACAGGTTTGGCAGAGAGCAATTGAAAAGTATTTAGTATCTCAATATCAGCAGCTTTCCATTCACCTAGACGGACGTCTTTTCCCTGCTCTATCCATGCTTTGACCTGTGGAAACAAGGTCATTCAATTTCTTGCCTTTTTGACAACTCAATTCAACTCAACAAAGCCATGTTCCAGCTACTTGGGGTCAGCTACGTGAATCCTATTTTTCCTTTTCGATTACCTCTATATTAAATGTGATGCACTTATGCACAATTATTCACATCATGGTTCCACGTGTCAAATTGTGTACGAGTCAGCAAAAATGGCATACAAGAGCTCTTCTCATTAATATTGTCTATTCTCATCATATAGAGTCCACTAAAATTTCATGGGTAATGAAAGTGTTCAACAAAAAGTGTACAATTTCATTACATGAGATACATTTATTTAATTTTAAGAATCAAAATTTTAAGTGGCAGTCTTAAAAATGCTTTCTCTAATTATCTCATGCCTTATGCAATTAATGGCTCAAGATAGGTCCCTTTCTTACAGTTCAGCCCTTGTGTAGACCTGTTTCTCATTTTGGCTGATCCATAGTTTTATTTCATATGCATCTTGCACATACTTCCTTTTAGCAGTATTAGAACCTCAAGGTCATCAAGAACATCAAGAAGAAAAAAAAAATTGAGCAAAACAAAAGAGACCATTTATTATCTTTAATCTTTATACATAATGCCAAAAAGCTATTTAGATAAAGAGTTGCAAAAAAGGCGGCCCAATTCAGTAAATATAGAATATTTGTTAAGCTACCCCTTAAAAAAAAATCTGACAAAAGCAATGCCAACATGAAAAATGTCAAGGTAAAAGACAAAGCAAATATTAGCTTCAAAGCATTGGAGGTGATACGCACATCTCCATCTCTCACCTCACTAATAATAAAATTTGTTATTTTGTATAGCATTTTCCATAAAAAGACATCTGCCTATTTTCTTGAGAAACATTTTGAGAGAGAGAGAGAGAGCATATAGTGGGAAAGATACAAAATATATATATATATATATTATCTTGTTTCATTCAGAAAATGAACTGCAGGGCTACAATTTCTTAATTAACTAGCCTGAGTAATTAATTTTTGTTCCTCATATATGCAACATATTACCCATTCAATGGTTTATCTAACAAAAAATTGGAATCACGCTTTTAATTCATAAGACAAAGAAATTCAACAGGTTATTCATAAATTCCTCAATGACATTTATGAGAAACCAGGATGAATGAAAAATTTTATCAAAAAAATAAATAAATAAAAACCTATACGGATAGTACCAAAAAAACCAAAAAAAACCCTTTTGCGGCACTTTCTTTTGTTAATAAAATTTTCTTACAACAAAAATGTGGAGAGTGGGAACTGGTTCAGTAATTAAAACTCCGTATACTAATCTTTGAGGTTGTGGGTTCAAGCTTGAGGGTAGCAACTTTGTGCAAATTATGTCAAAGGTTAGGTGTGTACTCAATCTACCATACCCAAATCCCCATCCAATGGGTACTAAACCGAGCATACCATATAAGAAATGTGGATAGGCACAAAAAGTAACCTGACAAACTGGACATACATGCAATCTGATACAACTAACAATGCAAGGGAAGACTTGCCAAATTTTAAAAAACATGCATAAAGCCATAATTCTTTAATGGAACAGTTACGAATTCTAGTATAAGTCATTATACTATGGTTAGCTTGTTCAATCACATTGAGCATCAACATAATTCAATCATAAACCATAGAAGTCAAAAGGAAATGTGATAAAAGCATAAAAGCACTTGATGAGTGTCATGTAATTGTTATTTATTAAAAAAATTACAATTAATTTGCATTGAATTGTGTGTATGATATGAGTGTTATGTAGTATCATTAATATTTCAAATACTTCAATGGAGAAAATGGATCAGTATGCACTACACCTGTGACTATTATGACAACAAATAAAAATTGCAGATAAAAGCAAAACAATTGTCCAAAACAAATAATTCACAAACCCTTTGGCACAATTCAAGCTCTATCTTCAACTGCTTGTCATTGCTCCTCTTCATGCTCTTTTCAACGTCCTCAATCTTCCTTTCCATGAATTCAAGGTCCTTAACTTGCATAAAGCATGGAAGACAAGGTCATCAAAGGAGATCATAAATCACTTGGATGAGGACTAAAAACCATCATAAGATTGTAATGCAATGCATGCAATGCAAACAAGGCAAAATGCTCATATTTTAATATGAACTAGACCAATTATCAGAAGTCAAGGATCTTTGCCCTCAACTGTGTACCATTTATACAGCTACCACAAAACCAAATTGAAATCCCAATGAAAAAGTGACCCAACCTTTCCCTCTTCCTTGCTTATGGTCCATTTGGGAAGCTACTATTTAGCCAAAAAGTCAAAAAGTACTCCTAAAAAAAAAAAAATCAATGAGACAGTAAACCAATTAAAGGGATGTAGCGCAGCTTGGTAGCGCGTTTGTTTTGAGTACAAAATGTCACGGGTTCAAATCCTGTCATCCCTACCTGTTACTTCTCCGTTGAGCAGTAACGAGGGATTATTGGTAACAGATTGAACTAAATAAAAACATTTTCTATTTTAGACATGAATTCAAATAGAATAGAAGAGAAATAAATATGATAATCTAGAACAAGTTTTATTTGGATAAGATTCGTTCCCTTCCATTCTACTTTTTCCATGTTTTCCCATAAATAAAAAAAAAAAAAACAAAAAGTTCTTCCCAAACATATCGGTTTTTCACCTCATATTATAGCCAAAAAGCCACTTCCCAAATGGGCCCTTAGTAAACTTGAAGTTGCACTTGACACATGGCACGTGACAGGAACAGAAACTTCAAAGAGATTTAGTGAGGAGCTGTTGCCTGTGTGTGAATCATGTAAAATACATTTTATACATCACATCAAAGTCAGACCCCTCACGTGCTCTAAAGTCTACACATGCTTGAGTTCATTCCTAACTTTCATCAAGTCCACAAATACAACATAGCCATATTGGTATTCCACTTGACATCATAACTAATTTGCCACCATCACCAACAGAAAGATTTACTAGCTATGCTTAGTTGCACGATTAAATGGTCCTTAACACAAGAAAATGGCACATGTAATCAAAACTGGAGCTTTCTATAGAAAACTCATGATCAAAATCCAGCATAAACCATACCTTAAGCCGTAATTCTTCAGTAATAACCTCTAAATCCCTCACAGGATCCACAATATCATCAACATGAATGATATCTGGATCTTCAAATGCACCTAAAATACATAGTACAAGTGAATTATTTGATAGTAACACTTGATAAATGAACAAGTTGATGCTGTAGAGCAGATAATCAAAGAGAGTTCCCAATAATCCCCAAAATTATTGCAACGGCACCCAACACAATAACTAGGAACAACAAAATTGTTCCGTAAGAATAACATCGAGAAATTGTAAGGCAATGTCTTAGCAAAAGAAACAGCAACAAGATATAAACTACTGAAACCATTCACGCTCCTTTGAATCCAGATGACTTATATAGCAGTATACAGGGGTTGAAACCATAAGGGCTTATTTAGCAAGTATAGGAAAAAAAAAAAAATCATTGGTCCAATGAGAAAATTAGACAACAAAGCTTATATAATACTTGCTCCATCCCATTTTGTGTCATGGTTGACCATGCAGGAATTAAATGAGAGATTTACAAAGATGCCTCTATTCTATTTGAGTAACTCGTTTGGGAATAGGATTGAACTTGAATACAGTATTTTGAAAAGCACACCTTAGTGAAGACTTACGAGAGAAAAGCAAGGTAAGGTAAAGCCTCAAGGCCTCAAGGCAACTTCAACCAAGTTGAATACTCTTTTGGCAAAGCAAGAGATATTGTGGCCACTGCTGGGGATAAAATTATTTGTTGAATAGTTGATCAATTCTTTTTCTTTTTTATGCTTCCAAATGTTAAACATTTGAAATATTAGTTTTGTTGGACATTGATATTTGGAATCTTAAATTTTGTAGGATGTTTTATTTTTTATGGATATTTAATATTTGGACTGTTGGATGCATCATACTTTGTGTAATTATTGAGCTTTTTTTGTTTACGTTATCTATTTTTTTAAAATATATCCTCACTGTTTGCCTCACTTTGATGAAGCCACTGTCTCGTCTCGTCTTGTCGCCCTGTGCTTAGGCCTTATTGCCTCGATTCACTTTTCACCTCAAATATAAATTTCAAGAAGGGTAATATGGAAAATTCATGATTTTGGACAAATAAGACAGGATTAGCAAAATTTGATAGTGAGAGACGGAATAGGATGACAAGGGAGCATAAACTACTCCAAAATTCAGATCATCCATGTCTTCAATAAATGGGACTGCCAAAAATGGAAAGTGAGATGCATAAAATAGGAGAGAGGGAGTATAAACTAGTCCAAATTCCAGTTCATTAATGTGTTTAAACAAATCTTACACTGAAATAGAACAAGAAGAATTCTGTTCGACAAATATGGATAAATATAAACAGAAAATAATAAAAACAACAGACGGACGATAATAACTAAATGGCATGAATGAAAAAAGAATACTATGTTTTGACTCCTCAAATATGTATTACAGAAACTCATTGAAAATAATGACCAAAATGATTAGATGTAATAGCAAAAGAACAAATCTGGAACTGTACAAAAAAGATGAATCTCACGTAAAACATGAAAAATGCATCAACTGCACGAATGTGAGACAAAAAACTGTTCCCAATCCTTGTCCTTCATGAGCACCTCGAACAGTCCAGCTATGTCTGAATTTCTAAGAAAGCTGATACCTGTCCATAAACAAAATAAGTCAGGAAAGAAATACACTATTAAAATCAGCAAACCCAAAAATACTTTATGATGTAAACTATTACAGATCTCTACAATATTCTGGCTTTAAAAAAGCACAACATCTGTAATTGAAACATTACAGTTTAAAAGTCTAGTCATAAACCTGATTCTTTGGCTTGTACAGTTGGCAAAGCCATTCAAATCGCTCATCAGGAACATTAACTCTGCCTCATTGGGCTCAATGGTACAAAAGGGAAAGTTCTCCGCTGGTATGGACAACTTTGTGAGTGTGTTAAAAGAGTAGATTTGCCCACGTTTGGCAACCAACCTGAAACACAATCAATAAGAACAACAAGCTCAGCATTTAGATTATAATGCAACTTAAGTATATTCCTGATGTGATCAGTAAGAAAGGCAAGTGCTTGGAACTACAAAAGCCAATGTTTTATCAACTCAGTTTGAGGCGTTGCACCATTAAACAATTTGATGCAGTAAGAATGCTTGGATGCTAATCACAAATGAAAGGTAATTTGAGCATTTTACCGCACAGGACACTGATTAAAATTACTAGTACTACAATTTCTGAAATGTGTAGTCTCAAATTTTCAAAACCATCTGTAAGACTGTGATGTGACACTAACAATGGATTCCATTATCCGCATGCAAACCTTTGCGACAAGGGATTACTCAAATTATGTAAAATATAACAAGGCATTCAAATTTTTATAAACATGCAACAGCCCTAAATAATTCGAGGGATGTTTCAATTACATTTCCGGAAATTTTAGGGTCTGGCATCTGTAAATCCTTTCTTAGAACTCATATCCAATTGAGTAACATCAACAGGCCCAGAGTATCTAAACACTCCAAGATGCCCAAAACAAAATAAAAAAATAATATCCATGTTAACATCCCCTTCCAACCAGTACTACAGACCTTCAAACACATTGACAAAATTGGTTTACAAATATTAGGACATCTTAGGGTGTCTTCTTCAATTAGAAAGGGATCAAGTCCCTATGCACACAACATTGCAATGTAATATATATATCATCTTCAATATAGGTGATAAGGTAAATAGTGCGTATATCATATTTTCAACTATGTGATCGTTTTTAGGTTTCTTTGGAATGAGACCATTCAAACCTCTTAACTAGGCTGCCCATTTTCACAAATGTTTCATTTGAGGCTCCTACATTAACATGCCGTGTAAAAACAAATGCTACCATTCCAATTCTAGGGGATTCCTAAAATAAAACTACCGCGACCAAATTTAAGTACCAAATTCAGATACCAACTAATGTGTCACCAATACAATGGTATAAGATTTTAAAGGTGGCCCATGAAACCAATGCATTTATACAATATGGTATTGCATTCAAAAATACAGTGAAATCCACAAAGTTCAAAATGTTCCAAACGATTGTTAAATTTTACATGATGATTTTTTAGTGCCAATTATTTATGACTATTTACAGTGCAGTTCAGAAACTATCAAATTGTACAGGACTAATTCAGCTTCCTTCTGCACATTGAAAAGGTAACCCAAAAAAGTTCAGT
Source organism: Camellia japonica (assembly GCA_030407325.1). Classification (NCBI taxonomy): domain Eukaryota; kingdom Viridiplantae; phylum Streptophyta; class Magnoliopsida; order Ericales; family Theaceae; genus Camellia; species Camellia japonica. Next base: position 158,971,297 of record JAPPVO010000014.1, on the reverse strand, counting down.
TTATAGAAACAGGCCAATCAAACCACAATTTCCCAAAGAACTTAGGGGGAAAATAAAGAAAGAAAGAAAAAAATCATCAAATGAATTCAGTTAAACAAAGGGAAAATTGAAAATCAGTACATGTTTTCAAACTAATTTCAATTAGTGGTAAACTTTACTAACTTTAATAATTAAAACTATAAACTTTTACATGAATTCGTAAATATTTTGTGAAGTTACCACTGATTTGCAATTTTCACAGTTGAAATAAGATTAATCTTACAAGAAACTAGAATGTGAAGCACTAAACTCAATACAATTTCAAAAATAAATAAATAATTAAATTACAAAGCTAAAAGTAGAAATTCTAGTACCTTTCAAGACCTGTAATTCTCAGCAAACTAACGCAAGATTTTTAATTTTTTCATAATATATTTTCATTTCGCTTTCAACAATTTCTCACAACCAAATTCAGCAATATATGAGAAATGAGAGAGAGCTTACAATCCCAATCTTGAGGTGAGATGAGAATCGGCCAAGGATAGGCCTCTCGGCAGGTGCTTCCTTCGATTTAGCTGACTTCGGAGGCATATTTCTTTCAACGATCTGATGTGTGTGTGTGTGTGTGTGTGTGTGTGTGTGAGAGAGAGGAGAGAGAAGAGAAGAGAGAAAGAGAGAGTTCTAGGGTTTGGATCGAGAAGAATCAGAGTGTTCAGTGTTCTAGGGTTTCTAAGAAGATGACACTCCTCCACTGAGTCAGCTCAACGCGCCTTCGTGTGTTCATGGTTGTGTTGTAACTCAAGGCCCATGGGCCTATTTTTTATGTCGAGCTATGGGCCTCCTTTCATTTTTTTTTTTTTTTCGACGAACTGCCCTTTACCTATATAGTTGGACCACGTGCGGTTTACACCGTAATATTTAAAAATAATTACATATTTTTTTTATAGTTTATAAATTAAAGTACACCATTAAATTTATTAACGATTTAATAAAAAAGGTTTAAAATACCCATGTGAGGATGGTTTTACAATACTCTTTAATTTCAAACAAGTTCTTGAAAGATCCTCGCTCCAATACCTGAAAAAGGAAAGTATTCCAGTCGAAGTACTGAAATTAACCATCTGATGAGTAAGTCAGTATTTTTGAAGAGAGGAAGAAGTCCTTGTACTTCTTAAAATGTAAACATACCTTTCCATTCACCATTACTCTCTTTTTACAGACATTTTCCTAAAATATTTTTTCTTGTAGCTTTCATCATTGTCATGTCAGAACCCACCTCCTTACTATATTTCTAGAAATGGACAGCTTGGGCCTACTTAAAAAGGATCATTATGCTGAGCTCCCTTATTCAGCCCCAACACTAACTCTACATCTTGTACTCGAAATGTATTTCGGCCATTCTTTGGATTTACTCGACAATAAACTGTTTGAACTTAGTGGGGGGCTTGGATGTGCCTCATTTGCCAACTAGTAAGTCTAATTATTCGGCTCCACGACTCCTGTATTTTCGTCATTTGTTTGAAAGACAAAGTGCACTTTAACCTTGATATTTTATTTTATATGCGATTTACCCCTTTGAACTTTGAAAATCAGTGTATAATCTCTTTATATTTGCCATGTATTTCGCACTTACTGTTAAGTTAAACGAAATGTTCAATGATGCACTTCAGTTCATAAATCACGTGAGGGTTATATAGTCATTTCCAAACGTCAGAGAGGTAAACTGCACATGATCCAAACCACAGGAGGTACAGTGAAGTTTGACCATTATTATTTATTTATTTATTTTAAAAAACTCTATTCATATATAAAAATCATTTTAAAAAAATTACGTGGCAATTTCATTTTTGTCAATAAACTTATCTTTCTTAGGTTTTGTTTAAAGTTAACAGATTCAAATTGAGCTATATCATTCTGTATACAAATTTAATATAAATTTTTTATTTATATATTATTATTTATTTTATATACGTTTATGGAAGGATCGCCTGATTGTGTCAGCCTAACTTACTAAGCCTCCGTTTGGTAAGGAGATTTGGGACTATTTTAGCCACAAAAGACAAAATAGGCTATTTTAGCTACAACAAAACAAAAATCACATCTAACCCATATTATTACCCTCTTTTCTCACAAAAAAAAAGTCAAAAAAACGAAAAAGTTAAAAAGTCCTTCCCAAACCAAGCTTTTTAGCCCAGGCTAAAATAGCCAAAAAAACTAAAAAGTCAAAAAGCCAACCCACTTTCCAAATGGAGGCTAATTTGTTACATTCTAATAAAAAATAAATATATAAGAGGGATGGCTTGCTAAATTTCAAACCTTAATCTTCTAGTAAATTGAAAAATATTCTGGCTAATTGAACCCAATTATTTATTTTCAAATTTTTCTAAGAATAAAGAATTATTTGTTTCACAATAAATTTACTTAAAAAATTATATTTAAAAATAGAAACAACTCAAAATAATTACATTTTCATAAAAATGTAAGTCAAAACAAGTGGAAGTTGTCCATCCAAGAAAGTACAATTATCTTGAGTAGTTTCCTTTTAAATATACTTTTCCCTTTTAAAAACAATTGTTTGGTATAAAAAAAACACTATTTTTTTTATTTTTATTTTGAATAACCATCATTCAAAAAAACATAAATAAATAAACAAAGCAATTATAAAAATTTAAAAAAAAAAATGTGTAATGCTGGTTTCTCTTATTTCTTTTTATTTTGAAGTTTACAATTAATGAAATTATGTATCGCTCGATACACTTTTCTTTTTTTTACTTTTTATATGAATTAACACAATAAATATTTTGTGTATATATTTTAGGAAGTAGCTTGCCTCCGGTCCTTAATCGAATTGGACAGTGCTATTCGGCCCGTGGAGGCCCATCACGAGTCCCATTTTGATAATCTGAACCGTTCAATGTATAAAATTAGTTGAGTACTATATATTTATAAAAAATTACGTTGATCGGATATCGATAGTTATGTGATCAAATCAGTTTTATATATATTAAAAAAAAATAGACGGTGAACAAATTAACAGTTGACAAAAAATTGATAAGATGAGATAGTTATCGATATCCGATCAACGTGATTTTTTACAAACATATAGTACTCGACGAATTCTACACATTAAACAGTTCAGATTATCAAAACGGGAACCGTGGTGGGCCTTCATAGGCCGAACAATACCGTCCAGTCCGATTAAAGATTGGAGGTAAGTTGCTCCCTATATTTTATTAGGATTTGCAATTAATATTGAAACATGAAAGGGTTAAAGTGAGAAGAAAAAAAAATTAAGAGTTAAAACGAAAAAATAGGCAAACATATAAAAGATAAAGTATAATTACTCATAAATTTTTTATATATATATCATTATTATACAAAAAATCTTACCGGATGACGTACCAAGGATTAGGACAGAGATTAGCATAAGCCCATCCTTATTCATATTTGTTTAAAATGATTATTTGTCATTTTTTATTATATTTATTTATGAGCAAAAATTAATAATAATCATAGTTTGTTAATATTTTGATCTTTTACCCCTCCAATCCAAACCTCCCAAATTTCCTTATTATTAGGGCTGGGCATAGGGTTATTTGAATCGATCCTTATTACAAATGAACGGTTTCACAAATATAATACGAGCAGCAAGAAGCGGTCTGGAATATAGCATATTGCAAGTTGCGGATTTATCCGCATCCGTAAGAAACCCATTCGCACTTAATTTTTTTTTATATAATTTTCTTTAACAACCCGGATCGTTAATTTCATTTATCCTATCCTAGATGGAGTTTGCGAGTTTGCAAACGTTTTTATTTTATTTAATGAGTTTGAATTGAATGAAGTTGCCAACAATTTATTGTTATTTTATTATTGCATTTTGGATTAATGTAAAAGTTAATGACGAATTACTTTTTGATAAGTTTAGAATTTTGAATAATTTTACTTTAATTGTATTGTTGGGTAGTGAATGATTTTGATGATTTAGTTTAGAATTTTGAAAGATGTGCTTGTGTTACTTAATAATTTTATTTAAAAGTTTAAGATTTTGAATGATATGTTTGTGTTAGGAATTGATTTTGTTGTATTTTAATTTTATAAGTTTTAATTCATTAATTATTAATGTCAAACATTTTAGAAAATGGGAGGAAAATTACCCAAAATAAATATTTACAAAACGAAAAAAAAAAAAAGCCCAAAAAAAATTTTTTAAAGAAAAAGTCTAATCCGCAAATTGCCTACAATCGCCTGCACATCCGCGAACCCTATCCGTACAAACCAAACTCGCACTGCGGGTGGTTGCGGGTTCAATTTTTTCCAAATCACACATATGCAGGCAGGTTTAAATCACAAATTGAACCGTCCAAAACCGAACCGCGAACACCCCTACTTATTATATAGAGAGCTATATACCCTTTGGAGGTGTTTATTTGTAGGGATTGGAGGGAGGATTGAACTTCATGTTCATTTTATGGAGTTGTCCATTGTTTGGTTAAAAATTTATAAGCCAAATTAGGAGTTTAACCAAACTACATATCCTTCATATTGGGATTGTTGTGTCTTAGAGGAGATGGAATACAAATTGTGAGATAATAATTTTATGGATTAACTTGTTAAAAAGTCACTTTTGTTTCCCAAGTATATTTATCTTAATTTTTTTTCAAATTTTTTTTTCAATGCTGGGAAAAATTTAAAATATTTTTAAACGGTGGGGATAAAGATTCAATTTTTTTTCACTATTATATGGACAAAATGTTTGATTTTATTATGTATTGTACCTAGTAAAATAAAATTAAATTTAAAAACCTCAACTAAACATAAATAAATTTATTTAATTTTTATTGATATTCTATTTATTTAATTTTTAAAAGTTCTAGCCAATAAATAAAATAGAATTTATAAATTAGATTTAGTATTGTTATTAATTAGTAAACAATACAAAAGGGCAAAATAGTATTTTGAGTATTGATCATTCTTTGTAATATCTCAAACAAAAATAGGATTCAATAAATTAGTCATTTCTTAACATCTAATCTCATGACTAAACAAATATATGATACACATTCTTTCCAACCTAATAGTCTAGGATCATAGGATTAACAGTCTAATATATTACAATATGTCCTTATCCCAAAAAAACTGACGTTAAGGGGTAATTAATCCAAATATACAAGCAAATCCCATCAACTAATCTTTAAGACTGTATTTGGTTCATGGATTTGAGTAGCAATTTGGAAGAAAAAAAGAAAAGGTAAATGAAATATGAATGAAATATAACCATATTTCACACCCTTTTTTCTCTTCCCTATTTATTTTTAAATCCCTTCCCAAATTTATGAAAAGGCAGCCTAAGCAAACATAGAAAAATCAAACCATTTTGATTTGGAAACTTATCATTAACTCTCCATCTGTTTGAACAGAATATTTTCTACGAAATTTTTTTTCAGAATTTTTTTCGATTTTTTTTTTTTTTTTTTTGGGTAGTGATAGTGATAGTGAGAGGACAAAGGTGGTGGTGAGGTGGCCTAGATAAAAAATTTTGATTTTTTTTTATTTTTGTATGTTTAGTGGTAGTGATAGTGGGAGGACGAAGGTGGTGGTGAGGTGGTCACAGCGATGTTAGTGATGGTTAGTGGCTGAGCCACATGTGACTAGGGGGGTCACATGGCCCCTTGGATTATTATTTTTATTATTTTTTTCACATATGTATATAATAAAATTTTAAACAAAAACAATATTTAGAATAACATGTCAAGGGCATTTTTAAATTTATGAAAACAACAGTGATTGTTTTATTAAAAATGAAGTGACTACAACAAATTATATTTTTATGTATGAAAATTTTGTGAAAAAATGTCAATATAAAGATAATATCCATCATTATTGATATGCAAATATAATTAATCTCACTATATATGTAAAAATTACTAGAGTATTAATTATATGTGCATGTAGAGTTCACTCTTCATATGTTGTTTTACTATTGTTGGTGATATTATATGTCAATAATAACGTGATATCACTATCATATGAAATTTTACTAAATTTTGTAAAAATTGATTTATCTTACCATTATATAATTTATATTAAGACTTACATATATGACTTTTTTACATTGTCCGTAATACACTAGTTACACGTAATACTTTCTTTCGATTTTACTCGAAATTAATTATAAAATTTTATGTGAAATACTTTTGTAATAATTTATTTAAGTTTTTGTACTTAATATTAATTCAAAAATTATTATTATCTTCTTATTGTTGGTTATGGAAAACAAAAATTAAAGTTGTAATCAATAAGTGCCCCTTTTGATTTAGTTTTCTGGCTCCGCCATTGGTGATGGTGGCTGTGGTGATGGTAGTGTGGTGGTGGTGGAGGTGAGAGTATGGAGACATTGATACGACTTTAACGCAAAAAACATTTTTGGCCTTTAAAAGGTGAAAAATATTTCCTGTCTAAATAGGCTTATTTTTAGTAGACCACAAAAATTTATTTTTTTTACTTTTTTTTATTGTACCAAATCTTAGAAAATATGAAAATATTTGCCTCCCAAACAAATGAAGGGTAAGCATCCATTCAGTGAAATCATTTTGACCATACACACTATACATTTGGGATGCCAGATTGATGATAACCCAAGGGCAGATATAGAAAATTAAAAAAATGAGCCTGTTTAGAACTCAAAACATTCAGTTGAACTTTTCATCAACACTATCTAACTTGATCTCTTAGAACTTAAACAGCAGAAGAAATTCTCCACTGAACAATTCTTGTAACTGCTTGCAGACCATAAGCATTTGGACCCAAAAGAGATTCACATTGACAGCTTCAAAATTGCTGCTAAATGGAAAAGTAATAAATTTGGCACCAAAATAAAAACAAATGGACAAAGATGATGGAGCAAAGTAATAAACATAGGGAACCAATGAACATACACATTACCCTCAAACAAAGACGTCATTTTAGAGAAATTGCTCTAAAAACAACAAAACACATACAAGAATAAAAGAATATTAATGAGCCCTCCAGTGGGAAAGATCCTCCAAAATATACAAAACCACAAACCAAATAAATACAAACCTTAGCTCATGTAGTATTTCAGATATCATCATGATTTACATACTCTCTTCCCCTCTCTAATAGGGTAATCACATGATATGGATATTATACGACCAAATTTCAGGCCTATAACAACATGGGTATCGACTACAGTATCAAGAATCTAGTTCTTATTTTCCAATGTACCCAAACAAAAAAGAAAAAGAAAAAAGAATCTAGTTCTCACGTTCCCTGCGAGTTTACCAGCTGGGAAAACTCATCGAATCCAACAACCACAGCATCTGATTCAGCGGTTTCCGGCAGATTCTTCGTCATCTTTCTGTTTTGGGGCTAAAGCGGTCGTGTCATTGACAGTTGCAGCTTCTTGTACCTCCTCAGCTTCTTTTTCCTCAATAGTCACCATAACCTGACTATTAGAGAAGTTTTCTCCATCATTGGCGCATGACCAAGCTTGATGAATTTGTAAGACATACTCCAAGTGCCACAAAACTTCACCCATTGTTGGTCGGCTCTTACCCTCATCTGCAAGACACTTTTCAGCAATCTCCCCAAATTTCTTCAATGATTCCGAAGAAGAATATTTCCTTTTCAGATGTGGGTCAATAATGGTTTCGAGTGATCTCTGTCTTTGCCACCGCATTGCCCATTCTGCGAGATTGATCTGATCTTTTGGCAAGCTTGGATTTATAACAGCTCGTGCACAAACAACTTCGAGCAACACTACACCAAATGAGTAAACATCCGATTTCTCAGTCAACTGCTGTCGTCTGAAATATTCAGGATCAAGATATCCGAAGCTTCCTTTGACTGCAGTGCTAACATGGGTATGTTCCAAAGCCGGGCCATTTTTTGACAACCCAAAATCAGCCACTTTCGCAACGAAATTCTCATCCAATAGTATTAGTTGTCTTAACATCCCTGTGGATGATTCCCTGATCTGATCCCGTGTGAAGGTAATGTAATCCCCGTGCAGCACCAATGCAAACTTCCAATCGTTGCTTCCAAGATAACGGAGGGAGGTCACTACCAAAGAGATGACTTCTAAGCGTCCCATTTGACATGTACTCGTATACCAAGATCATTTCATTCTGTTCTTCACAGAACCCAATCATGGAGACGAGATGTCGATGTCTGAGCCTTGAAAGCATCTCAATCTCTGTTTCAAATTCGGCCAGGCCCTGCTCAGATTGTGGGTTGGCCCTCTTAATAGCCACAAGCGTGCCATCTTCAATCTCCCCTTTGTACACCTTGCCAAATCCCCCTACTCCAACCACTAAACTATCGTCAAAATTATCAGTTGCTGCTTTGATCTCCGCTAGTGTGAACCAACGACCAACTCTAGCAGAGGCCACAGACCCAACTGGATTCTGACTTCCCGATGATCCCTTGCAATTAGCAGAACTATTAACAACAGCCCCATGAAGAAACAATGGCCACCATCCGGGAGAGTTGTTTTTCGTATCACCCGGTTTATTTCTTCGCCTTTTGCAAAAACAAAAGATTAACATAAATAAAGCTACAAAAATAGCAATAGAAGCTATACCTGCTCCAATTCCAGCCAAAAGGATTTGACTCATTGACATTTTGTTTCCTTCTGGATTATGTATCTCTATGTGGGCAAGATTCCCATTACGACTCAGCTTGAAAATCTCCAACCCATTCAAGAAAGCATCGGTAACTGAAGCACCACCGGCCGTGTCAGGCCCCAGTTGTATCCATAGGGTGTTGATTTTTGGGGACAACACATCGAAATAATCCTGATGATACGGTGTATTCTTCCCTCCTGCTTTCGAAAAAACATCGAAACGGTCTGCTGCGGTCTGATTGTTTATATAGATTCTGAAAATCCTTTGGTTCGCCTTATCAACATCCAGCTCACAGAAATGTAATCGGATCAAATAATCAAAATCTGGATCCACTTCAAATTTCCATGACATGTTGAACCTCTTCTCCAAGACTTGAGCGTTCGACATAGTTCTAGCTGTTTCATACACTAGAAGAGGAGCCACTGAGGTCTCATTCGCAGAAGTAAAAGTAATGGTAGAACTGTTTGTAGTTTCTGACCCGGCATCTGCTGTCAACATGTAGCCAGAATCCACCCCCCACGTTCTCCAAAGTTCATCATCACTTGATTTAATCTCAGAACCACCCACGTTTAACCTATACATGGTTTCAATCCCTCGTTTGCTCAAATTCAGATAACTGTTTGCACCACCACCTACTTTGTTTACTGAGTCGACAAACACATTGTCTACAACGGGGACAATTTCTATGGCACTCACAAATCCAAAGGAGCCTTTAGCCGGGATGAACTCAATCACAAAAACATCCGTATCAACATTAAAGAAGTACTCTTTGATCAAAACAAATGAACTTGAATTGGTCCCTGAACTCTGCAAGTACGAGCTTGAGTGTGAAATCTCACTTGGGACTTTGAAATTTGAAACCAATTTCAACCCATTTGCCACAACAGAAAACGAAGACTGATTTACATCGTAATCTTCAAAGGAAAGGGGATAAAAATGAAGCCTAAGAAAGTAACTCTCACAGGCTACTTTAAATGTGTAATTGAGACTATTAGTAAAAAACCGGGCAGTTCTATAGAGCGGCGCATAGATTGAATCTCCGTTACAGGTGGAATTGGCGGCCACAATACCAGAACTGACAGTTAGATTGCTATCAGGGGCCAAGTCACCAACCCATCTCCTATCATCCACATTGACACTTGAATTTGTGCCACAATTTATCAGAAAAGTGTTTGTCTCAGCTTTTCCAGTTCTAACAAACACAGGGATCATCACCAGAAAGAGTAGGCCCAAAACCTCCATCCCTTGGACCTTCCTCATCTATCACTTTGTCAAGAAACTAGGGTTGTTTTCTTTTTTGTCCCCCTTTTTACTTCAAGAAAAAGGACTATAACACAAGCTTAAAATGCACCCAATAAAGATTGTTGAAAAACACAGAAGCATAGGAGGGTGAAAATTAAAACTTGTTCTTGAATCACATTAACAACTATTCAGTCCAAGAAAATCAAGAAAAGGCTTGTATTATAACAAACTCAACAAGCACAATTTGTAGGTTTCTCAACAACTTGAACAACACAAATTCAAATTCTAGAATAAGCATTAAGTTACCTTCTTTAAACCCATCTGGGGCTCTTGATTTTCCTTTAATTGTACCCCACAAGAGCAATGAACACAGAAGGATAAAACCCCACACAGGACTTTCTTCAAACACCCTCTATCTCCAACCAACAAACCCCACCACTGAATTGCAGATCTGACCCCAAGAACAAAGGGCAAAATGGGAAACAAAAAGGGCAATGGAGTGTGCTGATGCAAGAATATACAACTTTCCTCCCTCACCAATGAGATTGAAAGTCCCCAAAAAAAATACAAAGAGAAAGGGTGGTTCTGGAAATTGGAGTTTTCTGAGTATTTTGAGAGAAATCAAAAATGGGTTGAGCTCGAGAAAAGGGTGGTTCTGGAAATTGGAGTTTTCTGATTGTTTTGAGAGAAATCAGAAAATGGGTTCAGCTTGAAACGACTATTGTTTGTTTCCTGAGAAAAGAGCTAAGAATCTGCCATACTCATATCTGCATCATCCACTTTATGGCATAGTAGCAGTTGTTGTAACTGCTGAAGATACAGCTAATTTCTTTATACAAATTCAAATTCAAAAATATTATTTAAATATAAAAAATTGACATGATTATAATAAATTCTCATAATTTTTTAATTTAGGCAATAAAAAAATTATCATAATTGAAATGTATATTTTATATTTGTTTGTATTTGTATTTACAAACTATTTGCATTTAATTTTTTAAAAATAATATTAATATAATGATGTTAAATTTATCATTTTATTATATTTTTTTAAACCTAAGGGATGAATAATTATCTCTTCTTTTTTTTTTAAATATTATATTTCAATATTTATAGTGTTTTAGGGCACTTGCTTCTTACAGTTTGGTTGATGTTTCACTTTACTCTTGTAAAATGAAAATGGCACTTTACATTATGTAAATTTATGAAAATTAAATTTTACCCCTTGTTAAATAAAATATTTTACTTTGTTTTCTGTAATTTTGTAGAAATTGCACTTTCCACTCTCAATTCTTAGAAACTATTGGAAAATATAGTGAAAATTTAAAATGTGAAAAGTGCAACCTTTGTAAAATTGTAGGGTGCAAAGTACATCTTATTTGAGATCAACAAAAAAAAAAGTACACCTTATTTTACAAGTTGCAAAGCATAACTTTCTTACAATTATGAAGTGTAAAGTAAAACCTTTTATCTTACCGGTAGGAATTGAATTTGTGTTCGATATTTAAGTAAAATTTTATATTGAATTAATAATGTCAGTTATATTATATTGAGAACCGACATAAATTGAATTTTTTATTAAACCATACCAATTCAAACGCTATGCAACTTTTGATTTACAACCTTTCAAATTTAAGTTATTTCTTAAATTTATAATATGATAAATAATTTATATAAAAATATTGAATTAGCCATTTGTATATTACTTCAATATCCAATTCAACCATTCACAAAAATACAAATAAAAGAATTAATAAATACTAAATTTTTAAGCTTTTACTAAAATAGAATCAAAAACAAAAATATAATCTGAAAAAGCAAAACTATAATTTAAAAGTATCATCCCATAAGAATAAATAACAAGTCTATCAAGTAGAGTTAAAATAAAAAATTGAAAAAGACATAAAAATCTGATATAACTATATAAGCATAATAGTAGCAAAACTTATCTCAAACACATATGAATAGCAAACTAATAACTTATCACATTGCTAATGTCTATTGTCAAACTTTACATATTTAAGAAAAAATAAATAATTAAGTGAATCAACTGAACTTTATACTTAACTAATTTCATTATATATTTAATATATATTATATTTAATATGAGAAACTTTCAGTCGATTTTAGTTTAATTCGGCACACAAGATGTATAAATTGGTACCGAACGAAAATAGGAAAAATTAATTTTAAAAACCGCATAATCCGATTCATATTAAAAAATCGGCCAAATATAGCCAATTTGATTCAATCCAACTGGTTTGGTCAATTTTTTTTTTTTTGATTTTTCTTACCTTCCTACTTAAAAGGGTGAAGTGAAAATTTTATAAAACTATAAGAGAACGAAAGAGTTGTTTAGTGTAGTTTATATTTTTTATTTTATTTTGAAAGCTTATACCAAACTATTTAGAGTATAATTTATAAAATAAAAATAACTTAAATAAGTTAGAAAAAATTAAGTACTTAGAAACTGAAACAAAGAGGCATTTTTGTTTTTGTTTTTTAATTATTAAATTTTAACTTAAAATAAATTGCATCAAATAACTCCAAAGTGCCATTATCCTAAAATAAAATTTCAATATACAACTGGTAATTTTATACAAACTATAGTTTGCATTCTTAATGTTTAAAGATTATTAGCAATTGTAGTGAAGAATAAAAATGTAAAAAGCAATTTTTACAAAATTGTAAGGTGCAAAGTATACACATTTTTACTTTACAAGATATAATGGGAACTTTTACAAAATTATATGGTCCAAAATATAACGTTTTATCTTACAAAGGACAAAATATAAGTTTTATAAAATTATAGTGGGCAAAGTGTAAACCCCATTTTTAGTTGGGTGGTTGCGAGGGAAAATTATAAAATCGGCAATTACGTACTCAAATTTTGTAGTTCAAAAGTGGCTCAAATGGCCAAAACGACGTCGTTTTGAGTACAGAACAACATAAAAATGGCCAAAACGACGTCGTTTTGGCCATTTGAGCCACTTTTGAGCCACAAAATTTGAGTTACGAGACATTTTCCTTATAAAATATTCTCGAAGTATTATGTGTCTATATTTTTTAATTAATTATTATTTAATATATTCTTTTATATTTTTTAATTATCTAATATAATATCTTATCAATTTATCTTCTTTATTAATCACAATATTATATAATATCATGTGTTTATATTTTTAAATTATTGAATAATTATCGGGCTGTGAGATGGAAGGTGGTGGAGGATGCCAGAGATGAACTCCATTGACAGAGAGAGGGAGAGAGAGAGATGGGTCACATGCCTGTGTCTCCGTTATAATCAGCACTGTCCAATTATTCTTGCAGAATTCCATAATTACCCCTGTTGTTTTTATCATTATGAAAGACAACCCTTTGTCTTCTTCCTCTTCCGTACCCAATGATTTACCCCTTTATTGAAGTAATAATCAAATGAAATAAACTAAAGTACAACATTATATTTATTAAAAAAATAAATTAAATGAATGGCAAGTTTTTTGTTTTTAGAACATTGGACAGACAAGATCACTGGAAATTCTGACTTTCTAATCAATGATTGATGGTTTAAAAAAATCAAATAATTATAATTTTTTAAAAAAAATTTAATGATGAGTTACTTTTCTTATAACATTAGAAGGACAAGATGACTTGAAATTTTAATTTTCTAGTGAAATAAACAAGTTTTGTTCAGTGATCTAAAAACACAAAAGTATCTCTATTGATTTGGAGTGAATTTTTCTATCTATTGCAAACAAACTTGTTTTGTTTTAAGTGAGTTTTTTCATTTCTTTCTTCTTCTTTTTTTAGGTGCTTTTAAACAAGGCCCTAAAAGTTTTTAAGAAATTGATTGAATTTGAAAGGAAAAAAAAAATTAAAACGACTTTTATCTTTGGTGAATTTGTTTAAACTTTGATCTAGTTTTAATTTCATTTGTACTTTTAGGGACTTCAAATTTAGCATTCATTTAAATACTACAAACAAAACTCATAAAACAAGCCAATTGACAAGTTGTTAGTAAACAAAGTTAAAAATAAAAACAAAAACAAAAAATTTTGAGATTTGAGTTGTAAAGATAAATTCAAAATAGATGAAGAATTATTGACAATGCGGTATTCTAATCATTTGTAGAATATAATTTAGAGCAATGTTATCTATTGACTGTTTTTCTATCATTTTATATTATTAGGATATAGTAAAATATTATTCATGTTCAATATTTCTTCAATTATTATTTCCAAATGAAGAACCAATTACCGAATATTCACATAGGCGGTGATTCAAAATGGTGACATAATTTGTTATTGTGTGAGAAACTAACTCATTATCCTTTTCGTCTAGTTCTGTATAATTATTAAATTTAATTTTTTTATAGAACAAATATTAAAAATTCATAATCCCATCATGTGGTTGGTTGTGACATTTTTTTTTGTTTTTGTTTTTGTAATTTTGTTCTTTTATTTTATAGGGAAAGAGTATAAAATTAATTAACTTATTTATTATTTTTTGTCTTTCTTTGAAAATAGTTATAGCACACCATTGTCCATTGATTACTTTGTCTTTCTATATTGGGTAATTCATTATCATACTATTCAACCTATTTAGCATAGCTTGATAGAGTAGAAGAACATTCATTTTTTGTCTTATATGAACATAATAAATTGTGTACTAAAAATTAAGTTGGGCCATTTAACATTTTGAGCTTAAAAATGGCCAATGCAAGTAAAAAAAAATCTTGAAAACTTGGTTTTCATTCTATATGTTACAATGACTTTGGCATTTCTTTGATGTGCATTTGCACATTCTTACATAAATTGATCTTTTTCAAAAAAAATGGAAACAATTATGAGAAAATATGTTTTGCATTTGCATGATTTTTTTATTTATTAAAACAATATTAATACTGTATGCATAGAAAAACTAAAATTTGATATAAATTTATTATAAGTATAATGTGACTGGACAAATTTATTAAAGAGTCATAGATCACACGCACTCTATCAAATTAAACGATTTGAATAATGAAAATTTGGGGAGACAAAATCCCACTAGTCACACTACGGTGTGCTGCATGATGTAGCTCACAAGTTCACAACAAGGGCCTCCCCTTCCAAGTCGGTGCTATGCTCACGAAGGACTTAAATTTCAACTACACATTTTTTAAATATAATTCTACAAATATAACTTAATAAATTTTTATTCCAATTATTAAAAGTCAACTATATAATTCAATTTTTTAAATGGGTTGGACTTCTCTCCAGTCCGTAATTGGACTGGAGGATATTGTTGAGCCAGTGAGAGTCCACCATGGGTCCTGTTTTGATAATTTGAACTGTTCAATGTGTAAAACTTGTCGAGTACTATATGTTTATAAAAAATCACGCAGATCGGATATTGATAGCTCACGATCAAATCAGTTTTGTATAAAAAAATGAACGGTAAAAAAATAAACGGTTAACAGAGATCTGATCCAATGAGATAGTTATCGATATCTGATCAACATAATTTTTTTACTAAAGACATATAGTACTCGACGAGTTCTACACATTGAATGATTCGGATTATCGAAACGAGACCCGTAATAGGTTCTCACAAACCCAACAGTACCTTCTAGTCCGTGATCAAACTGGAGGGAAGCCAGCCCCTTTTTAAATTATTGATCTTATATTACTCCTATATAATATTACAAATAAGTCATTATCACGCAATAATTGAAAAAGAAAGAAAAAATATAATATAATGATGCAATTAGTGTGCCATGCCAATTGGCATCAAATCAAATTCACTCGAAAGTGACAGTATGAGAATTTCAAGGGCTTTGTGAGAATTAATTAGTCTATTCTTTATATGGGTAATTGAAAACATGTTTCCATAATTGAAGGCAGCCCTTCTGAACGGTTTCATATTATTAGTCAAAACCAAGAAATAAGGTAGGGTGGCATTGTCTAATTTCTACTAGGATTGATTAGTAGCCCATGTCTCATTGTAGTAACGTGATTTCAAATTGGATTGATCAACAAACATGTCAATTATTGATTTGTTTTTGTTTTTTTAACAGAATTGGGACAACCTAGTTTAATGTCTTCATATAAATTTCAAATAGATAAAAATATATGAGTTAATTATATTTTTTATCTTTATAATTTGATTTAAATTTGATTTTAAGTTTTTATACTTTCAAATTGGATAATTTGATCCTTACAATTTATAAATCTAATTTTAGTTTAGTCCTACTC
Organism: Camellia japonica; assembly: GCA_030407325.1. Lineage (NCBI taxonomy): Eukaryota > Viridiplantae > Streptophyta > Magnoliopsida > Ericales > Theaceae > Camellia > Camellia japonica. Next base: position 158,955,192 of record JAPPVO010000014.1, on the reverse strand, counting down.
AAATTGGAGGTTAAAGTAAGCAATTTTAAAACACTTATCAATCTCCTAAAATGTACGCGTAAGAAAATTTAATAAAGATTTGGTTAGAGAAACCAAATTTAAACTGGATTTAAAGTGCATGGACCAAATTATTTGACATTATAAGAACTAAAATAAAATTTGAATTAAACTATGAGTGAAAAGTATAATTAACCCATATATATATATATATATATATATATATTATCTATTTGAATTTTATATAAAGACATTAAACTAGATTTTCCTGTATTTTACTTTCTTTTCCTGACAACTGAAGTGAAGTTTGGAATTTTGCTGACAATAATTGGTGGGAAAAGAATTTCATTTGGTGGGAAAAGAATTCATCCTCCCAAAAGCACAATTGGTTTCAATCTCTTTCTATTCTACCATGGCCCACTTCCTAGTAAACAAACAGGTTTGAGCATTCTCACTATTTCCTTAGAGAGAAAAAACAGAAAGATAATAAAAGAAAACTACTGTACTTCCCAATAGACGTTGCAATATATATAGAACTTCAAACACAGCCATCTTATTCCCAATACAAACACTGTAGTAGGTATGAGAATCAACTAAAAGGTATGATCACATGAACACTTGAAACAAAAGGGCTACAAGCAAATTGCTATGCATAAACCCACTCTCTCTCTCTCTCTCTCTCTCTCTCTCTCTCTCTCTCTCTCTAATTTACTGCAGTAGAAGCAAATTTACATTTCAGACCTATATATATAAGAGAACTAAATACTATGATTAAGAACAATAATAAAGAAATAAACCACTATATCCTCTGGTTTGAAACAAAAGTATCTGGAAATTATGTATTATACAACAAAAAAACCGAGCTTTCTTGAGGGATTTGCAGAGTTTGTCAAAGACATTTGGACTTTCATCGATTCTCTTATATAGCACAATCTCACAAAAGTGTCTCTAGTAGTCACTTTCATCGATTCTCTTCTATAGCACAATCTCACAAAAGTGTCAATAGCAGTCACGCTTGGTTGTTTTCACCAACACAATTGATCGGTCCACAATGATATCAACGGGAATTCAAAAGGAAACAATGTAACCTTGCCTCTGTTCAACATAAAAGAACAGTGTGACGCTTAGACAAAGAAAATGGAAAGAAGCATCCATAACTAAAGAAATTCAAAATACTTTCCATATTCATCAACCGATGGTATTAATGAAATTCAGAACATAAAAGCAAAAACATGGGATAACCAATAATATCATGACAAATGTATTACTGCATATTAATAATTCAAAAATTTGAGAAAAATGTATTGGGATTTTCAACTTCAAAGACCTTGCAATGTTATGTAATTATATATACTAAAATTATTGAGAAAACCACCATATTTATGAGTAAAAATTTAATATACCATGTTATCATTAACACGTTAATGATAACGTGTACTAATTAGACGTTTTTTTTTTAATCATTAACATGTGATATTACCAACTAACAATAAAACAATACATGGATGGGTGGGCAAACCACATTAGTCAAATATAATTAACAATTCAATAACTTCCACATCAGCAAAGTAGGGTTAACTATATGTGCGTGACAAACTGTAATTGGATACCATGTGTCAATGATGATGTGGTATCATCATTGCTTTGAAAAAAAAATTCCCCTTCGATATTTGTAAGGCTGGAATACAATCACATGTGATTTAGGTAAATCATCAAATTTTAATTAGTAAGTATTCAATGTCTGGGATCCTTATCTTCAACAAACACATTACCTCGTCCAAAAGATGATCAAACAGGCTTAGTAGATTCTCCACTTAATTCTCTTCTGACCAGTTTCAGGATCTCAATAATCTGCACCAAGCAGGACAACAGGCTGAATAAATGGACACTGTTTTTCCCATTTGGAAACAATTGGTTAATGGGATACGAGAATGTATTAAATTACACAAGGCATTGATAGTGATAGATGCATAATGTTATTTGGGGGTTTTCACTCTCAAAATTCTTTAAATCCCCCAAGCACAATGCAGAATACCATTGCATATTGCACTTGACGACACAACTATATCCTCCAATCATCACAATAAATAGTCAAAATTAGATGGTGCTTGAAAATTTTACCAAATCACTATGTAGTATATGTTGAACTTTTAGAAACTTTAAGTGGGGAAATAAAGTAAACAGTAAGATAAAACATGTACATATACATGTACAAGTATAGTATGTTGAATTCTCTCCACTTGTTGACCTACAACCGCTGGGTGGAACACAAAAAATAGTTCTAATTGTTTACACAATATGAATGTCTACGACATAAAACCTCAGCATATGAACAAGTCATGCACATTGACTTTAAGAGACTTGTATTTTCCCTCCCCTTCCCACCTTCCCCCATGGCATGGTAAGACAATCAAAAAAGAGAGGCAAGAAATAAGAAACAGTATGCATGTAAAATATCAAAGCTAAAATTTTCAAGAAAGGTAAAAAACTAAAAAGAGACAGAAATCCATCTTACCCCAGGATAATGTTGCAAAATTGGAGAGTAATGATCAAGTCCTATGTATATTTTCTCGAGAAGGCTAAAAGTGCATCAACTTCATCCCCTAGAAGATCAACCTGAATTCAAAGGAAAAAATCCAGCAAGAAAATAGTAAATAGAATTTCAAAAGTGCTTCATTTATACTGCTAACAATTTAGATAAAAATGACAAAGTTCAATAACGAATCAATGAACTAAAATTTGTGAGATGTGTGGCACTTTCTATCCCTCTTCAGTTCCTCCCCTCCCCCTTTGTTCTCAACACTACCCATTGTGCCACTATGGCTTTGAAGCACATAGTTTTCAATTGTATAGTAATATTAAAATCTTTCCCTTTTCTCCTTTTTGTAGGGTGCTCATAAAAAACTGTGACCATGACACAACAAAATTTAGTATTAACAACTAAAATATTTCAATCAAACTACTTTGAGATTAGCGCCGTTTGCTCTAGATTCAAACTTTTGAATCCCAAAAATCACATACTACGTAACATGGGAGAACAAAATGAACAAATAAATTAATTATTTTGGGTACATATGAACTAGTAAATCATTGTGTAATGTAAAGCAAAGAATAATGGATTGTGGCAGCTTGGTCCCTTTTGGACTTTCCATTTAGTCTTTTTCTGTTTCTTCATGTTTGGATAGATCCACTCATCCTTCCACTATTGCTCTTCTGGTCTGTGTTAATCAGTTTTTGTTTACAACGTTTGAGTTAACCCCAAAGTATGTATGTCAGTTCGAATAATCATTATCACTACTATTGTTGATTTAATTAAATTGTTGAATTATCTACATTTATTATTTATACCCTACCTTAACTTTCAGAGTTTATAAAATTTCAAACAACATTATTCTATGCATGCATAAGCTGGAAGTTCACAAAATATTTGATATCTCATTTGTATACATAAGACTTTTTGACAGTGAAATCAGATGATAACCAGAAGAGAGCATGCCCCATCTATTGGTGAATTATTAACAAGAAGAGGTTGATAATATTAGGTATAAAACTTGAGAAGGATGGATTAAGTGTAAAATCCTGAAGGTTGTGCAATTATTGCATACCTATTTCAATGCTCACTATGCAACAGAAAATAATTCAATGCTCCCTATTCTTTCCTCATCCTCATTGAGTTATTATGCTTGGTCCATGATTTCTTCTTTTGTCAAGTGTTGGTTGATCTTGGTTGCATGGACTCTCCATTTGAGCCCGAAAACAAAATTCTTTTAATAAGGTAGCAAGCCAATGTTTATATTTCTCACAAGACGGAACCAAAAAAATAATAATAATAACAGTGAGAACTTTGATATCTAAAAAATATGCATTTGTCTTTTATTTTTATTTCTTCAGTCCAGGTGACTCAAAGATGCAAACAACATTAGATTTCAGCGGTCAGTTTCCGATACCGGGTGAAAGAATGCAATTTCTTGTTCTCCTAATAGTTCATCCAGATGAGAAATTGCTCCATATGTCAACATTTTAATACCCGAGGTTTGATTGCAGTTATTTACCACATAAGGCTATTAAATGACACATGCCATATGGGCTTCTCCCCAAATAAGACAGTAATGAGGACGAGGCTCATATATGATGAAATGTTGATTTAGAAATTAGTTCATAGTTCCAACACACGCACAGCAAACAATATTTGATTCCTAACATCACCTTCTCCATAGCATTACAGACAGATCAGTACCTCAGATTCAGCCAATTGAAGGTCAGCACATTTCTTTTTGTACAGCACCTCTGTTCTTTTAAGCATATTGGTTTTCTGGATAAGAGAACTCAACTGAGAACTAGATTCTTCCAACCTGGAAAAATAATGAAGCAAACATAAGTTCTCAGTCCAATAAACTCAATCAAGGACAGACTTGTCTTTGAACATAGCCCACCATAACTTGATCAATGAAACCAAAAAATCAAGGCACGTCGCAAAAGTAAAAGAAGTGAAAATAAATAGACAAGCTGAAAAAATTACACCAAAACAAATATATAAATAAATAAATAAAATATAGCTAATGATTGAGGGTAAAAAAAAACGACACACTTAACACATCCAATAAAAAAGAAATACTCAAATTGCTAGATGAAGGGCCCAAACATGCGGATTTTATAAAATTAAAGGCACATAAACCAGTCTCAAGTTCAAGGCAGTGCAAACCTTAAGAATGCATATTTAGGGAGTAATGCAGATTTATTTGGAATATTCAAAGTATAAAAATAAAAAGTCTATTAGTAACTGTAATTACCTCAAATTATTCCTTTTGATACCCTCAGCTGCTCGACGTTCAAAATCAGAAAGTGCTTTTGAAAGTCCATGGACAAGACCGATTACTGCTTGCATTTGCTTACTCTGTTCATTTTCTTTCGCTCCAAGCAATAATATAGCATTTTGCTTCTCCGCGATAACAGCCAGAAGCTGATCTCTCAGTTCATCAGCTTCCCTTAACTCATTTGTCTTTAGTTCAAGCTTTTGATTCAATTTGTTCATTTCCACCTTATCTACATCAATTTGCTCCAGCACCTCTTCCAACTCACCCTTTGTTAAATCTAATTCCATGCTTCTCTCAGAAACTAACGTTTGCAGCAAACTTGCCTGCTCTTTTAAATTGTTGCTCTCTTGAGAAGCTAGCTCAAATTGATCCCTTTCTTCGGCCAACGCAGCTGATAGTTCACGTGCTAACTTGTCCTTTTCTTTTAGCGATGCTTCAAGGGAAACTCGAATTTTACTTTCATGCAAATACTTTCTGTTCAAGTCATTAATTTGTGACAGGGCATCCTTAACAGCTTCCTTGAAAATAACTCCGCACAGCCCTTGCATGACCAAGAATTCAATATCTGAATCTCCAATTTCACACTTGCTGGTTGCTTCAGCATCTTGAGAAGCTTCTCTATAAATGATTTCATAGACCTCTTGCATGGCAATAGATTGCAACGCTAACTCTTCAGTGTCACGGTTGATCTGGGCAGTTACCTCCCTCAGAACGCATTTATATACCTCCTCAGAGACCAAAGCTTCTATCTCTGCGTCTTCCGCATCAGATTTAAGATTACTTATCAATTTTAGCAAATTTGCTTCTGCCAAAGCATGGTGCAACATCTGGTCAGAAGCATCAGAAACTCGTGATGATAGACACTTCACTTCCTTTCGTTTATCTGCAAGCAACTCCCTGAGTTGGCGATTTTCTGAAAGAAGGCCGTTGAGCCTATCATTTAAGTTGCCAAGAGACTTGACATTGTTGCTCAATGTAGCAATTCTCTCATTTTCCACAAGGATGTCATCCAATTTCAAAATGACCTCCGGGATCTTCTTCCTCAACATGTCCAAATCTTTATCCTTCCGAAGCGGCAAAGAAGATCCCTTCTCTTTTATTTTTAAGTATTCCCGCTTAAGACCGAAATAATCTTCAGTCAATTCGTGTACCTTAGATTCATGGTTCCTCCGCATCTTTGTTATCATAGTATTAAAATAATTCACCATTTCATCCTTTGACATATGCTTTAATTGAGCAGCACCCCAGTTCTCAGGCATACCATTTTTAGACTCTTCAAGTGTACCATTTCCATCCAAAATCGAAGTTGATGACGAAACATGATTGCTCAAAGCTTTGCGGTGAAAATGATCCATGTCATGAGACCCATGAGAAATTAACTGTCCAGTTTCAGCATCAGATAGTGACTTTAAGATCACATCTAATTCCTTGCGTAAATTTGAAACCTCATTGATCCTTTCAAGCCAGTTCACGCTTTGGCTGCCACAAAGATGAGCATTTTGATCCCATAATTTATCTTCAAACTCTTCGTGGATACTCCTAATTGAACTCCATATCACCATTGTTTCAACCTCCCCCTGAAACTCCTGCTCCTGCTGCCACTCACAAAGTGATGCCTTAGCCAAGCGAACCATATCATCTGCCTGTGTACAGATAGTATCCACTGTAGTTTTCAGAGTATTGAGTCTTTTATCTACACCCACCAAGCTTTCAGATGCCTCCATTGGAAGAATTCCACCCAATCCCACCAATTCTGAACCAGAACCAATCTTTCTCATTGAACTACACCCTCTTATGCTATCAATATCTTTCTTGAGCTTCTTAATCTGGTCCATGGCCACACTTCTTAGGCTGCATAAAGATTCCCTCATCTTATCATGCTCCACTACAGCATCAGGAAAGCTACAATACAACCCATTTTCCAAACTTCTTTGCTCTCGGTGTGCCATTGGGGACCCTGATGACACACTTTTATCAGCACCCAATTTGTGAAAATGCAATCTCTCCTTCAGACTGGCCACCTCCAATTCTTTGGCAGCAATTTTCTCCTCCGCCACTCGTTCAACCGCTTTCACCATCCCCTTGACAACAGAGTCACTAACCATCCTCGAAATAGTCAACCGGTCATTAATATCGTCCAAATAGGAATCCAAACCCTCCAAAAGGTCAACACCCAAGTTCTCATTTTCTCTAACACTACTGAACTCTTGCTCTAATCCATCACTAATTGAAGTGACAACACTACCCACATCTATCAAACCCACCATAACCTCTTCACTCTCCATCTCTATCTATATCTGTATATCTTTTAAAAAATTAAAAAATTAAAAAACACCAAGAACACAGAAAATTAAGCTCAATTCAACATTCATACAAAAATAACCAACACCGAAAACACAGAAAATTAAGCTCAATTCAACATTTTAGCCGTATAAACTGAAACAAAAACAGAAATAGAACTTCAAATGTAAGAAAAGAGAACTTACAGGCGAAGAAAGATGAACTCAGAATCACTTTTCAACAATCAAAAAGTGATTCCAAAAAGACCTAAACGACTGTTCAAAGTCTCTGGTTCGCTCTTGCAATGCTTTCTAACACCATTTACGGCGAAATCTCGACTCTCTCTCTCTCTCTAGCTCTTCTCTCTCTCTCTACTCTCTCTCTGTATATATTATCTGTCAGTATTTGCGGGTTTTTGGATTTTAGGGTTTCTAGATTTGGGGCCTTGAGAGGAGGGAAAAAAAGAATAATAATTGAGCCTCCGTAAAAGAATAAATTACGAAAATTACCAATGTTGGGTTCTTTCATTTTGTTTCTTTGTAAGGGTAGAATTGTCAAATGGGTAATTTATTTGTATTTTTTTGTTTGGTTTGATTAACTTGTTTGTATTAGCTTGCTAGTAGTTGGTAGTGTTTTTTCCAAGTGAAAGGAAAAGAAAATTTGTTTCATTCAAGTGATAATGATTTTTATACAAGAAAAATACTGTATAAAAAGTGTTTAATTTTTATGAAAAATAAAAATAAAATTTAATTTAATGAAATTGTTTTGAAATTAATAAAAATTAAGATAAATTATTAAAATAAAATAAAATAATAACTAATGAACCTTATGACAAAATAAATTTTTAATTTTTAATTTTGTCAATTTAAATCTTAATCATTTTAGTTATTTTCAATCTAAATTATTTATTTATTTTTATTAAATGAAATTGACTGAAAAATAATATTTTAGTCATTATAAATGTAGGTATATACAGAAAATGTCTAAAATATTAATTTTTTTACTGAGTTTAATAACTAAAATATTTTTTTTTCATCTGTTTAACTTAATGAAATAAACAAATAGTTTAAATTGAAAATAAATGAAAAGATTAAAGTTTTAATTGACAAAATTAAAACTTAGGATTTCTTTTATTACATGGCTCAAACCCTAGGATTTATTTGTAATTTTTGCTAAAAATTATTTTGTATTGTTTAATTTTTGTCCTTCTTTTTTTTTTTTTTTTTCTATGCACACTTGTTTATAAGACTCCTAATATAATAATGACATATACAAGTTACCCATAATTTGTCTCTAAATTTAATTACCATAACATTATTCAAAATCAAAAAAATAAATAAATTGAAAACTTGACTTTTTTTTTACTTTATTTTAATTATATATTACAAAGTAAAATATAATTTTTTGTTTTTGCCAAATAATGAATGATGTGATTTCTGTGGGAGTCTAGTAAAAATAATAAACAGCGTACAACCAAACCCATCTTAGATGGGCCAAACGAAACCAAGGTCTACTGGACTCAAAGTCATTGTCGAATAGACACAGAAGTATGATGAATAGCACGCCGAGTCAAGGCTATTTGGATTACATGACCAAGTCAAGTATATTGGATAAGTCAGCCAGACTATGTTAGACGAATAAGGCTATCTCTCTCTAAAGAGTATAGTAGAGAGATAGGCCCTAAGAAAATGATGATGAGGGCCTAAACTACAAATGAGGAAAATCTTTATAAAAAGGAGGAGGGATGAGAGAAAAAAGTATGTGCTAAAAAACTTGTATCCTAAGAAACTCAAAAAACTACTTTTTTAATAAAAAACTAACAAACTTGTAGCGTTAATTCTGGCACCACCAATTGGAATTTTATTTCTATTTTAGGTGACAGGCAGGAAAATCTTTCAAGGACTTATTTGGATTGAAAGAATATTCCAAAACCACTTTCTCACAATTTCAACTCTATTGTTTATTCAATAATATAGTGTTGTTATTCCTCAAAAATAATAGGGTTAATTACACTAATAGTCCCTATAGTTTGAGATTTGTATCACTTTGGTCCTGACTTTTCAATTGTGACACATTTGACCATGAATTTTGAATCTTGTTCCAAATGAGGACAATTGAAAATATTATTATATTTTTCAAGGGTAAAATCGTCAATTTGATAAAATATAAACTAATTTGACAAAACTAAATGTCAAAAAAATATTTTAAATTTTTTAAAAATTATTTTTATCCACCAATGATAAAATTATGTAAAATTAAAAAAAAATTACATGATTAATTTTTAAAAATTAATTTTACATAATCATCATCCAAACACATAATAAAAATTAATTTGGTAAAAAAAAAAAAATGTCTGAAAGATTTATCAATTTTACATAATTTTATTTTTAGTAGATAGAAATAATTTTTAAAAATTCAAAAATATTTGTTTGACATTTATTTTTGTCAAATTAGTTTATATTTTATCAAATTGACAATTTTACCCTTGAAAAATCTAATTATATATTCAATTGTCCTTATTTGAAACAAGATTCAAAATTTATGGTCAAATGTGTCACAATTGAAAAGTCAGGGACCAAAGTGACACAAACCCCAAACTATAGGGACTATTTGTGTAATTTGTCCAAAATAATAATAATAATAATAATATAATGCTGTTCATATAAAGAGTACTTGTCTACTTTTAGATTAAAAATCAAATCCAATATAGTGGCTTACAATTTATCAATTGGAGATCTAGTTTTTTTTGAACTCCAATTGGAGATCTAGTTTGTTTATTTGAACTTGACTTTGACATTTATGAATGGTCTAAATTGTACGGTCTGGCAAATAAATTAAGATGAGTTAATGAAAAGAGATAAAAATTACATATATACACAAGCTCATTATTTATTTTGTGATTTTGACTTAAATCATTGAATTGAAACATTATTAATAAGAATAGTGGTGATAGGCATATGAAAAGAAAAAAAAATATCACAAAACATATGACATTGTTAGAGCATTTGAGTAATTTTAGTACAATAAATACTACTAAAGTAATATAGTAAATTTGTATAAAATATTTTACTGCACTAAAATACTAAAAAAAAAAAAAAAAAAGTAAAGTAAAGTTATTGTTTTTTCGTCAAAGAAAATAAATGTAATTTATTCTAAAATATTTAAATTCTATTGATTTAGGAACTATCAATCAATACTCCATATTAAATAATAAATAAATAAATAGATATATATATATAAACTTTGCTATTTACTTTTCTTTGAGCTCATGGTCTTCTCCCATGTAGTTTTTTGTGAATTTGAAATTGTTTCAACATTTTATTTGCAATAGCCACAAAAGACTCACATCAATAATCTTGATTTTAAATTAAAAATAATTATCAAAAATTATAAAAACTCATAGTAAAACAATGTAGTTATAAACCATTTATTTTATATCTAATGATGTGTTATAATTTCAAACTCTGTTACGTAGCCCGAATCGTCATTAGCTCGAGAGGCCCGAATTTCTTTTTCACTCAATTTTCTGCTGCTGTGCTCAATACACCACACATTTCATTTTCTCTCCTCTCTTTCATATCACTAATATCACTTCTTTTTCCTTCATCTTCTTCATTTTCTCCGCTGTTCTCTCTCTCTCTCTCTCTCATCACTGTCTTCAATCTTCTTCATCTTTATTGCAATGAATAGCAAGTGTTCCATCAAGACGATCACGAAGGCTGTGAACTTGAGTTAGAACATGAGATTATCATGTCTTCTTCACTACGAAAATCAAGGGATTCTCAGACAAAACTAAACCTGCAATGCATACATATACATATAACATATATATACAATTAATGGTATTATATGTGGATTATCCAAAGTCGTGCAAGGATTAATAAAAAGTAGAGAGAGGAGAAATTGACCATAAAGTCAAACATCCATCCACCTAAAATAAAGAAGATTGATCTGGAATGTGAGAAGTCTACAATTTTCAAAACCCACCAACCCATGCAATATATAAAACACAAACATACATACATACATACATACATACATACATACATATAGATTCAAATAAAATCAAATATATGTAAAATAAATTGAAAATTCTCCAAAATTAAGCATTAAAAATCCCAAACCAAACCCTACCCACAAATCCCATTTCCCATTTCATTCCAGAAATCTTATCATTGCACAAAATCAGCAAACACATAGAGAAAAAGAGAGAGAAACTATCCATGAAGAGAGAGAGAAAGAGAGAGAGAGCGAGAGAATAACAAGCAATTGAAGTCCATATCTGAAGAGACCCATTGAAGTCCAGATCCATGAGGAATACACAGATCTGTCATAAATCAGTTCCCCTCTCTCCTTTTCTCCTTCTTCTCATTCTCTCATTCTTTCTTTTTTCTCATTTTCTTTTTCTTCTTTTGTGTGTTTTAGAGAGAAAACGGAGGGGAAGAGAAAAAAAGAAAGAAAGAAAGAAAGAAAAAAAAAAAAAAAAACCTACCCAAAACAACGTCGTTTTGGGCAGTCGAACCATTCGAGCCAATACTTTTTGTGCTACGAAACATTTCTCTATAATTTTATTAAATAAAATAACAACAGTGTTACATGCTCAAAATAAAATCACAAAAAAATATACATAAAGTACATTGTATGGTTTAAATTCATTTTTTTGTATTTAGTTCTATGCAATTATCATTTCTTATAAGGGCCTAGCTTCTCTCCAGTCCCAGATCGGACTGGAGGGTGTTGTTGGGCCCATGGGAGCTCACTACAGGACCCTTTTCGATAATCTGAACCGTTAATGTGTAGAAATCATCGAGTACTATATGTCTATAAAAAATCACGCTAATCGGATATTGATAGTTTTGTGATCAAATCAGTTTTGTATAAAAAAAAATAGACAGTGAAAAAATAGACAATTGAGAGAAAACTGATCCCGATGAAATAGCTATCGATATCCAATCAACGTAATTTTTTTACAACCATATAGTACTTGATGAGTTATACACATTGAACGGTTCGGATTATCAAAACGAGACCTGACCTCCACGGATTTAATAGTACCCTCCAATCCAATCTAAGGCCAAGTTTGGGGTATGTAAAAAAAGTCAAAAAGTCAAAAAGTTACTCAAAAAGTTAAAAATTAACACTATTCACCAAAAGTCAACAATTACGCTGCACAACTCCCAATCCTAATTTTCCTCTACAAACCAATTTTTACAATTTTTTATTATACATTTTTTCATGAAAAGTCAAAAAGTTAACCCAAACATTCATATTTTTCTCTCAACTTTTAGTTCAAAAAGATAAAAGTACACTTATTTAAGACACCCCAAACAATCCCAAATCTAGAGGCAAGCCAGTGTTTCTCATAAAAAGAAGATCTTAATTACATTTATGAGCCACTATAACTAAAGAACAATGCCAATCTTTAAAAAAAAAAAAAAAGGAAAAATGCACGATTAGCATGACTTTCAAACCATTATTTGAATTATGCCTTTAATGAATTTATTAGCAATCATGCTAATCATGATCATCGGCACTTGTTTTCTTTATCAATTGATTAATTGATCTGCCCTAGGAGAGAGATGCTGTGGTGTTTGGGAAGAATTTTAGTTGGGTTTTTTCTCTCATTTTTTCTACTAAAGATAAAAATTCGCAAAATAAAAAAAAACATCAAACAAAAATATTACATCCAACCTCATAATCATTTTACTTTTTCTCTCATGAATATCACATCTAACCAAAAAAAACTCAACATATCTTTTCAAACACAAAAAAAAATTTCGTCAATAATATTCTATATCTAAAAAAATTACATAAAAACTCACTTTTCAAATTATTACCTAGAAAGCAAGGTTTGGTGGTAAAAAAAATCAATTGGGACCCTGTATCCTAAAATCAGAATTCGTTTTAGAACAAAATGAAATAGGTAAAGTTAAGAAAAAGCAATCCACTCCTCAAAATAATTAACTTTTTTTCCCCTTTCTTTTTTTTTTAAACCCCCCCCCCCCCCCAAAAAAAAAAAAAAACTTGCCCTTTTTTTTTTTTTTTTTGGGTGTCTTTGGCTACTTATAAAACACGAACAAGACCAAAAGTTGGCTTGGGGTTTTTTTGGGAATAGAGTTTTTTTAGTGATTTTTTAATTTTTTAGTTAAAATATGAGATGAAAGAAATTAATATATTTTGAATGATTTATTTTATTTTATTTTATATGAAAAGATATGTAAAAATTAAAATAAATAAAAAGAAATATTTGACTTTTAGTATTTGTTGATTTTTTAGTCTTTTTAATGACTCTTTAGCTTTTAATTTAAAATTACAACTTGCCAAACGAGACTTGAAGAGTTTGAGACCAAAATGTAAAAAAGTATCATGTGTATTTGGTTAATTTTATTGAGACTTTATGTAAAATCAAAACGATGTCCATCTTTTCATTATTTATTTTGAATGATATTAATGTTAAGATTTAAATTGTAACATATCATAAATTTTGGAGACCAAAGCAAATAACTTAAATCCCGTATTTTATAGATAATAATAATAATAATAAATTATTATTATTATTTATTTTCAAAGAAAAGTGGAGCTAACATGATGAAGATCCGCACATGCTTCTTGTTGAAGAAAACCCACTCAAATAGCAGTTGATTGACATACAGCCCAAAAGCAGACTAAATCAAATCTTTATCATTCTCCTTTTTGCACCATGATTTGGTTTTATGTGATGTGTGTCATTTATAATGGTTGGTATATTTTTTAAAATTAAAAATTAATAATAAAAAAATAAAATTTAAGAACACTCCGTCGATTTTCAATAATCAACTTATATAGGTAACTTTTAAACATTAAACACTTAATACAAAAAAAAATTTAAATAAAAAAATTATAAAATATAACTCAATAAACTACTACAACAAATAATGTCATTATTTCCTCAAGCTTTATTCACTTGTAACTTGACCAACAAACTCATTCATAATTCTAAACTTGATTGTCAACAAGTAGTATTTTTTTCCCCTCACTCTTACAAAGTCAACCTTCTTCCATTTATTTCAATATACTAGATCTTTTTTTTAGTATTAGTATTGAATTTGACTGTCTTAGAATTTTACATGCTCTATACAAATAAAAGACGAGAATTCGTGCACATCAAATTCTTCTATAGACTACCTATAACTCCTACATAATCTTTTGCTTATTCATTTTTGTTTTGTATATACGGAGCACAATCAAGTTGTTGATGCTTTAGCTAATGTTGCAACCTCCTTTTTTTGTTCTATTCAACTGCTTTGTTTTTGCATATTGTTTTGGAAAGGGATAGGTGTGTCCTTCCCTTTTCTCACTTTATATCTTTTGTATCAAAAGTTCTCTTTTTAAGTTATTATATATTTGCCTTGTTAAAAAAAATGAAATTATTTTCAACGCTAAGTAGTATACATATATATATATAATTGTCACTACAACATATAAGAATTTAAAATTAATTTTTTTATTTCTAAAAGTGAATTTTATTACAAAAGATATTAGGAACAATTTATAATGTCGTGAGAATAGTCGCTAAAATGTCATCTCAAAAAGTAAAAAAATAAGGTTTTTAGCAACAAAATTTTGAAAATGTCACTAATAAATACACTTTTAGGGGAAAAAATAATTTGATCTCAACAGGGTTTATTTTTTAGACAAAAAATTTGGTCGCAAAACGGATAATAATTCATCACTAATGTCTAATTTTTGTTGCTAAAAATATAATAATAACATTTTTTACAATAAAAAATATTTAATCCTTAAAAAATAATTTTATTCATAAATTTGATCTTTAAAACCTTTATTTTTTTATAGTTCATGTCATGCTTAAATAAGAGTTATTTAGTGTCAATGGGACTTCACTATAAATAAAAATGAGACTTACATGTAAATCATAATAAATGGACTTATTGTTTAAAAGATTCTATGATAATTAGTGACTTTTTTTCATCAAACACTATTAAAAACGTCAGTAATTTTTAATTTTCAACGACGATTTAAAAATTGTCATAAAAAATGTCACTAATTTTCAACTTTCAATAACTATTTGAAAAATTCGTCATAAAAAATCACTAGTTGTAAGTTTAGCAACAATTCATAAAAAATATGACAAAAAAAAGTTGTTAATTATTAATTTTTAGCGACATACATAAAAAATCATTACAAAAAATTATTTTTAGCGACAATTATGGGACTTATTTTCAATAAGATTTAATGAGAATTAAGTCCAATTATTAGGACTTATTGGTAATATATCCTAAATAAAAATAATATTTTATAATTAAATGTCATCTTAGTAAATATTTTATTTTAAAATAATATATTTTAATACAACCATATTATTTTGTATGTAAATTATATTGTTTTTACATCATTCATGTGCCTATAACGTTATAGAATTAGCATTGCTAGAAAAGGGAGCATTGGACGTGGAATCTTTTGCGACGGAAAATTTAAGACCGTGGCAAAAAATAGTATTTTATGCGACGATTTGTCACCTGTCGATTTTTTATTTATTTATTTTGGCAACACTATTTATTCCCCTGTCACAAAAGAAATTTCTTTTTGCTTCCCACGCCCTTTATCTTTGCCTGTTTTCCATATCGGTTTCAGTATCCTCTTCTTAGATCAAATCAAATAAAGAAAAAAAAAAAAAAAAACTGTCGCCTCTCCCAGTCGTCTCTTCCCATCTTGGAGCTCCAACAGCATTAGCGTAAGTTCCTGTGCAAAATACCGCCCAATCCGCTAAAACCGCACCGATCCGCATCAATCCGTACCGTTCTAACCGCTAACCGCGATTTAAACTTTAAAATTTATAATCCGCCAACCGAACCGCGCTGCTCCGCTATAGTTAATATATATATATTTTTTAACTTCTAATGAAATATCAATGTGAAAATAAGTGTGAGATAGATTTAAGATATGAAATTTATTACAAATTAGTGGTTATATATATGAAACATATTATGTAAAATTATTTTGTGTTATATATCTACAAAATATTATACAAATTAGTGTTATATATTATGCAAATGTATGATAATTAGTTAAAATGTTATTCAATCCGCCAAAAACCGCCCAAACCGCAATTTGTCAATTCGCTAATCTGCTAACCTGCCATTCGGTTTGTAATTTTACTCTCCAACCGCCCGAACCGCCCAAACCGCACACCCCTACGCGTGAGATATCCTCCTCTCATCTCCTTTTCTTTCCTCTCACACTCGCTCGCACAGACCCTTACCATCTCTCTCTCTCGCTCTCGCTGTTGCATTACCCTCGCAGTCTGTCTGTAGCAGCAGCGGCGATTTCCACCGGTTCTCCCTCCAGCATCTAGGTATTTCTCCTCTGCACTCCTCTCATCTTTTTCTCTTCTTTTGCCTTCATTGGAATCAAACCCTCTTCATTGGAACCCTAGAAAGTGGTGGGAGAGATTGGAGATTGAGAGAGAGGGGATTGGAATCTTAGTTTTAAATCTATATAAAACTTAATATTTGCATATTTATGGCTTAAATTTTAAATATTGAGAGATGAGAATTATCTATTTCAGTACCCCGTTTGGGAACATGCTAATTTAGTAACTTTTTGGCTATTTGGCTAAAATATGAGCTAAAAAAAACTAGTATGTTTGGGATGACTTTTTGACTTTTTACGAAAAGATGTGCAAAAAGTAGAGAGAAAAGAAAATCTTTGACTTTTTTGTATGGATTGTTGACTTTTTGGCTAATTTAGTAACTTTTTGACTTTTTGGCTAAAAGGGAGGGTTCCCAAACGAGGCCGAATGTTCTTCTTACAAGATGATACAAATAACAATACTCAAGACCATTCTCAGAGATCTAAATAACAATACTGCCTTCTCAGAGATCTAAATATTGCCCTCTTCATTTTAAATATTCCCTTCTCAGAGATCTAAATAACAATATTCAAGACCATTCAACTGATACCCACAAAGTATTATCTATTTCAATACTGCCCTCTTCATTTTAAATACTGTCTTCTCAGAGATCTAAATAACAATACTCAAGACCATTCAATTGATACCCACAAAGTATTATTATGACTGTAAACATGGATTTCCTTCTGCAACTTGATCACAATCAAGGTTTTATCCCAAATTATTAACTATTTTACCAAGGTCAAATGTATCCTCCTTCAAATTTCTACAATTTCAATGCCATATTATATCCTAATCCATGCAACCAGCATCAGAATAGGCTTGCAATCCTTGCCACCAAATTTCTATCTCTTTCACTTTTTTGGTACACTTTAATTAATTTTAATGCATGGTCCTCTTCGGAGCATTGTTATATATAGTAGTTGTCTATAATTACTATATAGTGAAAGCACACTAATATGTTCATGCAACAATGATTCATACCACTAAAAAAAATCCACTAATAGCACTAATGCATAGGGAATGCCAAAAAAAAAAAAAAAAGGCATAGCCCACTGCCACATCATTAGTGGTGCTATTAGAGCATCACTTTTAGTGCTCTCAACCATTACTCACTGTCACATTATTAGTGGTGCTATTAGAACACGACTTAGTGCTCTCAACCATTTTTCATGTTCATGTATGCACTTGGACAATTTTTACTTTCTAAAGGGATTGAAGCACATTAGGCAGTGAACCATATAATTTTCTCAAGTGTTGAATAACTATATAGTGAAAGCACATCAGGCAGTGTGAAACACATTATGCTTTTTGCTTGCATTTTCCAATTACTGAGTTCTAGTGCTTTCATCTTATCGGATTTGAATCATATGTTATTGTCTCAGTGTTTTAGGCGTTTATTATTCTTTCTTAGTTCTTTAGAAAGATTTTTCATGGCAGATAGTGTGGGTGAGATTTGGACCATATCTTATTCAACTTCCGTTATGAACTTTTGTTTGAGATTTTTGTTAGTTTTGTTCTTCAATGCAACCAAAATGTTCCACTAATTTATCTGTAGCTTTAAGCTGTCACATATGAAATTCTGTTTTTTATTACATTGTGCAACTTTGTCATGTTGCAGTAGCAGGCCATCATATGAGATGAAAAAAATTAATATATTTTAAATGATTTTTTTATTTTATACGAAAAGATATGTAAAAAGTAAAGTGAATAGAAAAGAATATTTGACTTTTGATAGTTGTTGATTTTTTTTGTCTTTTTAATGACTTTTTAATTTTTAAGTTAAAATTACAACTTGCCAAACGAATCCTGAAGAGTTTCAAACCAAAATGTAAAAATGTATCAGAGCAACTCCAACTACACTCTTTATTTTTTACTAGCTAAAGTACAAAAAAAGTATATTCTTTATTTTACCTAATTAGTTTCCAACCATACTCTTTATTTTAACTAGTCATTCAAACTAACTTAACCAATTTTTAAAATAAAAAATGCTATATAATTAACTGTATTTTTCATAGAATGCCACATACGCACCAAATGCTAATATGGTTGCCAATGTGACATTTGCAATAATATTTTTAAAAATAATATTTTTAATATTAGTTTTAAAAATATTATAAAAAATAAATTTTAACTAATATTTAATTTTTTTTTTTATAAAATGTATAGTATGTGAATATATACCAACATATGAATTTTGTGGAACCATCTTGAAGGTGAAGGGAGGGGAAGAATAAAACAAAACAATAAAGAATTTAAAAATAAATAAATAAATAACAATACAAAGGAAGTTATTCAATAATTGCAATTTATCAAATTAAGAACTGAAAGAACGCAAATTAACTAATCAAAAACCTTACAAAGGTCAATGAATAAAATAAGAAAAAAAAAAAATCATAAATAGCAAAGTTAGGAATAAATATCAAAATAAATAAACTATTTCTAATTCAAGTTGTTACAAATCTCCAATGTAGATGCCACAAATGCTCAACTAGGTCTGCTTGGAGTTTAGAATGAGTTTGTCTATCTCTGATGCGATAATGATTTTGAATGAATTCATAAAGTTCAGGTGTGCGCTCGTGTGACATTGTTGGAGGGAGACTTTCATCGATTGCATCATAATTACAGTCTATATTTTGTTCATTTCGCTAATCCTCAACAATCATGTTATGCAATATTATACATGTCTTCATAATAACTTTAAGGGTTTCAACTTTCCAAAAACTTGCAGGTCCTTGCACAATTGCAAAACGTGTTTGGAGTACTTTAAATGCTCGTTCGACATCCTTCCTTGCTGACTCTTGAGCTTTAGCAAAATGTATTTGCTTATTGCCTCGTGGAGATGGGATTGTTTTAACGAATGTTGACCATTGAGGATGTATATCATCAGCAAGATAATATCCCATTGTATAGTCATTTCCATTGATTGAGTAATTAACTTGGAGAGCACACCCTTCAGCGAGGAGAGAAAATATAGAAGAACATTCTAACACATTGATGTCGTTATGAGATTTCGATAATTCAAAAAATGCATGCCATATCCATAGATCATGGGAAGTCACTGCTTCTAAAATAATAGTTGGTTCACGAATGTGACCACAATACATACATTTCCATGCAGTAGAACAATTCTTCCACTTCCAATGCATACAGTTAGTGGCGGAGGGAGTGAACGCCAAGGAGGTCATGTGCCCCCCTGGATTTTGATTTTGATTTTTTTTTAAATTTTTTTTTGCAAACATAAGGAAAATATTTTAAATAAAAAAATTACAAAAATATTATTAGAGTGAAATGTCAATGACATTTTAAAATTTTGAGAACAATAATGGTTGTTTTAATTGAAAATGAAGAGACTACTATAGAAAATTTTTGAATGTAACGATGATATTATTATTATTGACATACAAGTATAAGTAATCTCACTATAAAGATATGAAATTTATTGAATTGCTAGTAACATTTGACATGTAAGATTCACTCTCTATGTGTTTATGCACTATTAATTTGTGATATCACATACCAATGATGATGTAGTATTATCATTGTTGAATGTAAAAACCTATAACTTACTCCACCTACCACTACCACCTACTACCACCTACCTACTCCACTCCATTAGTGCTCCACAAGAAGCAATTGCTCCATTTACCCTAATGCTCCATTAAGTTGTTTAGTGCTCCATTTTAGGTTAATTTAATTCCTCCATTTGTAACTCATTCTCCCTATAAAAGAGAGATCATTCTCTCCATTGTAAATACACAATACATACAAAAATATATATTGAATCAATCAATAATATCTATACATTAATTTCCTACATGGTATCAGAGCGGGTTTAGCACCTAGTATTTTTCGCTTCACCGGCGGGCGGCAACCTCGCCTTGGCCGCCCGCCGGACCTCAACCTACTCCGCTGCCACATTTCTTGCTGCCATTTGAGACAGTTGAAAGTTTTCTCCAATGCGTTGCAATCGCCTTGCAATGTCTTCCTTGCCGAGCATCACAAGGGAAACCAACAAAGCTTTAAGCTCCCACTTTGCTCCAGTGGTCAGAGACATCCCTTCAAATGCTCTACCAAAGCCATCTCCTCACCAGGGCTGCCAGCACGGATTTTCCCTTTATTCCGCTGGCGCCTCGTGTCCTTGCCTTGGTAGAAGTAGTTGAGCTGATGGAAGCAGCAGAGCCCTTTCTCGTCCTTTTTGGTGTATGCACTCATTCCACTGCAACTGCTACTAGTTTCTGCAGCCATATCATCATCAAATTCATTCATTGATCGCTCCTCTGACTGGAGCTTTGCTGCAAGCAATAATCTCCGCTGTCGAACTGCCAAGTAGTGGGCTAAATACTTGCCTACTTTCTCCAACCCTTCCTCATATTCACCAATTAGTATGTTGGCACATTCAAGAGATGCATTCTTCACTTCTGAAATTAAATCTTCTCTCCTGTGCATAAAAGCAATCCTCAGAGCCTCTTCCCCATCCCTTGCACTGACTAATAAATTGATCCCACCATTAACATCTCCACAGTACTCCAAGGCAATTTTGGCAGCTTCCCCAGGTTTACCAAGGGCTTGGAGTTCTTCACAGAGTTCATGTGCCAGTTGCATAACCTCCCATTCTCAAAACCTGTAGCTGGTTCTGGTGAAGCACAGTCAAGTGGTTGGTTTCAAGCATTCACAATTGCTTATTACATGCAGTACTTCGATGTTGACACAACAGACATCTTGGAGAGGATCAAGGATTCAATCATTCCATTTAGAGGAAGCTTTTCTGAGAAAACTGCTGACAACCCAGATTTGTATGGACCATTCTGGATCTGCACCACCTTAATATTTGTAGCAGCTGCAATCGGCACATTTGTTACCTATGTGGCACAGAAGACAGAAAAAAGAAGAATGGCACTATGACATAAATTTGGTGACTTGGTCTGCTGGTTTGTTCTATGGTTATGTCACTATTGTTCCTCTTTGCTTGTATCTAATCCTCAAATACTTCTCTGCTCCTTCTGGCCTTGTTCAGCTGTTCTGCCTCTATGGGTACTCCCTGTTTGTCTTCATTCCAGCTTTGTGTCTATCTATTGTTCCCTTAGAACTATTCAGATGGATAGTTGCTGGCATAGCGGGGTTCATGTCAGCATCTTTTGTGGCACTGAATCTTCGAAATCACATCGTGTCAGCGGGTGAAAGGTGGTTCTTGATTGTGACTGGGATCTTTTTGTTGCAGTTGGCTCTAGCTGTTGTACTAAAGCTTTACTTGTTCACTGTCACAGTATGATTCATAATATTAATGTAGGATCACCACCCTGCCAGAATTGGTCACCCAGTTCAGACCATGTCTCTATAGACCCTTCACATGGGCCGAGTACAAGGAGACTACATATTCTCTCCGGCTCAGCGATTTGGGGATATTTGGCTTTGATTTCTTCTCCAAGAATTGGAATACTCAGAAAAAGAAATCTGGGTCATCCAAAAAGAGAAAGCACTTGCAGTAATGTCACCAACCTTATTTTATTCATGCGGGGATCAAACCCGATCACCATTTTACACAAAAAAAAAAAAAAAAAAAAAACACAACCCATAACCACCACACACAACCTGGCCCACTTCTTCGCCTCTTCAGCTGTTCTCTTCTTTCTTGCCTTTTGTCTTGGCGTCCTTACCGGTGCTGCCTCCGTGTTTCCACGCCGCCGAGCACGTTCCTTCCCGTTGCTTCCTCAACCGTCACATATGGCGGTCCTCCAAATCTGAGCATCACGGTGGCCTTCCGCTTCAGTTTCCTTTTTTTTGCCTTCAGCCCACATATCTCTGCTCGGGCATCCTTATACATGCCCTGGAGCAGCCATTGGGCGTTTAACTGACTGCACCTCATTAGTTCTACTCTGAAGCCGGCGACAGGTTTTTGACCGCGCCTGGTCTCAACGCATGATCTTAATGTGTAATAATCGCCTCAATATCCGACTGAGCAGTCATTATCTGCTCCACTGACACAATCGGATAGTTCAACGGCGCAAAACCAGAAAGGGCTTGTCCAGGGGCTCTTGGTTGAGGTTCAAGGGCCATATTCCTGGGTTTGTGGCCTCGTTGAGGTCGGGAAGAGGGTAACCACGGGACGAAGAGGCTATATTCTGGGTCACGGGGCGGGAAGAAGAAGCCATTTTCAGGGCAATGAAGAGTTTTTCGGAGTTTTTTTCCGCAGGTGTTTTTGCCTCAGCCTCGCCTTTGTTTAAATAGGCAAGGCAGACACGCGCCTCACGCGCCTCTCAGCGCAAGACGACAAAGCGGCGCGCCTTTTGATAGCTCGACTTTTGATGGATGTCGGGCACACCTTTTATGGCACGCCTTTTGATGGCGCGCCTTTTGATGGCGACTTTTGATGGCTGTCGGGCACACCTTTTGATGGCACGCCTTTTGATGGCACGCCTTTTGATACGATTGGGCACGCCTTTTGAGGGTGCGTGCTCCATTTACCCTAATGCTCCATTAAGTTGTTTAGTGCTCCATTTTTGGTTAATTAATTCCCATTTGTAACTCATTCTCCCTATACAAGAGAGATCATTCTCTCCATTGTAAATACACATACATACAAAAATTATATTGAATCAATCAATAATATCTATACATTAATTTCCTACAATCATTATATTAAATTTTTAATCAAATTTTCTATATAAAAAAAAATCATTATATAATTTATTTTAAGATTTGTATCCATATATATATATATATATTTTGGTATTGTTCATGATACACTAGTTACAATAACATTATTTTTTGATGTTTCTCGAAATCAATTGTAAAAACTTGCGTGAAATATTTTTGTAAAAATTTTCGATATTGTAATTAAATAAGTCCATTTTTTTTTTGGTATTGTCTATAATGTACTAATTACAAATAACATTATTTTTTTTGATGTTTCTCGAAATCAATCGTAAAAACTTACGTGAAATATTTTTATAAAAATTTTCGATATTGTAATTAATAAGTGCCCCCCTCTAATTTAATTTTCTGACTCCGCCACTACATACAGTCAATGCTCCCCAACATTTCAAGAAACCCACGATTTTTTCCCACAGCTAGTAATTAAGCAATGTCATATTTATTTGGTGTTCTCAAGTACACATTTGAAAAAATTGCAACCACTGCCTCAACAAACGTTCGTCAACTTTTATTGCAGTGCTTTCTCCAATCCTCACATAATCATCTACAGAATTTGCCACTATCCATAAGCGAGCATCCTTATAGCAGCTGTCATCTTTTGAAAGGAAGACAGACCAAGAACTCCAACAACATCTTGTTTCTGGGCAAAATAAGGATCATATGCTTCCACCATAGATAAAATATGAAAAAAGAGACATCGATTCACCCGGAACCTCCTCCTAAATAAATTGGGAGGATATGTAGGAGTTTCAAAGAAGTAATCTTGATAAAGTCTTTTGTGGCCTTGAATTCGATTACCATAAATAACCACTTGACCTTGAATGGAACCACGATGTAATCCCAATCGTCTCTCATTATTTAGTTGTTCTTCTTCTGAAGCAGTTATTGCAAATATCTCTAAGTCACTATCAGAATCAGAGTCATCAATAATTATATTCATTACACTATTGCGAGCCATATCAGGCAACTTCAATTTTTCTGCAAAGTCAAATTTATAAACATATCAAACAACTTCCAAAATCAAAACACCAACAATTTACACAATTTGTATTTGATTCATTAACTAATAGAAATGACCTGTAGATAAGTAGCACTTCAATCCAACATACAACAAGCAATTATATTTAGCCTTGGAGTACTTTAGCAAGCATTCAATAAGAATTTCACTCAGTAATTAAATTATTACTAGTTCAAGCATTCAACAATATGTAGTTCCAAAATAGTTTTTAACATATAATAATTAGTTCCAATATAAACTACATAAAAAACATAGTTTTGCCTACGATGGAGAATCAAATCCAACAATAAATAAAATAAAAAAAACATAGATCCAACAACTATCTAAATTTTTTGGATAGTTTCAACAACTAAATCTTTTTTTGGAAAATTTCATTGGCGGCGCAATGGACGTATTTGCTTGCAATGGAGGCAGACCACTCGTATCTATTGAACATTATTCGCTCTTCTCCTTTAATTGTTCCATTCGCATCTTCTCTTTCTCATTATCAACCTTTTCTTGTTCTGTTTGAGTCCTCTTTTTCTCATTATCAATCTTTTCTTGCTCTTGAAGATACGACCTTTCATACATCTCTATTTCTTGTCATTCATTTTCTTTCTATCTTCCTTTAAATCCTCTAATAATATTAAAATAGGCGACCCTCCTTCATTTCCATGATCTTTACTCTTTCTTTTATTCAAACGTTCATTTTCAATCTTCCTACCCGGTGGTCTTTCCAAGTCTACATTGTCATTATGTGAGGCATCATTGTCCTCTAAATTGATTGTACCCGGTGTACAAGGAGAACAAACGCCCGGAGTTGCCACTTTTTTTGTTTTTTGTTTCTTCATGCTATATTCCTCTCGCCATTTTGGTTGATCTCTTAACTCATGCCAACAATGTTCAAATGAAAATGACGATTTGTACAACTCTTTGTATAATTTCTTCGCATCATCAATCTGAATAATAGATAAAATAACACTAATTATCATGAGATCAGACAATTCCAACGATAATAAGTATAAAAAGTCTCAATGGCATTAATACCTTCTCTTTTTCAGTCTTTCCACTTTGATTCAACCTTTGGATTTGGGTGAAGCACGCACTGAACCTATTCGTGGCAAGTTGAATGGCTGACCAACGATTCATCAAAGAAGTTTGACTATGACTAGATGAAAATGTTTTGAACTGGTGGAAATATTCCCACACTCTTAACCAATATGTCTTTGATTGTTGTTCATTCCCTTGCACCGGATCTAAGCTAATGTTAAGCCAAGCCGATATGATCATGCTGTCTTCTTCTGTAGTGAAGTTCCTACCTCGTTGTGATTTCTTGGTTGTTTCTATTTGAGGAGAGATTGGGGAAGCTTGATCCCTTGGTGAAGAGGTTCATCCACAAATTCATAGTCGGCCCCATCATTCATCAGGTTGGTGTAATATGTACCATTTTGTTGATGATTCATCTATATATATAAGGTAAACATTTTTTCAAATATTAGAATTGCAAATGGAAACATCATGGTTAATGTTTATATGCATGTGACTTTGTTATATTAAAAAATATCAGATTCGATATAACTATCACAACTAATGAGAGTATGGTGGCAGCAGATGGAAATTGAACATGTTTCAGACCACAAGTTTCGGTTCAGAATCGTGGGTCAGTTCCAAGGTGATAATAGATGGAAGCTCAATGATATTGATGGCAGTGAGTACAACCAAAAAAAAAAAAAACTCTTTATACTCTGCTATTTCTTAGTGTATTTCCAAGATGTTGATGGGTTTAATGCTTTATCAGATATTATGTTTTGGGTTCCTTTCTATTTGTTGCAGATCACTCCAACAAGTTATGCCATTTTTGCACTGATTTACTTTAATCGACTTGGAATACTTTTTTTTCGTGATTGCCTAGAAATGTTTCACAATTGACAATTATATATGAATTTTGAATATAGAATCAGATTCAACAGCAACAATTGACAATTATATAATCATGATTCTAGTACTAGTACAAGTACAAGTAGTAGTGGTGGTGACATTGTCATTATCAGCAGCAACAATTGTAGCACCACCTTGCCCAGGGAAAAAAAGTTTAAAGCAAAATTCAAACATTTCAATGAAAGCATTTCAACATACTGTTTTCTTTCTAAAGCGAATCAATTAGGAAAAGAGTACATGGGTGTTAAACTAGAATGAGCTGAGATCTTAAAGCAATAGTTGAAGTACTAAAATATGTTGTATATTTTTTTTGGTATGAAGTGGGTTCTAAAGAAACAACAGCAAAATCAAAATGAATTGGGTAATTTGCCATTTCACAAGAATCAGCAGGCTATAATTAAATAGAAAGGGACCTATCAATAATAATGACGTGTATCAGCTCAACTATATGAATTTTGGCTTCCACATCAAGATACAAAATTGACTGCAAAAAGTAGATACAAGCTTTCCACTTCCCACAGATTTATGGAGCATAAGTCAATGGTGCCATCTGAAAAAACACATACAAATAGTAAAGAAATATGCCTAATCCCATACAAAATTATGGTTCGATGCCTAATCTCATACTTCAACCTAAAACTCCAAAGAGAGTTGGCTAATGTTCAAAATCATCTAGATAGTCCCCTTCCACATTGAAGGACTTGACATGTGAAACTAAGTGAGATATACATGGTCATATATTATTAGATTAGAATTTTATCAAATTAGACATTAATTATGTTTAAAAAAAAAAATCAATGCTATATAATCATGAGACATAACAAGTCCAATAACCAATATAACAACCATAAAATCGTTCACTCTAATGAAAATCAAACTTTAAAGACAAGTTGAACTCCAAAATTTCAACAATTTTAATAGTAATATCATCAATCTAACGCCAATCAACACATGACATGAGCACATGTAAAAAGAGTATAACAAGAATATTCGGAACTTGAACTATATAGGAAATTGTCGCCATAGTATGGACAATAATGAATGATCTAATTAGTGGTAATAATAGACAAATTTTAGTATATCCTTTGTAAAAATAAAAACTCCACACCTACTCTACCTTAGTGTGGTAGGTGAGTGAGTTAGTATATTATGTGAGTGTGTTAGGTTAGTATTAGTGTGGTAGATAGTGGAAATATATAGTGGTAGATAGTGGAAATATATAATATGTAAGTGGTATATAATGGGTTTAATGGGTTATGATGATGTTTGTAATATCTCTATAAGGAGTGTCATTTGGTCTTGTAAAAATAAGATATTGAATACAATCTATCAATAATATCAATACATTAATTTTCTACATGGTATCAGAGCAATAGGTTAAGCTCTTAGTGTTCTTTGCCTTCTGGCGGGCGGCATTCTTTCCTTGGCCGCCCGCCGGACCTTAACCTATTCCACTTATTTTCTACACATACCTTCCCATCACTGCCCAAAACCTCTCAGCAGTCATTACTCACCTGGGTCCTCAATTTCAAGCACCAGCAATGCTTACACTGCTCTCCAAGCATGGAAATCAGCAAATCACAGATGACCATTAGGGATTTTGTCCACAAGGGTTGACTCAAATGTGTGTTCTTACAAAGGAGTCTTCTGTGCAAACCCTCAAGATGGTTCAACAACAGTACCAGTCATTGCAGGCATAGATCTCAACCATGCAAATGGTGGTCATTGTTGGTTTTGCTGACTAGCAGTGGTTCATGGTTCTTTGCTTCTCTGGATTATGGCAGTATTTCTGCAGTGGGAACCGTGAAATGGTGAGAGAGATTGAGCTATGCGGGTTAAGTATACTCTGTGTTCAGTCTACTCTGTGCTTCAATGCTGCTTCTGCAAAAGCTTGTGCTGCTTCTGCATCAGCTTCCGCTGCTTCTGCCTCCCGTGCTGCCTCTTCAGCTTCTGCTATAGCAGCTTCTGCTTCTGCAACTGCTTGGGCAGCAGCAACAGCAGCCTCTTGTGGATCCATACTCCTCATCCTAGCCAATTCCAAATCAACCTGAGCTTTAGTTGGAATATTGATATCATCCTTGTCAATTTTTGGAGAAGCCCTCTGCCTTCCCTCCAGGAGTAGTCCAGACAGAGAACCACTAGAAACTGCAAGAGGCTTAACATCATCAATTTCTTCATCACTTTCAACTGATGTACTAGGAGCCATAGCGTTCTCATCCTGTTTAGGGGCAGGCTGCATCCTTTTAAGGGCTAACCTAGCCTTTTCTCTAGAGCCCCATCCATTCGCCATTCCCGTCAATGGCAGCCAGATCTCAGCTTGGTTTGTGAAATTATGCAACTAGAGGTTTTGGATGAGGAGGATCGCAATCAAATATTAGGCCCACACAAGAAAGTTCAGCAGTGGATCGAAGATACGAAGCTCGCAACGAGACTTCATTTTGAGGAAATTCACAGTCTCTCTCTTATTAAAGTCCCATCTTTTTATTTCTTTATTTTCTTTATCCATTATTTTCTTTTATTTTATTTTTATTCTTAAACAAAACACCACCAACAACATTTTCCAACCTTGTCATTTATTCATCTCGGGGATCAACCCGATCACATTTTTTACACCAAAAAAAAAAAAAAAAAAAACCCCATAACCACCACAAACAACCGGCCTCACTTCTTCGCCTCTTCAGCTATTCTCTTCCTCTTGCCTTTGTCTTGGGCGTCCCTTGCCGGTGCTGCCTCCGTGTTTCCCACGCCGCCGAGCACGTTCACTTCCCGTTGCTCCTCAACCGTCACATATGGCGGCCCTCCAAATCTGAGCATCACGGTGGCCTTCCGCTTCAGTTCCTTATTTTCTGCCTTCAGCACACATATCTCTGCTCGGGCATCCGTATACATGCGCTGGAGCAGAGCCAGTTGGGCTTTTACCTGCTGCACCTCAGTTGTTCTACTCTGAAGCCGGTGCGACAGGTTGTTGACCGCCGTCATTGTCTCAACACAAGACCTCAATGTATAATAATTGGCCTCAATATCAGATTGAGCAGCCATTATCTGCTCAACTGCCACCATCGGATAGTTCAACGGCGCAAAACCAGGGGGGCTTGGTCCAAGGGCGCTTGGTTGAGGTTCAAGGGCTATATTCTAAGTTGTGGCCTCGTTGAGGTCGGGAAAGAGAGTAAGACCACGAGACGAAGAGGCTATGTTCTGGGTAGCTGAACGGGAAGAAGAGGCCATATCAGGGTTGGTTGTAGAGTGTTTCAGGGATAATCTCTCTCAGCAAAAACGAAGAGGTTTTCAGAGGTTTTTCAGCAAGTGTTTTGTTCTGTCTAAGCCTCAGCCTCCGTCTTCGTTAAATAGCCACAACAGCCACGCGTATCGCGCGCCGCTCGGCACTAGACGACAAATCGGCACGCCTTTTGATGGCTCGACTTTTGATGGCTGTCGGGCACGCCTTTTGATGGCACGCCTTTTGATGACACGCCTTTTGATGGCACGCCTTTTGATGGCACGCCTTTTGATAAGATTGGGCACGCCTTTTGAGGGTCCGACAAGACTCGGTAAACTGTCCCGACATTGATTCCGGTTAGCTTCTATAAGGGTCCGACAAGACTCTGTAAACTGTCCCGACTTTGATTCCGGTTAGCTTCTATATGGGTCCGACAAGACTCTGTAAACTGTCCCGACATTGATTCCGGTTAGCTCCTATGTGGGTCCGACAAGACTCGGTAAACTGTTCCGACATTGATTTCGGTTCTCAGCTACAACAGTTCGACACAGCCATATAGTGTCTTCTACAACGGTCCGACATGACCTTGTAAACTGTTTTCTACAACGGTCCGACATGACCCTGTAAACTATTTTCTACAACGGTCCGACATGACCCCGTAAACTGTTTTCTACAACGGTCCGACATGACCCCGTAAACTGTTTTCTACAACGGTCTGACACGACCATACAGTGTCTCCTATCCACTTTTATTTTATTTGTCAGATTATTTTTTTCCTGTTTTGTTACTCTCTCCAAACTCAAGTTGGTTAGTTCCTAACCCCCTTGAGTTTGAGGGGGGCTGTTGAATGTAAAAATAAAAACTCCACACCTACTCTACCTTAGTGTGGTAGGTGAGTGAGTTAGTATATTATGTGAGTGTGTTAGGTTAGTATTAGTGTGGTAGATAGTGGAAATATATAGTGGTAGATAGTGGAAATATATAATATGTAAGTGGTATATAATGGGTTTAATTGGTTATGATGATATTTGTAATATCTCCTATATAAGGAGTGTCATTTTGGTCTTGTAAAATAAGATATTGAATACAATCTATCAATAATATCAATACATTAATTTTCTACATCCTTCATAATACATATTAAAATTAGCAAACATGTTTTAGGTGGGGTTCTTTGAAATAAGACTCCACGCTCTACAGGCCCTTGCTTTGCCCTGTCTCTACTCCACAACAACCCATAAAGTTTCTTCTAATCCCACTTAGAACAATCACAACTTAGAAAAAGTCTCCAAATTCCTAAAAAGCCAATACTCAAAGCATGCCCATATGAAATGCAATGCTAAAACAGACTCTGCTAACCTTTGTGATCTAATTGCACTGAGCAAAACCTTTACATGACACTGAACCATGCATAGTTTGAATAGAATGATGTGAAAAAATGAGTGAGAGAAGGGTTTCACAGGTTTAAAGGGAAAAAAATACAGTTAGTGTGCAAATGAAATCCACAATTCACACGTGCAATAAATGATTTCATAAATTAATCCAGTTGAAGGGAGATCACAGGGAGGGAAATAGGGGGTTTGTAGAGAGGTTTGGGAAGAGGGTTTCACATATAGGAGATGTCGGAAGATATGGTTTGGTGGTACAGAGTGAGGGAGTTGCAGAGATGGGGAAAGGAAGGTTCAACATAGGGTTTTGCAAGTAGGTGCGTTGAAGAGGGAGTGATGAGTGCGACAGGGTTTTGCCGACCATGAAGAGGAAGAATAGATAGATTGAGAAGGATGCATACCTGAATATGTGAAACGATGCCTAACAGGCCTTTTAACCAGCCCGTTGAGGGCCCAAAATGTATTGTGGTTGGCTAAAACACCTAGCACGCCTATTTTAGCCACCCTTTGGAGTTGCTCTCATGTGCATTTGGTTATTTTATATTGAGACATGTAAAAATCAAAATGACGGTCCATCTTTTCATTATTTATTTGAATGATATTAATTTAAGAATTAAATTTAACATATCATAAATTTTGGAGACCAAAGTAAATAAATTTAAAAATTAAAGTGTTCCTGTATTTATAGATAATAATAATATATTATTATAGAGATTTTTTAAGATTCATGATATTAAGATTTTATAAGATAATTATATACAATATTTTCATAATAGTTAAAATCCTTCAACTTTTTATAGAGAAAATTCGACTCAGAAAAATTTAAAATTTCACAGAAAAATTTTAAATTTCTCTAGTATAATCACAGAGAAATTTTGAAATTTCTCCATAAAAATTAAAATTTATCTAGTCAGAGCCGAAATTTCTTTGAATTGGGCAAATTTCTCTGAGTCAAATTTTTCTATGAAAATGTTAAATGACCTTAACTAATAAAAAAAATATTAGACCTCTCCTACTACTATACAAAATTGGAAAGGGATATTTCACTAATTTTTTTCTATTATTATTATATATTTTTTTCACCAGAAAGTGATGAAGATCCGCACATGCTGCTTTGTTGAGAAACCACTCAAATAATCGTTAATTCTTTGTCATTCTCCTTTTGCCACCATGATGTTTTATGAGATGTGTAGTGTCATTTTATAATTGGTTGGCATTTTTTTTTAAAATTAAAAATTAATAATAAAAAAATAAAATTTAAGACCACTCCGTCGATTTTCAAATAATCAACTTATATAGGTAAATTTTAATCATTAAACACTTTAATCAAAATATTTTAAAATAAATTTTTTTACAAATATAACTCAATAAACTGCTACAACAAATATTATTTGCTCAAGCTTTATTCACTTGTAGCTTGACCAACAAACTCATCATAATATCAAAACTTGAATGCCAACAACTAACATTCACTCTATTTGTTTTCAGTTTTTAAAATTTACTTCCTAAAATTTTTATTTTTTTTTTTCATTTTTTTTTTGTTGCTTTCACTAATTTTTTTTAATATTTTAAACAATTTTTTTTTTTTAATTTTTAGACACATATAACATAAATACACTTAAATGTATAATATTTATAAAAAAAAGTCTTTAAAAAATTCACTAAATACCAAAAATAAAACAAAAAATATGAAAAATTCAATACATTTTTCATATTTTTGTATTTTATTAATTTTTTAAAATATTTTTTCACAAATATTTACTATTTAGATACATCTAAGTATATTTTTCAAAAAAACTCAATTTCTAAAAAATTGAATTCAGAAAACTGAAACCAAACATATTAATTTTTTTCCCCCTCACTCTTACAAAGTCAATATTCTTCCATTTATTTCGATATATTAGAACTTTTTCTTAATAATTATATTGAATTTGATTGTTTTAGAACCTTCGGTAGTACTATATGTACCAATTAGTGTACCAACTCTTATTATGATATTATTATTGACCCAACTCATAAATCACATTACAAATACCAAATACCTCTTAAATTATGCCACATCATCAATTGATATACTAATTACTATACTAATTGGTACATATAACATTATTCTAGAACCTTTCATGCTCTATACAAGTGATAGATAAGAATCCACGCATATCAAATTCTTTTATAGACTACCTATAACTCCTACATAATCTTTTGCCTATTCTTTGTTTTGAGTTAATCAGTTTTGTTGTTTACAACGTTTGAGTTAATCATTATCACTATTATTGTTGATTTAATTAAATTGTTGTATTATCTACATTTATTATTTATACCCGACCTTAACTTTCAGAGTTGATAAAATTTCAAACAACATTATTCTATGCATGCAGAAGCTGGAAGTTCACAAAATATTTGATATCTCATTTGTATAGATAAGACTTTTTTGACAGTGAAATCAGATGATAACCAGAAGAGAGCATGCCCCATCTATTGGGGAATTATTAACAAGATGAGTTTAATAATATTTGGTATAAAACTTGACAAGGATGGATTAAGTGTAAAATCCTGAAGGTTGTGCAATTATTTCATACCTATTTCAATGCTAATTATGCAACAGAAAACAATTCAATACTCCCTATTCTTTTCTCATCCTCATTGAGTTATTATGCTTGGTCCATGATTTCTTCTTTTGTCAAGTGTTGGTTGATCTCGGTTGCATGGACTCTCCATTTGAGCCCGAAAGCAAAATTCTTTTAATAAGGTAGAAAGCCAATGTTCATATTTCTCACAAGAAGGAACCAAAAAAATAATAATAATAACAGTGAGAACTTTGACATCTAAAAAATAT
Source organism: Camellia japonica (assembly GCA_030407325.1). Taxonomy (NCBI): domain Eukaryota; kingdom Viridiplantae; phylum Streptophyta; class Magnoliopsida; order Ericales; family Theaceae; genus Camellia; species Camellia japonica. Next base: position 158,921,662 of record JAPPVO010000014.1, on the reverse strand, counting down.
GCGTTTGTCTTTTATTTTTATTTCGTCAGTCCAGGTGACTAGATGCAAACAACATTAGATTTCAGCGGTCAGTTTCCAATACCGGGTGAAAGAATGCAATTTCTTGTTCTCCTAATAGTTCATCCAGATGAGAAATTGCACCATAAGTCTGACATTGTAATACCCTAGGTTTGATTGCAGTTATTTACCACATAAGGCTATTAAATGACACATGCCATATGGACTACTCCCCAAATAAGACAGTAATGAGTACGAGGCTCATATATGATGAAATGTTGATTTAGAAATTAGTTCATAGTTCCAACACACACACACCGAACAATATTTGATTCGTAATATCACGTTCTCCATAGCATAACAGACAGATCAGTACCTCAGATTCAGCCAATTGAAGGTCAGCACATCTCTTTTTGTACAGCACCTCTGTTCTTTTAAGCTTATTGGTTTTCTGGATAAGAGAACTCAACTGAGAACTTGATTCTTCCAACCTGGAAAAAATAATGAAGCAAACATAAGTTCTCAGTCCAATTAACTCAACCAAGGACAGACTTGTCTTTGAACATAGTCCACCATAACTTGATCAATGAAACAAAAAAATCAAGGAACGTTACAAAAGTAAAAGAAGCGGAAATAAATAAACAAGCTGAAAAAATTACACCAAAATAAATACATAAAATGTAGCTAATGATCGAGGGTAAAAAAAAACACGACACACTTAACACATCCAATAAAAAAGAAATACTGAAATTGCTAAATGAAGGGCCCAAACATGCGGATTTTATAAAATTACAGGCACATAAACCAGTCTCAAGTTCAAGGCAGTGCAAACCTTAAGAATGCATATTTAGGAAGTAATGTAGATTTATTTGGAATATTCAAAGTTTAAAAATAAAAAGTCTATTAGACCATCTTCAACGGTGAACCAAACTTTGCATCAGATTTGAAATTTGGTGAAAAAGTCACTTTTTGGAGCTCCAATGGTTTCACCAAATTGGTATTAAAATGAGAATGGAACAAAAAATTCATCAAAGTGAGAACAGGCTCCAGATTTCACCATTTCACTGTGCGTTACCGTTGAGGTGGGCCAACCGGTCAACCAACCGGTTGTCCGGCCGGTTGACCAACCGGTCGACCGGTTCCCTTTCAAATAGGTAGGTTCAAACCGGTCAAAAAGGTTCAAACAGGTAAAAAAAAATAAAAAAAAAAAAAATTTTGCTTTACCGGTCGACCGGCCGGTCAACCAACCGGTCGACCACTTCACTTTTGATGCATGGTTGGAGCAAACCGTATCATGATGAAAAATTGGCTTTTTTTACTCAAATTTGATGAAAAATTTGGTTCACCGTTGGAGATGCTCTTAGTAATTGCAATTACCTCAAATTATTCTTTTTGATACCCTCAGCTGCTTGACGTCAAAATCAGAAAATGCTTTTGAAAGTCCATGGACAAGAACGATTACTGCTTGCATTTGCTTACTCTGTTCATTTTCTTTCGCTCCAAGCAATAATATAGCATTTTGCATCTCTGGATAACAGCCATAAGCCAATTTCTATGTTCATCAGCTTCCCTTAACTCATTTGTCTTTAGTTCAAGCTTCTGATTCAATTTGTTCATTTCTGCCTTATCAACATCAATTTGCTCCAGCACCTCTTCCAACTCACCCTTTGTTAAATCTAATTCCTTGCTTCTCTCATAAACTAATGTTAGCAGCAAACTTGCCTGGTCTTTTAAATTGTTGCTCTCCTGAGAAGCTAGCTCAAATTGAACCCTTCCTTCATCCAATGCAGCTGATAGTTCAAGTGCTAACTTGTCCTTTTCTTTCAGCGATGCTTCAAGTGAAAGGACCTCCTGCTTTAATCCGCCCTTCTCTTCAATCATCAATCTTGATTCCTCTTCATTTTTCAGTGCTTTCCGTTCAAGGGAAACTCGAATTTCATTTTCATGCAAATACTTTCTGTTCAAGTCATTAATTTGTGACTGGGCATCCTTAATAGCTTCCTTGAAAATAACTCCACACAGCCCTTGCATGACCAAGGATTCAATATCTGAATCTCCAATTTCACACTTGCTGGTAGCTTCAGCATCTTGAGAAGCTTCTCCATAAATGATTTCATAGACCTCTTGCATGGCAATAGATTGCAACGCTAACTCTTCAGTGTCACGGTTGATCTGGGCAGTTACCTCCCTCAGAACACATTTATATACCTCCTCAGAGACCAAAGCTTCTATCTCTGCATCCTTCGCATTAGATTTAAGATTACTTATTGATTTTAGCAAATTTGCTTCTGTCGAAGCATGGTGCAACATCTGGTCAGAAGCATCAGAAACTTGTGATGATAGACACTTCACTTCCTTTCGTTTATCTGCAAGCGACTCCCTGAGTTGGTGATTTTCTGAAAGAAGGCCGTTGAGCCTATCCTTTAAGTTGCCAAGAGACTCGACATTGTTGCTCAATGTAGCAATTTTTTCATTTTCCACAAGGATGTCATCCAATTTCAAAATGACCTCCGGGATCTTCTTCCTCAACATGTCCAAATCTTTATCCTTCCGAAGCGGCAAAGAAGATCCCTTCACTTTTATTTTTGAGTAATCCCGCTTAAGACCGAAGTAATCTAAAGTCAATTCCTGTACATTAGATCCATGTTTCCTCCTCATCTTTGTTATCATAGTATTAACATGATTCACCATTTCATCCTTTGGCATTTGCTTTAATTGGGCAGCATCCCAGTTCTCAGGCATACCATTTTTAGACTCTTTACCATTTCCATCCAACATTGAAATTGATGGCAAAACATGATTGCTCAAAGCTTTGCAGTGAAAATGATCCATGTCACGAGACCCATGAGAATTTAACTGTCCAGTTTCAGCATTGGATAGTGACTTTAAGATCACATCTAATTCCTTGCGTAAATTTGAAACCTCATTGATCCTTTCAAGCCAGTTCACGCTTTGGCTGCCACAAAGATGAGCATTTTGATCCCATAATTTAGCTTCAAAATCTTCGTGGATACTCCTAATTGAACTCCGTATCACCATTGTTTCAACCTCCCTCTGAAACTCCTGCTCCTGCTGCCACTCACAAAGTGATGCCTTAGCCAAGCGAACCATATCATCCGCCTGTGTACAGATAGTATCCACTGTAGTTTTCAGAGTATTGAGTCTTTTATCTACACCCACCAAGCTTTCAGATGCCTCCATTGGAAGAATTCCACCCAATCCCACCAATTCTGAACCAGAAGCAATCTTTCTCATTGAACTACACCCTCTTATGTTATCAATATCTTTCTTGAGCTTCTTAATCTGGTCCATGGCCACACTTCTTAGGCCGCATAAAGATTCCCTCATCTTGTCATGCTCCACTACAGCATCAGGAAAGCTACAATACAACCCATTTTCCAAACTTCTTTGCTCTCGGTGTGCCATTGGAGACCCTGATGACACACTTTTATCAGCACCCAAATTTGTGAAAATGCAATCTCTCCTTCAGACTGGCCACCTCCAATTCTTTGGCAGCAATTTTCTCCTCCGCCACTCGTTCAACAGCTTTCACCATCCTCGAAATAGTCAACCAGTCATTAATATCTTCCAAATAGGAATCCAAACCCTCCACAAGGTCAACACCCAAGTTCTCATTTTCTCTAACACTACTGACCTCTTGCTCTAATCCATCACTAATTGAAGTGACAACACTACCCACATCTGTCAAACCCACCATAACCTCTTCACTCTATATCTATATCTATATCTGTATATCTTTTTTTGTTTAAAAAAAAAAAATTTAAAGAAACACCAAGAACACAGAAAATTAAGCTCAATTCAACATTCATACAAAAAAACCCAACACCGAAAACACAGAAAATTAAGCTCAATTCAACATTTTAACCGTATAAACTGAAACAAAAACAGAAATTGAACTTCAAATGTAAGAAAAGAGAACTTACAGGCGAAGAAAGATGAACTCAGAATCACTTTTCAACAGTCAAAAAGTGGTTCCAAAAGCCCTAAACAACTGTTCAAAGTCTCTGGTTCGCTCTAGCAATGCTTCCTAACACCATTTAACCGTTAAAACTGTATGGTGCATTCATTAATATTATATGGTAGCTAATGTTCATAATATTACTTTAATTTATGCATTTATATAAATGTATTAAAATTAATTTTAATGTTCAAGTTTTAAATAAAAGTTCAAAAGATAAAACATTATTTATTCAAGGTAGTATACATGAAACTAATATTTCAGTTCTCAAAATGATTTGTTAGAACGATATTACTCTTCCTGAAGATTGGGTTACAGTTAATGAAAATTATTTTCAAAGTCAACAATCTTCTACTAGTCAAGATATTCAAACTATTTAACAATTTAATAATGATTTAGTTCATATACACTTTAATTGTCTTCCTAATCACTCATCCCGTCACAGTACTTCTAGTATTCCCACCAACTTAGAAGATGATAAAATATTTAATACACCTTTATTTACTCACAAAGATAGGAAATTTCATATTTGTAAGCATTCAGATAATAAATTAAAAGGAATAAATAATTCCTCTACTTTCCAAATTAGTAAACCAATTTATTCAACTCACACACATCTCCATGAAGATGAAACCACATCTCAGGATTCACCTACTCAGACTGATTTCCTGTTAACTCACAATTATTAACTCTTAGTAAACTTTTTACTCCAGTTCTTAATCAACTCCATGCTAAATTTAAATCTAAAACAAATAAGTTTAAACGACAAACCTATAGAAATAATTATAATGAACACCAACAATCCAAGATCACCAAGAAATGGTATAAATCTATGAACGAAATAAATACTGAAATTCACTTCTTTGATTATCTTGAAAATTATTATCAAAAGATAAATATTATTACAAAAATTAAATAGAAAACTTCCCCTAATACTTTTGTTTTTTCCAGTCATCCCCACTAGAAACTATTCTCATTGAACATAAAGGTGCTATTGTACATGTTTCTCCCTTTAAACTTCCTGGTGATGAATTTGAAATAAAAAAAGTAATTGAACAAAATAATTATACCAATCAATATTTAAAAACCATTGGTAAACAATTAGATAAAATAGAAACTTCTTTTGAAGATTACTCCACTAGTCATACATCCACTTGTAAACCTTTAGACAAACCTCTTATTAATTTTCCTAGCACTAGAAAACAATTAAGCTTAGTTACCCAAGACACTAATACTATTGAAATTATTGAACAATTATTTACTAAGATATCTACTACAGCTAACGAAAAAGGAATTACTGTCCTAACACAACAACCACCTGTTGAATTTAGTAGTAACTCTGACACATCCACAAATAAAATTGGTCAATTAACCCAACAATTCCAGACTACTAATCTTAACCGAATCACACATCCCAAAGTTAATCTTACTACTCTTACAAAAAATTGGTATCTGTAGACACCCCATTTTTTACGGCCCTTACGACTTGGACGTCATCGTTTGCATACCCGATGATGAGTCTATATGCTTGTCAAGTGCTCGAAGTTCTTAGCAGAATGTCACAGCTTTGAGCCTTTCAAACCTTGTACCCGGGGTTGCCTTGTTTTGGACCAAACCCAGTGATCTTCAAGCTTGCAACTTCTAGTGGCTTGCCAGCCATTGCTCTTGCTTGCCAACCACCAATGTCTTTTGCAGATATTTTGTGACAGCTATGCTAGCTGTTTGTACAGATGCTTGCATCTGCTCCTACGTGTATGGCTGGATGTTTATGAGGGAGTGGCTTGGTTTTCTATATATAAATGGCCTCCCTCTCATATTTAGAGGTTAGAAAAATTTTGGAGCAATTTTTTTCCTCTCTCTCTATAATTCTCTCTCTCTTGAAAATCTCTTAACCTTTGCCTATGCACTTTTCATCTTTGCCTATACACTCTTAACCAAACCTCTCCATCCCTGGGCGTGTTTTATCTTGGGATGTGTGAAGCGAGAGCCCGAGCGATTTCTCTTGTATCTCAGGACGCGTGGCCCTAGGCGTGTTTTATCTCAGGACGTGTGAAGTGTGAGCCCAAGCAGTTTTTCTTTTTTCTCAAGACGCGTGAAGTGCGACCTTGAGTGGCTTTTATCTCGGGACGCTTAAAGCGTAAGCCTGAGCGATGACCCCGAACGCTTTTCGTTCCTCTGTTTCTCAAGATGTATAAATCACGACCCTAAGCAATTTTTATGTTGGGACGCGTAAAACGCAACTTCGAGCGGTTTTTGTTTCTCAAGACGCATGAAGTGCAACCCTGAGCTGTGTTTTCTTTCTCGTTTCGTGTTTTGGCATGGTCAGAGTATGTTTTAAATCTTTTTGCATGGAACCTGTGTTGGTTTTAAACTTGAAGCTGCTCGTTCATATGTTGTTATCTCATTATATTCCTTATTGCATCTGTTATTAGCATCTGTTATTGCTTATTGCATCATCTTGCATGAGCATAAGTTTTCAAAATAGCCAGTTTCGTGAACCGTGTTAGTCCAGCTTTCGAAGTTTTTGTGCATATCATTTGCATCTTGCCCCAGAACTACACTGGTTTGATTCCTTACAAAGGGATACGTAGGCAGCCTGCGGGTGTAACCATTTGTTTCTGTCTTGATTGTTTGTCCAAGTCTTACAGCCTTGTCAAAATGGGTCATCTTCGGGCTTTGACATTCACTCACGTCATTTCACGACTCCGAGTTTTGTCAAAGAGGGGCAACTGTAGACATCCCATTTTTGACGGCCCTTACGACTTGGACGTCATCGCTTGCATACCGGATGATGAGTCTATATACTTGTCAAGTGCTCGAAGTCTTCAGCGGAATGCCAAAGCTTTGAGCCTTTTAAACCTTGCACCTGTGTTGCCTTGTTTTGGACCAAACCCAGTGATCTTTAAGCGTGCAACCTCTGGTGGCCTGCCGGCCACTTCTATGGACTGCCGACCATTGCTCTTGGTTGCCGGCCACTAATGTCTTTTGCAAATATTTTGTGACAGTTGTGCCAGCTGTTTGCACAGATGCTTGCATCTGCACCCACGTGTATGGCTGGATGTTTATGAAGGAGTGGCTTGGTTTTCTATACATAGATGACCTCCTTCTCATATTTGGAGGTTAGAAAAATTTTGGAGCAAAATTTTGGAGCAAAATTTTTCCTCTTTCTCTACAATTCTCTCTCTCTCTTGCAAATTTCTTAACCTTTGCGTATACACTCTTAACCAAATCTCTCCATCTTTGAGCTGAGGTATCTTTGAGCCTTGTTTGAGCTCTTGAGGGTGTGTTTGCCTTATTTTATTGTCTAGAAGTGATCTCCTCTTCAAGAGATATAAAGCTTTGCCTCTTTACTTGTTGTATTCACTCTTTTTCTTACTGTTTTCCAATGGTTTTTGGGCTGAAACTTGGATTTTAAGACCAATAAAGGTTGAGGGGTGGTTCACCCTTCTTTACATCTTGCTTTCAAGGCCTTTATCCTTGTGTACTGAATTTTAGAGTTATTTCAGTGGCTAAAATGATGGTTTGAAGTCCAAAATTAGAGGGGTTAGCCTCCTCTCCTTGTGTCTTATTCACTAGCTTACATAGCTCTATGTTTTAACTTATTATTCTAGCTATTTTTGTCTTAACTTCAGTATGTTGTAGGACTTAGTTAGCATTGTTTTAGGACCATTTTTTAAGTGTTCATTGCATTTGAGCCTTATATTGCATGCTTGTAGTGTAATTGTCCTCATAAGTTTGGTGTTTTAGGCCTTAGACACCACCTTATTTGAGTTGATTGCATTTATTTAGTGTTTTTCTTACTTGTTCTCACCTTTAATCACCTCTGCAACCTCCCTCCTTTCTTGGCTTTTTCTTTGCTTTGAAAGTGGTTTCAAATTATTTATTTGTTTAAGTATGAGATTGAGGTGTCATGCTTAATGGTTTAATCCCTTTGGGGGTTCATTACCAATGGTATAATGTCTTTTTCACGCCCAAAGCAACACTTGGTTTGAGCCCTCTTTCCATTAGATGATTTAAATTCACTTTTGTACTTAATTGATTAAATAATTGAGAGGTAACTAAAATAGAATAATAAAATTGGTGAATAAAAAAGGTGCAAGATAATAATTTGGTTTGGATTCAATCGGACGTTAATTGAACCATTGAGTCTTAAGTCGTTTCATACTCATTAGTGATGAAAAATGGTTCAAGATTCATTGTTAACTACTTCCCTTAATCTTTCATGATATGGGGGGTGGTTTTGAGAGTCTGGTTTTATTGCATTCATTGAACTTGCACACTTTGGTTCATAGGTTATCATGCAATAAAATTGCATAGATTGATGGTTCGTGAATCAAGTTTTACTACTCCCTTGAGTTGTTCAAATGATAAAGAAGAGTAAACTGTGCAAAAAAACCCTTGAAAATACACAGTCTCTGCTCTATTTGCTCTCTGTTGCAGCAGGGAAGTTCAGCCATCAGTGGCTGGCAAGCCATCTTTTGTGGTCGGCAGGCCATCATCAGTGGACGGCAGGTCCTCTGCCGGCCACCAGTGCAAAATCAAACAGTGTCCTTCTGAAGCAGAACAGAGTTAGTCTAGAGGTGGAAATTAGTGCAAATGTTCAATTGTGTAACAGAGGCATTCAGCAGCAGAAATAATGGCTTTTTCGGGTGGAAACCGCATTCATGCATGAGCCTTCCATCGATCCTTGGGATCCATGTTATAAATAGTATTAGTGTTGTGCGTAACATATTGGCTTTGTAATTAATTAGTTAGAATAGCTAATTCGGTTTGTAATAATTAGTTAAGTAGTTTAGCTAAATTATTCATTTTTGTTGTAATAGCTAGGTAATTAGTTAGCTAGTCAGTTTATTTGGGCTCTCCTTCGTGAGAGCGCAATGTTGTAATAATGTGTATGTCTTTTAACCCCACGTCTTTCTCCCTTTTATTTATTAGCTTATGATGGTTAGTTTAGGGACATCATGTTTTGTTTAGCATTCTCCATGTTTGCATCCACTTATATCGCATGCACCGAGGCTCAGTTTATTATTCTAACTTGTATTGTCAGTTTAGTGCTTCTTTGAATACGTACTTAGACCGCATGTTATCAAATTGATTCATATGCCATATTAGTAGCCAAGCCTAGTAATTGCATATCGCATGTGTTGCATTAGTCATATTGCATAGTTAGGAATTATGCATCTTTCTAACTCATTTCTCTTTTGGCTTGGAGTACTAGGTGAGCCTTTACTCGCTTTAGCATATCGCATATTGATGTTTCCATGTTTAACATGCTTGCCATGAGGCTAAGTCCTTATCTGATATACTGTTTGAATGCCTGTGGATAGAGGCTTGTAATGCCCGACTTCCGGGTCGTTAATAAATCAAATCAACCTCAAATTTATAATCGCAGATAACTCATAATCCCAAATATACAAATCATCTCCACAAATAATTAACTCAAATGTCTCCAAAACATAAATTATACAAATCTCCAAAAATAATATATAGTTGTGGACTAAAAGAATCTCCAACTCAAACAATCTCTTTAGATGCTTCAACTCCAACCGCCACTAAATTTGCTCCACGCCTGAAAAATAAATTAATTCGGGAAGTATACAATACAACAGGAATAACAAGGCTCAGACAGAAAATAAATTAACAGAGATCCAGCAATTACACAACCGATTAGATTCGATAATCAAACAATTTACCAAATTGCACAAACAAGTCAACTCGACATATGATAATTTATCCAGAACCAAATACCCGGTCCTACTCGGTACATGACCAATGACCGGCCTCACCCACCTCACCCAAGCACAAACGCTTATCTGGGCTATTGGTCCAAGCTATTGGCAAGGTCTACTCGATCTATGTACGGAGCATTTCCACGTCATTTAGCCAGACAAATCAACATTAATTACACAGAACAACTTCATAGAATTTATCAAATGACCAGAGTACTCAAATGAATCAACAACGAATAATTCCACAGAATTTACCAAACGATCAGAATAATCAAGAGGACTACAAATTGAAAGTAATTAACATAAACCCTTTGTAAAGAGATTTAGAGGATTGTATACCACATTACCCAAATCTCAAATCAATCGCCTCCTTTTCCAACACTTGAATCTCGAACTTTCTCCATAAATCTCCAAATTCTAAGCCATAAGGTATGTAAGGTTTCACAAAATCTACAACTCTCCTCCTTTATGAAAATGCTTACTCTCACTCTAACCACTCTTAATCTAAACTCAAAATCTGTATAACAAATGGAGAGAGATATGGGAAAAACCATAGGAAGAAGTTGAGAGGTGGCTCAATTTATAGGCAACTTGGTGTAACATACTAGTTGGAATTTGAAAACAAGTTTGAATATGAATGGACCACTAATAAGGATATTAAATGAACTACTAATAAGGATAGTAAATGAACCACCAACAAGGATATTAAATGAACCACTAATAAGGATATTGAATGAACCACTAATAAGGATATTAAATGAACAAGTTTGTCATAAAAGCCTACTAATTGGATATGAATAGACAAGTCACTAGTTGGATTATGAAAAGACACTAAAAATACGGGGTGTCACAGGCTAGTTATTTGAATTGGGATAGATCGATTCATGTACATTTAAGCTCACTTTTTCGAGTGGCACATTCACAAACTCTTTCAAAACAAGCATGAATCAAGTGTTCCAATTCTTACAAATTAGTCTATACTTGTGTGTGTGTGTATCATAGAGTAATGCTAGCCTAATAATCGGAACAAGAGCATATGACGTAGATAAGATTCATATCATGATTAATAGAAGGATCTTTGATCGGGCGAGCGGGTGTCAATTCATGACCTTCCCCTCTCACCTAAGTTCTCGAGCCGAGACAATC